>JAMPIV010010233.1:815090-1057590 GCA_024509875.1 Oreohelix idahoensis | reverse complement strand
TTACAGTTTCATAGTTAAATTTCAAGGAATATCTACTTTTTTTTGCTTGTCATTTCGTCTGCCCGGTTGAATTAAGTTCAGATAATTTCTAGGTTTCTCATCCAAGCCATTGTTAAATCCAGATCAGTTAATTTCTAGGTTTCTCACACGAGCCTTTATTAATTTCTGATCAGTTATTTTCTTGGTTTCTCATCCGAGACTTTATTAATTTCTAATCAGTTAATGTCTAGGTTTCTCATCCGAGCCTTTATTAATTTCTGATCAGTTAATTTCTAGGTTTCTCATCCGAGCCTTTATTAGTTTCTGATCAGTTATTTTCTTGGTTTCTCATCCGAGCCATTCTTAAAGTCTGATCAGATAATTTCTAAGTTTCTCATGCAAACAATTGTTGAATTCTAATCAGTTAATCTCTTGGTTTCTCATCCAAGTCAATTTTAAATCCTACTCAGATTCTTTTTTTTTTCTCATCCGAGCCATTGTTACATTCTGGTCAGTTAATTTCTTGGTTTCTCATCCGAGCCTTTGTGTTAAATTCTGATGAGTTAATTTCTTATTTTCTCCTGAAAGCATTGTTAAATTCTCATCAGTTGATTTCTTGGTTTCTCCTCAGAGCCTTTTTAAATCCAGATCAGATTGTTATTGTCTTGTTTCTCCTTCCAATCCTTTGTTAGATTATGCTCTGATACTTAGTTCCACCTTTTATGTCTATTGGTAAAATCAATCAATCAATCAATCAATCGAAGCCTTTCAGCTCTGCCTGGAGAAGAAGCCCTCAGGAAAGAAACGCCAAGCCTGTGTGTCCTGTGCCGTCCATTCATATTCTTTAACTTTTTTCTTCACACCTTTTGTTTCTGTCTCCAGTTGTCTTCTCTATGTCTGTATGTATGTGTGTTATTTTTATTGTCTCCCTCTAGCCCTCTTATGTTAGAGATTTCCGAGCAAGGACCGCCTTCACATGATATCAGCAGGTTATCTTAATATGTATCTTGTCAAACACCAGCGTCTTCTCTTTACTTCTTGTTCCATTGTTTTTATTTTTCTGGTTCTATCCATCAGTTCCACATTCATGATCTGCCATGGAATTTTAATCCTTGTGTTCTTCTCATGCACACATTTATTTACTTTTTTTTCCTATAGGTATTTTATATTTACAGAATTATTTTCTTAATTCATAGTGCTATTATCATCTTCTTCTTCTTTTGCCTTGCTCGCTGACTGACAAAGAAATCAGTGGCCAACACGCCTGGTGGAGTCATGTAGGGCAGCAACAAACTGTCTCTACCTTGCTCGGTCGATAGCCTTCCTTCGTGTGGTGACCCAGCTCTGGTTCATGGATGGCATCTCTGCCTCGACAGTTCTCCGCTAGGTAATTTTTGACCGGCCTCGCTTTTGCTTTCTGAAATCCATAGCATGACAGTTCTGATGATGGTGGTATCAATGTCTCTTCTGAGGTTGTGACCAACCCAATTCCAGCGTCTACATGGTGTGCATGTCTTCTTGGTGGCTCCGAGTTAGCAGTTCCTGTCTATTTCCTGCTATCAGTGTCTTCTTTTTCTTTTTCTTCTTCTACTTCTGCGCACTGTCTCAGATGTCGACTTCAATATTTTCAAAGAAAGCAGTGGTAAGCTTGAGACTAATTTTATCTCCTTAGAGTTTTTCCACGAATGGTACGGGTTAGGACATTTGTGCTTTCTCTGTACCACATATGTTGGGCATCTTTGAAGCAGATGTTCAGCAGTTATTTTATATGTACCCCAGTTACACTCATCAATAGTTCCTATCTTCAGCTTGTTGAATAGATGGTATCCCAATCTGTTGTGGCCCATGCGGAGTCTGAAGATTACGACTTGTTCTCTTTTGCCGATCTGGTAATATGCTTCATTTAGCTTACTGTCAGTTTAACACTTGTGATGACACTTTAATTCTTCTATTTAACGAATTTATGAAAATAGAAGAGTAACTACATTCTATCTTCTAACTAGGTAAATTTAAATGAGTGAATCTGGCCAGTTACTGAAAAAAATTAAAAGGGGCAAATATTCGGACATATTTCGCGTTTACGGAATGAGTAATCCAATATGAATTGTTTTGTCTATCTTGAAATGTAAAGAGAACAAAAGAGAAAACTGAGATAATAGAGGAGGAAATAAAAAATAAATCCGTTAAGATTGCACGTTTGTGATCAGTTTACTAAATAGTTGCGAATGACACACTCATAACAACCCTTTAACAAGAGTATTAGATGACATCAAACAAAAACCAACAACTAATTCATTCCGTTCACTTGGTGAAAGAAATGCAGAACAGCCATTGGAAATGACAGGACTTGTATTAGAGGGAGACCAAAGAACACATGGACATAGAGAACTAGAGACAAACATGTAGATGATGAAGAAGATATGGACAGACCTTGAGCACGTGACAGGAAGACTTGGCATACGTTTGTTGAAGACCTGTGCTTCTGGTAAGAGCTGAAAAAGTGATGCTGAGGATGGTACATTGAGCGTATGAAAACGTGCTCTATAGTTTAAAAACTAAGTACTTTATGGTACCTACTTACTTTAATATTTTGGTCATGTTTTGTCAAAAGCATTGTGGGGAGCTGAAGTTTTTGTTTTCGAGCCAAGTGTTTCGTATTCACTGGTGTGAGCCCTTGTTGATGTAGGATTTCAGTAAGATTACCTATCAATCTGCCTTTTGGTCTTCCTTGTGTTCTAAAACCAGATCTTCTGTTGTTGTAGGCATGTAGAGGTAATTGATCGGGCACCATTCTCATAAGAAATTCAAACTACATAGTTTTCTGTTTCTCTATATATTTGATGCAGGATATAGTTCCTTCAAATTTTTCCGATGTCATCGTTTATCGTTCTGTCTTGCCTGGTAACATTAATGGCTCTTCTTAATAATTTCATTTGGCACAATGAGATTTTCTTCTTCTGTGCTCTGGTCAGGGACCATGTTTGACACTGAAAACAAAACAGCGGGTAAGAATATACTATTTATCAATTATCATTATTGTACCAAATAATTGAGCGTCCGATTGGCAGAGTGGTTAGAGCGCTGGTCTCTCGCGGCAAAGGTGCCGGGTTCGAATCACGGTACCGACAGGCTTCAGTCTACCCAGCTGTAAATGGGTACCTGACTTTGAGTTAGGGAAGGAAAAGGCAGCGAGGAAGGGAACTGGTCACCCCACTTCTCGATGCTCGACCTAGTATGGTGAAGTCTCTAACACTTCACCCCCTTACGGCAGTATCTGTTATAGGACTACCTTTACCTATTACTTTACCAAATAATTGTAAATCACTATAACCTGTTGATGTAAATCACTACAACCTGTTGATGTAAATCACCACAACCTGTTGATGTAAATCACCACAACCTGTTGATGTAAATCACTACAACCTGTTGATGTAAATCACCACAACCTGTTGATGTAAATCACCACAACCTGTTGATGTAAATCACTACAACCTGTTGATTTTCGCCAGTTCTAATTCAGAAGCATTTGTACCCAAACTCTGACACTGGAAAAAGCACGGAAAATGTATAAAAACATACAAGAATATCAGAATGTCACAAATTCCGCTGTTAATGTAATAGATACCAGAACGTTTAATCTAAGACACAAGAAAGTCAGTTAAAGGCGATATCTCAGCCACATACCAGGCTCAAATTTCCCCAGAGCTAATTATTGACAAAAAAAACTTGTCCTGTTGATCAGTTGCTATTTACTAGCTAGTGAATCGACACAACGGCTGACGATATTTCATTAAGTTCTTATAGAAATGGCTTGATGAAAATAGAACACCGTGTACCCGATGGCTCCTGCCTAAACGGCGCGATTAAACAGGCTGAAATTTTCATCGATTTCAACGTTTTCAAGAAGGATGCTGAGCCCAGATGGACAAGGGTTGCTAAAACATACAAATAGTTTTGCAGACACAAGACAAATTTAAGTTTTGATTCTTCTTCTTCGTTTCTATAACTCCTTCAGTAGTACATGCTTTCATTTTGCTCATGCTAAATCTTCATGTATTGTCCTTCAGATCAGATCCTTCCACCTTTTTCTGTCCTTTTGGTATGGAATGTTTTAGGTCGCATTCTATTATTTCTACCATAGAGACAGCATAATAAGAACTGCCTTATGTTCTAACCAGTGCACTTGTGTTTTGTATCACCTTTTCCTAATGTCAAATTTGGTGATCTTCTCATTTCTGTTCTGTACAAAATCATTGAGAACCCATTTTTATGAAAGTATGTAACTTTCTTGGTTGTCGTTTTGTTTTTGCTTCATCACGCTTCAAAGCCATACACAAGGGCATGTTTTACATAACAGGAAAGATTCTTATTTTCTTACTGGACTTGATCTCGATTTTAATATTTCCCAAACCAATCAAAGCGGTTCTTACCATTTGTGTACAAATTCATGTGTGTTATGAGTGAATATTTTGAGGGTTCTCAATACTATTTTCAATTTGTATCATACATCAGCGTATTTTTACCTGATTAGACACACAACTTCATTAGGTGCAAGATAACTTTTTTTTTTATTGACACTACAATACACGTTTTATGACAAGTACTTAAGATGTTGTGGTAAAGTGGGATGTTATAAATATTTATAGGGGACTTAGTGTACTGACTGAGATCAGCTGTGAAGGTATCTATATCTAATAAGAGTAGTGTATTATAGATAACCTTACTTACTGCCACATATGTATACCTCAGTCAGAATTATTCTGGAATAGTGTGATGACTACGTTATATGTCTAGGGTATGTGTATGATGAAGTGTAAGTCATAACAACAACAGACAGATAAACAATTTAATTTATTCCACCACACTTGACAACAATGTGACACTCACATACATATAACACTCTAAGAGGATACTTAAAGGAGTCACTGATAACTTTTCAAATAACAATATGTATTCAGTGCTGTCATGAATGTATATGTGTCCTGATTCAAATACAAAGGGAACCAGGAATCACAATCAATTTTAATTACAAGTTATATGTACAGAATTTATTAATATGATTCTTGTAGTGACATATATTATTAATGGTATCCTATGTGTGTCAGTTGTGTAGTGGTAATATGAGGTAATACTGGTTTTGTTTTGTTCAAGCTCTGTTGGTATTTGTCATCATGACTTCAATAGTTTGTTTCTAATGGAACTAGTATTGGAGATGTTCTCAGTTCCTGGTATTAAAGCAATTAAATTCCCCTCTTAATTTTAGTTTATAATGTCATTTTAAGATGGGGGGTACATAATGTTGAGCTCCATGGCCACACTCTCTTATCTTGCGTGATGACTGCAGTAAAAGACTCCTCTGCTCGTTTCTTTAATGAGTTCTGGAGCCACCCCACTGGTTGCTATATGGACCAAGGAGTATGCTGTCCACCTCTGGCTTCAGCAAATCTCTGACCAGGTGCTGCTCAATAACTTTACGACCACGGTCCCTGAAACAAGAAGGTTGTACCTTCTACGTCAGAACTAATTTATACTCCATTTCTATACTGAGCACAATACATCACAAACATTGAGTTCAGAGCGTTAGGCCAACTGTCAGCTTCATCTGAAATACTTTATACCAGTATTTCCCTCCCTAATGGTTACTACGCCTCTGCAATTCCAGCATTATTTCTTTCTAGTTAATAATCTAGGTGTCAGTGTACTGTTTGGCCATTCCATGCAGTTTTACTTTCCTCCGACACCTTCTGTTCAGGCTGGAGCACTATAGGCTTTACATCATGTTCGCTACTGAACCACACATATGTACAGACATAAATTATCAATTTACATTCAATTTTCATTAAAAGATATTGAATATTTCAAGCTTACCACAATTCATGGAAATAATAATAAACAGTTTCGTTGACTGGCAATGAATATAGCACAACTCCGATCTGCCGATGTCCCAGGCTTTATTTTATAAAAAATATACACTGGTGCTCAACGCACTGCTTCTTAGTAGGTTTATTACAAGATGTGGCAATGAACAGACGCTCTGAATTGTGTATATTCGCAGCTCTACCCAATCACACCACGTCTACACATCTTTTCAAAAAAGTACCCCTTTCTCACGTTTCCCCTGACAACACAAGATAGTATTTATAGTCCGACCAATCGTGTTTAGTCTTTCATTTGTTGCGCTCCAATCACATAGGAGTTAACATGGTAGGCTATTTCCGTAACGTAATGCTTCTTCAAACACGTTATAAAAAAATTTTATGAGCAGAAATGATTTCATGCTGTCAGGCACCCCCACTATTTTATTTTGGCCATAACTTGGTAATTCCTAGACTATTTGCGTAACGTTTTACATATTCTTTGTCAGCAAACCCTAAGGAACCCAAATATACGAATTTAAGGGAGCTAGGTGGCTGCGTTCAAAATGTGCATTTTCTACCACCTCCTGTTCACTTCAATCCCCATGTGGTGTCTGGGTACTGTCATGTTTTCAAACGTAAACCCATCTAATGTCATCTTTCCCAATAAGCGTTTTTCAGGATTTTAAAACCTAACTCTGGGAAGGGTAGTGAATTTTATCACTGTTGAATTGAAATAAAGTTAGTGCATGTGGCCTTACACGCGTGATGGCAGCAATTGTGTATCGCGCGACGCGTGTTTAGTGTTGCACGTGTCCCTGCTTTCTGCCTCTCCCTTCTCTCTATCCTTTAGTCCATCTGTCTTTTAGTTACGCCGTGTATAAAATGGAATGAATGAAATATTAAATTTAGGTCATTGATCAGCTTGCGTATCTCAAGGTTTTCCCAAGAAATACAGTACACGTTTCATTGAAGAAAGCGGGTAATAATACAGTAGGCTTTTACTATCAACGTGAAAGCGTTACAATTTGCAGACGAAGTAGAAAACAAGGGGGATTTCGAGTACAGGCATTATGACAGCACTGTTCTTTACCATTCTTCTTTCCTTTTATTAAATTTATTTGTTAGGCTTTGCATTTACGTTTTAATTTATATATGGGGATTAGAATAATTCACGACAGATGTACACATGACTTTAATCTTTTAGCGTTCAATGTTGCATTCATTCACTTGACTAATATGATTGTCTGCCTCATTTCATCTATTTACGCTGTTACAAATGTGTTTATTGTATATTGCTTTGCATTATTGCTGTTCAACATGAGTTAATTAATTGACAACTGATAGTGGACTTGACTGACAGGCGTTATTAGACGGTGTGAGTTATGTGAGTGCATGTATTGCTACCATCATTGATGTTAAAAAGGAATTTGTCCGAAGTAGATATTGGCTTTGGTATTAACCATGGACCACACTTTTAGTGTTAAATTGCCTACCCTATGGCAGAAACCTGGGTGCTATACTAGTTCTTACTTATAGTGAAATTTGATGTTACCATATTTCACTCTGCTGATGTTATACTCACACCACGGAAATAATGATAACTTTGTTTCCATTATTTTTGCGGGGGGGGGGGGGGGGGGAAGTAATGTTATGATTAAAATTCATAACGATTGTGTCTATATAATAGATAGCTCATCAGGGCTCTTTGTTTGTTTATTTTATACAGAGTCACTTGTTAACACAGGAAGTGACGTCATGCCGATATGATTGGCTGGCACACGTGAAACTAGAGAAGCAGAAGAGCCAGGCCTTTTACCATTGTGTGTCATTGCGAGTGGGCGCATGTGTTTGAGCTCCTAAATTTAAGTGTCTATCACTGAGTTATTTCATTACTAATACATCAAGATCTTCTGTGAGGTGTATCTAGTTATCTGCATTTATACAGGGAGTATAACTTCTCAGTGTCGAGTGTGAATATATATTAAAAATATTGAGAATAAAAGAACAGCGTTCCTGACATGAACTGACTACCTAAAGTTATATCGACTACTGCATATTATCTGCCATTGTATGTTGGCCTGAACTGTATTGAGTGTGGAGCGGCGTTGCCGTCTTAATTAAAGTGTATATCGTCCACTTCGTCCGTTGTGGCTCAAATAATTCGGATTGATGATTGGCTTGTTTCGGTGTCTGTTACGTCTACTACCCTAGAAGTGAACTTGGCCACAGGAACCATCCTGTCACTACATATTAACTTTATCAATATAAAAGACACGTAACAATGTGTCATGTTCCGTTCCTCCGGCTGTCTCTGTTTTACTGCCAAAACATATTAATGAATCCATTTCTTGTCAGGAGTTTTCGCCAACGCATAAGGGCTATCATTTGACGCTTTTTTTAATCCCCACGACCTTTGATATTTTTCTATCGGATATCATCTGCACTGTATATTACTCTAAACTGTATCATATACAGACAAAGTATTTATAATAGCTAACAATCAGTTCACCATCTGAATGATTATGATCGTTATGTTTTTTTGGATGAAGTCATAAATAACAGCAATTGCAGTATATACTAGGCACTGTCTGAAGAGCTAGTAAAACACAGAAGCATCTAAAATGTTACTGTACACACACAAAATTTATGTGATCATCAAAACATATTAACAGAAAATATAAACTGCACTGGTAAATTTTGTTTTTTAAAGTTAAAAACACGTTAAAAACTATACTAAAAACACTAAAGAAATTATTGATAATCTGGAGCGACAACGAGAAGCGCAGTGTTATATACTGAAGCACATTAAAAACGCACCACTATTATATATACTGATGCCGAGAAGCTGGAAAAAAGTGTGGGATGGATTTTCCCCGTGTTTGACATGAGGTAGAGAGCGAATGGCTGCTGGAATGGAAAGTGCATGATTCAACCCACGGGTTTGTGTACAGACTACATGAAAACTATGAAAGTTACACGTGCAACACGATTCCCAACAGCTATGACCCTGAAAATGTGTACGCGTTGTGGCAGTATACTCGGTATAAAAAGGCCGTTGAGACAAAACACCCAGTACATGTGCTTAAAATGCCACGACTATCTGAAAACGACTGCCAACGAGTCATTGGTATGTTGGAGACCGGAATGAGCTCGCGGGCCATTGCCAGAAGGATGAATTGCCACCACAGCACTATTGTACGTCTCAATGAACGTTACGGAACCACTGGCAGTGCCCGGGATAGACTTCGGAGTGGCCAGCAACGAGTTACTACCCCTGCGCAAGATCGTCATATTGTGCTGAGTCACCTAAGGAATCGTTCTCTCCCGGCAAGTCAAACAGCAAGAGCATTAGTGGGTAGACGTGGACAAGTCTCTCGAATGACAGTCATACGATGACTCAAGAGATACAGGCCTTACTGCAAGACGACCTTATGTTGGGCCAAACTTGACTCACAGACATCGTCAGCAGCGCCTGCAATGGGCAGAGCAACATGTCAGATGGACTAGACTGCAGTGGAATGCTGTCCTATTCACAGACGAGAGCAGATTCAACATATGCTTTGCTGATGGACGTATGCGGATTTGGCGACGGTGTGGAGAGCGCTTTGCAGATTGCTGTGTTAGTCAGCACAACCGATTTGGAGGTGGCAGTATTCACATTTGGGGAGGATTCAGTTTTCACCATCGCTTGCCTCTTCACGTCTTCCGTGGAAATGTTAATGCTGTGACATATCGAGATGAGGTTCTGGATGCATTAGTTGCTCCTGCGTTCACAAATTATCCAGACTTGCAGCTTCTCCAGCAGGATAACGCACGTGCGCACACCGCATGCATTACGCAGCAATATCTACAGCAGCAGAACATTGTGACGATTGATTGGCCTACCCTATCACCAGACATGTCCCCTATAGAACATCTGTGGGACGACCTTGGACGCAGAGTCTACAGGCAAGGTTCTCCAGCTAATCTGCAACAGCTCGAAGCTGCTCTTACACGTGAATGAGACTTGATTCCCCGGAATTTTCTTCAGAGACTTGTGCGTTCTATGCGGAGCTGCTGCCAAGCTTGTTTGCAAGCACACGGTGGACATATCAGATACTGAGGATAGTGTGAATGAATTTTTTTATTGGTTGCATATTTGGTTTTCTCCCTTGCCTGCACAGAATGCAATGAATTTCATAACAATCAAATGTACAAATTAATGACCAGCATGGATTCATAGGAAAATGAATAAAGATTCCAAATATGTAAACTTGTAAACACTTATATTTACATTTCACACTCTGTTCCTGGATTATACAGGTGGTGCGTTTTTAATGTGCTTCAGTATATTTTGTCGGTATTTTTTTATACTTCCTTATGATTTCGGGGTATAACCCTCGCCATGGTATGTCAACTGTCATTTCGAAGTCATTTGTGCCATAAATACTATTTAATAAGCTAATATTTGGTTTGGGATATGTTGATTTTCCTACCCTCAGGAAGTATGTGTTTGTACTATTACACCTGATTTTGCGGTTTGCCTTCAGCCATTACCAAGTGTGTTGTAGCGCCTTGTTCGTTTATATCGCCCTTGTCCTAGCGACAACGTGTAAGCTCAGAAGACATGTTCCAGTGCTTCTCTTGGTACATGAGGCACTGATCGTCATTGGATTTTCCCAATTTTGCAAGGTTTACCGACGATGATCGAGGCGTTTACATTGATCTAATAATGAAGCTGAGTATTAAAGGTGTCATATGCCATAGATCATTACAGGTCAGAGACCTCTGCAGAGTTTTTTCCTATGTATTCCAATGGCCTTGTTGAGTTAACTGATTTTTTTTTAAACCCTTTTATCAATTTCTGCTATTCAGATTTCCTGACTTACCATATCTTTGAGTTTTATTTGACACTTTGGACCACAATCGGATGTCAGCTTGGCCAAATACCCGTCTATTAGTCTTGGTGTAACCGATTGCCCTCTACATCTTGAGAGATTCTAGGGCTGTTCTTATGGCTTTGTTCACTTTTCAGTTCTTTCCAGTTTTTAGTGTGGGCTAAACTGTCCCAACTTCTCCGTCTACCGAGTCACACATCATCACTGCTAGTTTTGGCTATCCTGTTTTGCATTCTTCCACAACTGACTTGAAAGCAGGCACAAAATTGATCTTTTTTGCAGGACAATGCTACATCCGATAAACCTGGGGACACTGTTACCCAGTCTGTGGTAAACTTGTTGATCTTTCTTGCTATAGCTTCCATTGTACTTTTATTTAATAAATAAGCAGTGCCATAGCGGTTTAAGAACCAACATGAACTGAGCGCACCATATTTTGAACATTCAAAGTCTGCTTCAGTCTTTGATCTGCTGTCCTCTGTTTGCTATTTCTCTTCTTTGCTGTATTATCTGTTATCTTGAGGCATCGTACATTTTGCCAAGACACACTTTTTACGGGATTTTTTGTGAAGTTAGGGATTCTGTTGTTTTATACAATACATATGACATCGGATTTCTTCCTTTTCCTGTGTGATAGGCTTCGACACCTTATAGGTTTTATGAGGAGAACTGACGGAAGACGGGGGTAAAACGGTAGAATAAAAAAAATTAAAATAAAATTTAAAAAAACAACACAAAAATACGTCTTACAAGGAGAAAGGACAAGAAAAAACCTAAGTAGCGGCCACTAGGCCTTCGTCAGGGACAGACAAACAAGAGACAGGAGGGAAAGAAAGTAAGAATTAAGTGGAGAACATGAAACTATAGAAATAAGAGAAAAATACGAGAAAAATACTCCCTCATGGTGTCAAATGTTGGAGCCAAAATGTCTGCCAAAATCGGGAAAGCGGAAGTGGATAGTACATAAAAAGCAAAAAATAAATAATAGGAACTGGAAAACAGTGAGGAAAAAGTGATATTAAAAATTAAAAAAAATTAAAAATAAAATTAAAATAAATAAAATAAAAAAATTTAAAAATAAATAAATAAATTAAAAAACATAAATTAAAAAAATATATACAAAAGAAATAAATAAATAAAAAAAAAAAAAAATAAAAAATTATATATATATATATATATATATATATATATATATATATATATATATATATATATATATATATATATATATATATATATATATATATATATATATATATATATATATATATATATATATATATATTTTTTTTTTTTTAAATGTTTCTTTAATAAAATATATATAAAAAATAAATAATAGAAAGTCATAATAAAACTGGGACTAGATAGATACGGACGACTCAGACAAAAATGCTGCGTGTTCAAACCATAGGGTTTAAGGCAACCCATATGGTGGATGAGGCGTTGTTCCAGGCGGAACCGACTGTTGGCATCCGAGGAACAGGACCTGATGGCTGTAACCTGGATGTCAGTGGCACCGTGGTGGCCAGAGCCATTGAAGTGGATGGCAACAGGTGTGGATTTAAACTGAGAGATGTCGTAGAGGTATCTGCAGAATCGGTCTCCAAGTCGTGTGCATCGTTTGCATATAATAGCATAAATCACGTTACGTGACTCGCATGTGAAGCCATGGGTGATGGTGAACTTTGCTTTAGGGAATGACACTGAACGTGTCTGGATTACATACTGACATGTCTTGCATCGTGTTCGTTGACATGGCTGGGTCCCAAAATGGCCATCGTTGACAGTTTTCAAACCGCTGTGAGGGCTTCTAGACGTGAGGAGGTCCCTCAAATTGTTATCCCGTCTATATTCCAGCAAGGGTGGCTCACTAAACACTTCCCGCGCCACTGGGTCAGCTTGGAGGAGAGGTAGGTGGCGATACAGGTTCCTTTTAGCAGCAGCGCTGTACGGTTGATAGGTCTTTATTAACTTGACTCTATCAGAGGAGGTTTTGTGGCGGGGATTGAGGGCCTCTAGACGTGAGATAGGGAGAACACGCTCTAAGGCAGAGGTAAGAACATCCTCCGGATACTGTCTCCTGCGATAGAAGTCCAACGTTTCCTGTGCTCGGCATAGAAAGTCGTCATTGTCTTGGCATAACCTACGGAGGCGGAGAAGTTGCGAGAAAGGCCATGAGTCACGACAAGCCCGAGGATGAGAGGAAGTATACAGGAGGCAACTGTGTGCATCGGTGGGTTTGTAGTACACTGAAGTAGTAAGGTGGGGGGGGGTGTGTGTGATGGTGACAACAATGTCAATGAAATTGACAGAGACAGTGGAGATGTGACAGGTGAATTGGATCGCAGGTTGGAAGTGTTTGATGAAGTTGATGAACCTAGATAGGTCAGCCTCTGGCATATCAGTGAGACCTATACCATCATCAATGTATATACAATACATAAATGGAAAAGGTCCAGGATACTTCTACCATACCTGATACTCCAGGTAGTCCATGAAGAGGCAGGCATAGCTGGGACCCATCTTGGTGCCCATGGCGACTCCACTGACTTGGTCTAAGAACTGTCCGTTGACTTAAGGAATTAAGTCGAAGGACCAGTTCTGCAAGGCGCAGGAGAGTCTCTGTAGCGATAGAGGGGTAGGTGCGCTGGTCCAGGAAAATCCGGAGAGCTCGGAGACCATCAGAGTGAGTAATGGAAGTGTAAAGCGAGTAGACATCTAACAGAAATAAACGGTAGGTACAGTCTTGGGGAAGCTGGATAGAGGAAAAAGTAGTCAGGGCATGGTTGGTGTCCTTTAAGAAAGAAGGAAGCTGCTCTACAATAGGCTGGAAGATGCCGTCAAGGAAGTCTGATATATGTTCGGTAGGGCAGGCACCGGCTGAAACAATTGGTCTCCCAGGGTTGGGGGGTTTATGAATTTTGGGAAGCATATAAAAAACAGGCAACTATTATCGATACGGAGATGAGAGGCGTTAGAAGGTAAGGACTTGTTGGCGATAAGACTTTTGATGATGTCATGGACCAGATGATTGTTGAAGGCTGTCGCATCATTATCACGGCGCTGGTAGAAGGAACTGTTGTGAGCTGCTTATTTTTTTTTTTTTTAATATCACTTTTTCCTCACTGTTTTCCAGTCCTCATTTTTTATTTTTTGCTTTTTATGTACTATCCACTACCGCTTTCCCGATTTTGGCAGACATTTTGGCTCCAACATTTGACACCACTAGGGAGTATTTTTCTCTTATTTCATGTTCTCCACTTAATTCTTACTTTCTTTCCCTCCTGCCTCTTGCTTGTCTGCTCCTGACGAAGGTCTAGTGGCCACAACGTAGGTTTTTTTCTTGTCCTTTCTCCTTGTAAGACGTATTACTATTTGTGTATTTTTGTGTGTGTTTTTTTATATTTATTCTATAGGTTTTAAACTCAATGAGCACTAGCCGATTCGTTCATCCAAGGATGTTGATATACTCCGGACCTTGTAATCATCTGATGTCAGAGCTACTGTGTCATCTATGAATGCCCTCGAATTTAGGACCTTTCTTGAGTCCTTCAGCAGTTATGAGAATTACCTGCGTAGCCGTCAGGATTAATATCGATGAAATGATGTCCCGTTGCGATTCCAGCAAAAAAATGTCTAACTGAGAGCTCTGTAAAATAGACCTTCAGCATTGCTACAGTTTCATATAGCACATGATAAATTATAAGAGCTTGTTACAACATCTCGTGTAGAACTTGTTGTAGCGTAGTACTGAACCAATATCTAAGGGCAATTAACGAGAGCCTACCTGGCCTACTTATATCAAAATATGTCAACAAATGTTTTCGACCAATCGCTGCAAGAGCTGAAAACCCGTCACAGGAACTTTAGGCTGCAGGATTGCTAGATGGAATTTGTGCAAACGTGAATATGTATTTGTGACTTCAGGTCAAAGGATAGGGTATATCTCTCGGAACAGTGAGCACGGTAAAATAACAGGAATCATAAGCTTTCATTAGATACATGGATTTAAGTTGTAGAAGCATGGACACCGGAGTTATGAGTGATTACATGCAGTAATAACTTAGAGCGAAGGCTGTTTTCCCCGGTTTTAACTGTGATTGCAAACGCTACAAGGGAGGCAGAAAAAGGATAGCTTATTAAAATGGTAGCGCCCAATCAGCCGGTTTAAACAAGACCTGGATGGAAGAAATGGGTTTAGAAACACCGGAAGAATAAATTATCGAAGTTTTGTAAGATTGACAGAGTGGGGAGAAAGCGGTGGTTTTACATAAATTTTGGTAAACATAAGCTGACCTGGGCAGCCAATGAAATCGCTTGTCTTCCGTTCGCCCGCCACCTGTAATAAAAAGGGAGGCTAATCTGGGGTATTTCTCCTCATCAGCCATTTTTCTTTTCGAACATCATCATTTCATCTTTCCAGCACTATAACCAGCGTCCTTTTCAGGACGTACACAGCGCTCACCCATCGGATCAGTATACGATAGCAATATACTAAAATGACTCGTACCAAGCCACAAGCGAAAAAGAGGAAAGTCTATAGAAGCCCTCAAACACTTGTCAGCATCAGCAAACAAGAATCTACACAGAACAAAGAGAGTCAGCCGGAGAGCACGACTGCCCCAACTCCTAGCGTCGGGGCCGGTCCCTCTCAGAAGCCGAACAAAGCAACCTTTGACACTACGACCGATGAGTGACCCAAAGCTTCGAAGGCAGAGGACAACCAAGCTCCGAAACCAGACATAACAACATCACCGCTAAAACAAGATGTCGAGGCAGTGGCCCCATTGTGCAGTGACCAGACAGCATCTGCAAAACACGGCCACAAAACATCGACGACAGAACCCGACAAAGCAAATCCACCGCCAAAACGAGATGTCATCTTAGTCGAGTCTCCATCATGCAGTGCCCAGGCAACTTCGGTAAAACGAGATCAGAGACAGACAATGCAGCAGAATGTGAATCCGTCCCGCAGACCACACGCTCAATCTGAGACAGAAGTTGGAACGTGCCAACTTCGCAAGCAACAAAATGCCGCTTCTAACGTGGCACTACAGGAGAGGATAATTAAGATCACTCAGATGTCTGGAGGTGAGGCCTCGCTCAGGGCCCTACCCGACGATAAAGTAATCTATATCCTGGAGGCAATAACGGGCAGGAGGAGCATATCTAAAGTTTCAAGACACGACAACGGAGTTATAATAACTCTAAACAACACGGAGAAGACAAAACAACTGATGATCGAACTAGAGGCCGGACACAAAGAAGTCCAGCTGCCCCACCAGATTAAAGCTACTGTGGAGATCTTCAAGAAGACCAAAACGATAGTTGTAAGAGGGGTCGACAACAATCGGTCTACACAAGAAGTCCACAGCCGCCTACAAAAAGAAAATAAGAACATCAAAATAACACAGGTTGAAAGACTGAAGACATGGGACAAGAAGGACACAAACCTAGTTATCATAACTATCGAGGGGACTTCAAGACCAAGTCAAATAAACCTAGACGACAGATGTCGAAAAACAGAAGAGTACATCCCTCCTGTTATGCAGTGCTCAAACTGCCAGCAATTTTCGCATACTAAGAAAACTTGCAGGAGAGAGACAGTTTGTCGGTACTGTGCGGGAAGTCACTCATACAACGAATGTCCGCAGGCGAAAAAAGATACCAACTATAAAGTGAGCAACTCCAACAGAACCTGCGCAAACTGTCTCGGGAACCACGGGGCAAGATACTGTGGATGTCCGATCTTCTATGAAACAAAGGCCATACTGAAGGAATCTGTAACCAAAAACATCTCCTTCAGAGAAGCAAGAAACCGAGTGGCTTCAGGCGACACTGTCAAACAGGAACAGCACACAAGAACCCAGCTGGTAAAACTAACCACAGAGATGCGAGACATAAAACAACAACTCAAAGTCGAGACGAACAAGCAACACAACGAAGACTCAGATGCCATAAGAGACGAAACAATAGGAGCCTTACAGAGCGCCCAGGCAATGTTACAGGAAATGAAATCCATCAAACACGAGATAGAAGTCGACATCGCCAAACTCGCAGAGCTAAAGGAAGAGAACGAAGAAATCCTCAAAAGAATTGAAACAGAGAGAAGGATCGTTGAGGATATCCTTAAAAAAAGTAGAGAGCAAAACAAAGAAACTAAAGACAAAATAATAACCGAAATCGTAGAAGTACTAACAAGAAATCAAGAAAGAAGAAAAGAAGCGGAACTCCAAATAATCATCAAAACAATAATGGGCTTCTTACCAAAGATAATAGCAACAGCCATAGAACAACACGTAGCCAAAACAGACAACCAATAGTAGAGACCGAACAGGCAGCCAGTGGTCCTTTACAGGACCAATCATCTCCAGGACTAGGAACAGGATACCAGCACAGACATTAACACCCTATATACCCAAATATAACATTTGTAACCCGTGATGCAGGATATGAACACCATGAGAACGCCACGACACCATAAACAGACAAGCAACTAAGAGGTATCCAGACAGTCAGCTAGTGGTCCTTTTTAGGACCAGTCCTTTTCAGGACTAACAACCGGCTAGCACCGAAGAAACTAAATACAATATATACCCCAATTATAACCAACTTTCAGGTTGAACAGGGTATAACAGCAACATAGTAGACAAAGGAACGAACGAACGAACAAACGGATATTTCTCTTGAACCGCCATAAACAAATTCGTCAGACAGAAGTCAGATTCTACCACAGCTCCTTTGCCATTTGCCAGTGAAGCGACTGCATAGGTTTATTAAAAGCCTGTTGAATCTGAGATTGTGGGCAAGAGAATTAAGTCATAATATGTATAATATTAATTACTAGTGGTTAATGGAAGTGATTTTGTGTTTAAATCTATTTGTGTGATTCGTAGAAGGAAAGCTGTTTTGTGCTGTATAAATTATGTTCGATTTACAAGCTAAGGCTGGACGGAATGAGAGCTGTTAGTTTCAGAAGCTTTTAAAGTTTTTCTGATTGCTGAACTGGACAATACTATCAGGAATAAGAAAAAAAAAGGAAAGATTGTAATTTAATGTATTGTTTGAGTAGGCCTATACACTCAACACTCACCGTAAGGCCTATGCAGTTTTGGTGATGTCGGTCATGGACATATTAGGAAAGTGTGTGTTGTAATGTTGTTATATTATTGCATAAACCTATTTGTCACTGACTGAGTCTACCTTTCCTGTGTGTTGTAATGTTGTGTTATATTATTGCATAAACCTATTTGTCACTGACTGAGTCTACCTTTCCTGAGTTACCATCACTTATTCTGAACTGCCTCACTAATCTACGATCTGGGTATGAGGATTTTAGAGCCAGATGCTGTGTAGGACCTATTACATTTCAGGTCAGAGGTATCCTGTCACTCATCTTGTTAGCAGAGACGAACATTGGTGTTGTACCTAGCGGTGTAGGATTTGAACAAGCACCCCGTACCTACATCAGTTGGAAAAGTGGAGACCCTCGGTGTTGGGCTTCTCCATCTCATACTGCTTCAAGTTAAAAGGCGGAAGCGAAGAAGTTAAGTCAAATTAGACAAGACTGACTCGCAGAGCATTGGCGTACCACACCCAGTTAGTTTTGTAGTGATGAAAACAGTGATGATTAAATTAGTCTGGACACAACATAGACTTTAGTCAGAGTGACAGTTTTCAAAAGCTATTTAACATAGAAATATTGTGAATTCAAGGGTTCTCAGTAACATTGTAGTTATTGTGACAGTTTTCAATATTTACCAAACAATATAGACTTTAGTCAGAGTGACAGTTTTCAAAAGCTACATAACATAGAAATATTTTTAAGTCAAGTGATATCAGTAACAGTGAAGTCATTGTGACAGTTGTCAATATCTACCCCCCTAATACTGAAGATAAATTCAAGTACCAACATTAACATTGGTTCCAGAGGATTAGTTGAACTAAGACTATTTTCATAACAAGGGAGCCTTAGCAACAAGGAAAAGACTTTATTTTTAGTGATTGACTTATATTTGGTGTAGATACATGCAACGTCATCAGTGTGTTTTTGTTTAGGGTTTGTGTTTACACAAACAAAACTAAACAGATGACTGTACAAAAATAAAATTAAGTAATTGTAGTGCACTGTTTTGATTACTTTATGTCAGCTTTGAATTCCTTTTACTTTGAAATTAATTAATTCCCCTAGATACTATAACAGCCCATAGGTATAATTCCGAGAATGGCACCATAGAATTCTGGTACTTAATATTACTATCTCGGCCAGAAATTCTTTACAGCCTGACTTTAAACCTATGAACTCTATACACCATTGCTCTTTTCTGAGAATGGGGTATTTCTTATAAGACCAGACTCTTCTCTGGCAGCTATCCTAGTATCATCTGATACACCTTGTTGTCGTATTCTTCATAAATTATTTAACCTCTCGCGACACTTGTCAATATTCATTAGGAAGATCCAGTCATATTTATGGGGATTTGTTACCTCAGATTGTGCTCGTTGTATTGCTCCCAATATCATTTTTAAATGCTTTAAACCAGAGGTTTTCAACCTTTTTTTTTTTTTTGCTCATGGCCTTCTTCTGAGCCTTATTTACTTCTGTGACCCCTTCATAGTCGCTGTTAGCCGGAAAAAGAGGTATAGGGTGTCCGAACGAGAACAGGTAGATTTTGTTTTTGAATAACTAGTCTAAAAGTGAAACAATTGTCAATTTTATGTTACGTATGTTTTATTTAGACCTGGCAGTTATGTATAGAATACTATATCATTTAAATGGCCGCCTCTGCTAGCCATACAGATGCGCGCCCTTTGGAGCACATTTTGCATGACATTTTCGCATGTTTCAACTTGTATAGCGGCGATATCCTCTCGAATATTGACTTTGAGTTGCTCAATAGTCTGTGGCTGGTTGGTATAGACCTTCCCTTAAAAAAAAACCCATTAAAAAAAGTCTAATGGAGTTAAATCTGGCGATCTTGGAGGCCAGTCGATGTCGCCAAATTTTGAAATTAATTTGTCCGAAAACATCCTATTCAAAATTTCTCTTGTGTCAAGTGCTATGTGCGACGTGTCGCCATCTTGTTGAAACCACATGTCACGTAGGTCCAAATCTTCCAATTGCGGACCGAAAAAGTTGTTAATCATATCCCGATAGCGTTCGCCATTGACCGTAACAGCATTGCCATGAGCGTTCTCAAAAAAGTATGGACCAATCACACCTCCAGCCCACATAGCGCACCAGACTGTCACTCGCCGAGGATGTAGAGGCTTCTCGTGTATCTCTCGTGGATTTTTGCTTCCCCAAATACGGCTATTTTGATTGTTTACGAAGCCACTGAGGTGGAAGTGAGCCTCATCACTCATGATGATTTTCTTCCAAAATTCAGGGTCATTTTCAATGGCTTCTAACATCCAATTACTGTAATTACGACGCCGTTCTTGGTCTGCAGGTTGAAGAGCTTGCGTCAGCTGGATCTTATGTGGGTGTAGGCAGAGCCGGATTAACGTAGTAGCACAAGTAGCATATGCTACGGGCCCCGCGCTTTTAGGGGCCCCGCGCCAATAAATATGTACATAATTGTTTGGTCATCTTCTAATACGAGCGTTGATGGGAAGGAGCAAAGCTCCTGACCGGGTTGGAAGGAAAGTCCACTGACCCCCCAGCCTCGCAATGACATGTCATTGGGCCAAAAGAGCTGGAAAGCTCGAGTGCCGCTGGTTAGAGAGAAGAAAAAAATACGAGCGTTAAACCAATGATCTTGTGATTTATGCCATCTTTAGCGCCTTTTCATTTGGTGTCACGAAATTGTGAGAGAAAGAGCATAAGAGGGTGACTTAGTGTGACTCTTCATTATTTTAATCTTAACTGTTTGCGGACGGAAGCCATTTAAGTGGCGTTGGAAATTTGGTCACGTTTGGACGGAAGCCACTTTTTTGGCTCTAGGCGACTGTCGTGTGGTGTGTACTGGGGCAACTACAACAATAGTTTTTGCCAGGAATAGTCTATGAAATATTAGATATAAGGTCTCTAGAAATTGGCTCGTTAAGACAGAATAAAGACCTATTCGAGATAGGGACAAGAAGACAGGAATGTGAATGCTTTTCACTAGACAGTGTTTTCTAATTAATTATGGAAAGAGTTCTGTTTCCCCACGACCTTAGCTTCTGCCCTTAGATCCCGTAAAGAAAAAGCCCCCAACCTCATCTGAGTAGAGAAAGGTTCCTATAGGTGAATATGTAACACCGACAGCACGAGTGATACATTAACAAACTCTTGATAATGATCAACCGATCGTTGGGTTTATTAATGAAATATCCACACATATAGGGTTAGTAATGGTTAGAACGTGATGATGGTGAAAGACGATTCACACAAAACACACAGATGAGATAATAAAATTACAGTTAATTAAGTAATAGTTAATTAATGTGGATATTTCATTAATAAACCCAACGATCGTTTGATCATTATCTAGTTTGTTAATGTATCACTCGTGCTGTCGGTGTTACATATTCACCTATAGGAACCTTTCTCTACTCAGATGAGGTTGGGGGCTTTTTCTTTACGGGATCTAAGGGCAGAAGCTAAGGTCGTGGGGAAACAGAACTCTTTCCATAATTAATTAGAAAACACTGTCTAGTGGAAAGCATTCGCATTCCTGTCTTCTTGTCCCTATCTCGAATAGGTCTTTATTCTTTCTTAACGAGCCAATTTCTAGAGACCTTATATCTAATATCTCATAGACTATTCCTGGCAAAAACTACTGTTGTAGTTGCCCCAGTACACACCACACGACAGCGACTGTCCCTCTAATTTTGTTTCGTTCTTTGTGAAATGAATTTGCATTAACAATAAAAACTAGAATTTAGGAAACGGAAACTTCCTGTTTTAATTGAGGTATACGGCGTGCTCGCACTCTCTTTCGATCTTGATTACAATTTCTTGATTTGTAAGGTTAGAAAACTCAAAAAATGAGCAGTAGACACAGAGATATTGGACGTAACTATGCTTCTGGAAGTGAAAAACGTAAAGCGAAGGAAGAAAAAGAAATAAGAGATCAACTTGTGATATCAAAAACACGTAGGCTGACAGAATATTTTGATGTTCATGGTGGTGGTACTCTAACCGCTGAAGCTGGAAGTACAGAAACAACTAGTACTAGTGCAGGCTGTGCAGCAGAAAACATACAGCAAAACCCAGTATACACTGAATCTGAATGTGAAAGAATAAGTGAAACGAAGAAGTACTCTAATGATATTGGTGACTGGCCGAACAATATAGATGACTGTGAGCGTGAATATTGCATATCCAAGGGAAGTGAAAAATGTCAACATGTTGATAATGCCTTCTCTTCATCCGTGCGATTGTATGACACTGAAAAGAAAACCCGATACTGTCAGAAATCTTATTTTACACATATTCATAAACTTACAAACAAGCAACATGCAAGAAAATGGTTATGCTATTCAGAAAGTAAAGGGCGCCTATTCTGTTTCCCATGCAAGCTTATGAGTTCAGAATGTTCATCAAAGTTTACTGCGGAAGGGTTTAATGACTGGGAAAATGCAAGCAATCTATTGCGTTGACATGAAGAAAGCTCCTCACATAGACAAGCTTTAATTTCACTGTTGATGCGTAAAAACAAAGGTGAACGTGTCGATTCCCATCTTGTGAAACAAATGGACATTCTAGAAAAGTATTGGCACAAACTTCTAGAGCGAATAATTGAAGTTGTGAAGTTTTTAGCAGAACGAGGCCTTTCATTTCGTGGCAGTGATGAAATTGTTGGGTACCCTTATAACGGGAATTACTTAGGGTTGTTAGAATTACTGGCCAAGTTTGACCCTTTTCTGGCAGAGCATATAAGTACTCATGCAAACAAAGGATTTGGACATACATCATATCTATCTAAAACAACGTGTGAGGAATTCATCAATCTGATTGGATCCTGCATACTGGATCACATTCTCTGTGAAGTGAAGAAATACAAGTATTATTCCGTTTCATTGGATTTTACTCCAGATACATCTAATATGGACCAGCTGACTTTGACTCTGCGCTATGTTTTGCCATATGGACCAGTTGAAAGATTTGTGACAGTTTTGGATATGGAAGGTCATAGTGCTGAACAGCTTACTAAAAGTCTACTTAATTTTTTAAAGGCAAATGACATTAATATTAAAGACTGCCGTGGTCAAAGTTATGACAACGCCAGCAACATGAGTGGCAAGTTTATAGGATTACAAGCACGAATTAATTGATAATGATATTTACTATGCAAATTAAAAATGTATGTGTTCAAATATGTTTGTGTTCTTTTATTTATTTTTTTAAAATATAGGGCCCCTTTCTTAACATATGCTACAGGCCCCGCACTAGCTTAATCCGGCCCTGGGTGTAGGTGTAGATCTTTACGCAAAATTGTGTGTAAAGATGACCGAGATAGGCCAAGTTCTTGTGAACGGTGTCTTATGGAGGTGCCCGGCATTTCAGCTACACTTTCACCCACAGCAGCAATGTTTTTTCAATGTACGAGCGCTCCGAGGTGCTGGAGGCCTTGAGCGATTCACCACCGAACCAGTTTCTTCAAATACCGCCACTAAACGCTGAATTGTGCATACTGCAGGCACATGATTACGACTCAAAATTTCACGTAATTTACGCCGAGTCACCGCAACTGAACACTGATTTTGATAATAAGTTTTAACTATTGAAACGCGTTGTTTATACGTGTACCTCTCCATAATTAAGTACGCCACGTCTCTATTTGACGTCTGCCAAATAAGAAGTGACAGAAACAAAATCCACAGAAATGGCGGGCAATTCAAATCTACCTGCTCTCGTTCGGACACCCTGTACTTTATCATCTGCACTGTTTATTACTCTAAACTGTATCATATACAGACAAAGTATATGTAATAGCTAACAAATACGAGTAATTCTTTGCAGACATAATTGTGTAATAGCTAATAAAATTCTTAAGGAATTAAAATGTCTAGCAGCAGTATGAGGCCTGAAAACAAATAAGATTCTAATAACTGGTACTTACTTCCCAGTAGCAAAGAAAACTCTTAAGGACATAAAATGTATAGTAGCAGCATAAGGCCCGCAAACAGAAAATATTCTAACAATCGGTACTTTATTTAAGTTAAGTTTAGGTGGTCGCTCAGAAACTTATTGTGCCCCCCCCCCCCTTTTTTTTTAGAAATGAATCACTTACTGTGGCCCCATACAAGTAGAAATAGGGCATGACCCCCTGGGGTCATATGGTGCACGTTGAGAACCACTGCTTTAGACGCTCAAGATGACCTGAGATATCTCCTTCTGGATGGTAGAGTCAGTGTACCCATTCTCAAGAAAGTATACGATAAATCCTTTTGCCATCATTAATAAAAATGTCTTTATGTTTTACCTCACTGAGTAACGAAATTGGTCTGAACTCACTGATGTATGTCGAATTTTGTATTTTTGGGGTACATCATTCATCTTTCTCCATTCTTTGCAACATAGTTACTGGTTTTTCCACGCATTTTTCAATAGTCGGCAGTCGTTTGAGCACCTCGGGCATCATCATCATCACTTTCCTCTGCCCTGTTAGCGGTGCATGGAGTCACCACTACATCTGCACCCCTTGCAGGAAGCCTGCATCAAACATGCACATGCTCTTGTAGTGGTTGTTTCTGAGACAATTTGTTTTATATAATGAGGTTGCTAGCCCCGTGCACAAACTCATATTAGTCGCCTTGTACGACATGCCTGAGGAAGCAAAAGTCCTTTTTTTCTTTGTCTCTTCATAGACCTCCGTGAACTTCACAGGTCACTTCCGTGAGTACATTTTATAACGTGTATAGAGCTCTATTATGACATGGAACTGAATGCATTGTGTTTTCTGTACAATGTATGATATCTCTTGCAGGTTGTTGGGGCCTAGTGAACAATTCTCCTTGTTGGGGACTTGATGTTGAATTCATTTCCTTGGCCTTGTAATAACATGTTAATATAGGTTCATCTTTATGACATCCGTGTAAGCTTTCCTTAGACGTTCTTCTAATTGTGATATTTCTTTTCTATACAGCCTCTCTGCTTTACAGGTGGCTTTATGTTAGCTGTCCAACTGCTCCCATACCTGGAGTAATTTATTCTTTTCTGTGTCCCTTGCTATTGAACTGTTGTCGGGCATGATTCTTCTATTCTCTGTCTTCTTATATGCGTTTTTTTTTCTGCCCTTTTGTGATTTATTCCTTCTATTTGCCTACCTGATTCATAATTCTTTGTGATAGGGAAGATATACACCAAGAGACTTATCCCGCAGTTAACAACAGCTTATCCCACAGATATGCAAAAAATCCCTATCTGGCACACTTTAAGTAAATATATTATATACGATGTGTACCTCTGACAACATGCAACATACCAGAGCTAAACGAAACACAGTATCACAAAGCCCTCCGTGTCGGTGAACTCAGCCGAAACTCACCTCGTTGGGGTTATCCCGACCACAACAGTACAGGAAAGTTCTTATAAGAGATCTGTGAAACAACTGACCTGTCATTATTATAAATTGCAGAGTCCCTACCAGCTCTGCTGCATAGGGCTCACCTCTATCTCAGCCGACCTGACTTGACTATATGACGTGCCAGACTCTTGCCAATTTCAGATTCTTGACGATACTGGAAATGGCCACATACAATGTTCCAGCTCCGAACACAACATATACAACTTTACAAGCCCTTGAACAGAATCCAGCTGCAACATACTCCAAAGTGTCAGCTGTGTACTTACCCGTATGAAACTGTTGACCACGACCTCTTTGATTGCTTAGCCATCGACGATGTTAAAAAAATAATTCTTCCTCCGAGGCCAGATAAATGTAACGCTTTATACAGGACGAAAAGACTGCTTGCAAACACGAGCAGATACCCCTACGTGGCGTAGGGCCGAAGGGCGATAGCCCAAACGCCGTTGGATCTATAACAATAACAACTACATATGCAAACCCGTCCAAGAAGTGAGCGAGATCATCATCAGTCAGATTAACTTGAGTAATCTCCGTGCTGTCTGTCACAAAATGGGGCGATCATCCTCGATCTTTGTTTCACTCCGGAAGTATCGGTACATTTGTGGTACTGATTTTATTGTGTGCTTTTATTTGTCGCACTTTCTTTCTTTCTTTTTCTGCTATGTGTAGCAGGTATTATGTATTTTCCTTCTTACACCCTTCTCAGGGATAAGGGGACATGTCTGGTTGTTACCCATTTCTCCCTACGTTGCAAGGAGTGACAGCGACCTAACCATGTTGGCTATCATGGACGCAGCGATATCATTATACAGATTAACACGTAAATCGCCTCAGCGCAGTGCTTAATCACGATAAGACACGGGTGCTCTCATCACCAAAACTTGGAATACGGGGAGACAACTGATGGGCAGACACAGATAAGAGATTACTTTCTGGTAATGTAATGATTGTTACATTGGGAACACTTTGTTATATGAGGTTAGCGACATGTTCGTAACTTTGTACCCAAGGACAAACGGATGTTTACAACCCATTTTCAGAAAAGTAATGTTTGAAATTTTACATTACCTTAGTCATGCAACATATTCAAATCAGATTGGCTGATCCTTTGAGACGCGCATAACAAATGCGTGGGAAGGCAGTGAATATAATCTGACCATTTTCTCAAGCTATTTCACTTGAGAAATTGCTCGCCAAGATACCAGACCTTTCTAGACTGAAGAATTAGAATTCAGTATTCCTTCTTAACGTACCGGACATCTTTTATTGGAGAAATTTGGACGGACTTTCATAGCCCAGGAAATCTCTTTCATATTTAAATAAGGAAACCGGGATGGGGAAACTGAAGGAACACACACGAAGTCAGAGAGGGAACTTATTAAATTAACGACACCCCAGACGCGTATAAGAGGCCGATTCAAGTCTCTTTTATTCATGTGAGCAAAATGTCTGTGAGCCAGGATTGGCGTAAGTTGTGATTTACATTTCATATTTTATTACTAACATGTGAACTAACATGTATTTATGTATATATTACCATGGGAATTTTAATATGTGAAACTCGCTAGTGGATGTAAAAGTCATATGAGGCTGGCAACATCAGCGTATAGAATGATGATTCATGAACCACCACTGCATGGGCTGGTGATTGCTTTATTGCTAGTTTCGCAAAGAGAACTAAAAGCATAAAGTAGTTCCAGGTTCCTTATGGAGCAGGGAGGGAAAGATGAAAGAAATGATGTACATTCTAAGTATAATACTTACATTTTCATGGCAGTGTAAATGTCCATATAAACATAGCCACTTTAAAATTAATATAAGTTTTCAAGCTTTAAACCAGAGTAAATGTCCATGTGAAAATATTCATTTTAAAGTTAATGGAAGTTTCAAACTTTTCAATCAGTGTAAACATAAATGAAAACATATTCAGTTTATATAGTGAACACTTTTCAATCAGTAGAAATGTATATGTAAACAGACTCTCTGTATTATTAACCTTTTCATTTAAATATAAAGTAACTATGCAAGCTATTCTATTTAAATATAAAGAAAGTTTTATCCCGAGGGATTAAGTTTAATTCTCATCGAGGGTAAATTCTGAGTTAATGGGATGGTGGTATGGGAAGATGGGAACCCATAACTATGGGGTGGAAAACGCCATACTCAGAAGAGCGTTTCGATCTATTCTTTTACCATAGTTATTGGTGGTACCAGCAGTAAGTACTATCTCTGGAACAAGAAGGGACAAGTGGCCTACGCTTAAGACGAAGGATCAACTATGTAGACTCTCCTTGACATTTCTGGGAAACGAGCTACACCCTACAACCTTGACCAGCCGCGAGCGAGAACAGTGTAAAAAGAATCCATCAGCGGGAGCAGAAACTACTATTGGCAGCTAAATGTAAAATATATGTTGCCACTTGAACTTCTTGTAACATTTCACAATCCATAACGACCGTGATGATAACTTTTCTTGATCCATAACTATTTAAATTATTTTTCAACTGTTAAAACTTAAGTGATTATTAAATTTTGTTATTTGTAATTATACAAATTTAACTTCGATTTAATCATTTTAAAGTTACTTCATGTTTGTCTCAGTTTATTTACTACACACAGGCTAAACAGATCTATACTACAATAATAATAATTCCACTGAGTAATCAGGGGTGGGGGCTTGAACGAGCTGAAATTATTAAGTGCTTAAAGCCTTCGCAAAAGCGTCGGCAGAATTACAGAGTTAACATACTCAGCCAAAGCAGTATTGTTCTCGCTTATTCTGAATATCTTGTGAAGACTCCCTGGCGATAGAAGCGTTTTGTTTCTTCTATTTACATCTCTGCCAAGAGTAATCGTGTGCGAAGGTAGGCATCTTTGAAGCCCATGTTAGATACTAGATTCATTATTCCCACCCCTACCTTTTTTGTCCGTGAATCCTGTAGGCATTTATTTTACTTTTTCAGTCTCGAAGTGGATTTGTATGCAGCTTACCGGGAAGCCAACCCGGTCAACCGGTTTCTAGTCGTTCTCTGTGTCATCTGTCTTTCCAGACATTCATCTGTCTCTTTCCTGATTGTCAATGGTCTAACCATCTAACCATACAGCAACGATAGGAAACTTTATATGGAGCACTAAAACAGGACGGATTCTGATCATCAGAAGTTCTCAAGTCTTTTACCTCCTTTACACTCGTTGGAAAAAAAGGGGAGTGGGTGGGAATCCACTTGGGTCAATACTCTCAATTCTTATTCTCCTTTGGGAACTGCCCCCATTCCACCTTGGTTGGTTCAATATATAATAAACAGAATATAATACATCGACTAGCAAGAGACTTGGAGACAAACAGAAATAACGATGCCGAAAACAGAAGCAGTTTATGCACAAGCACAAACAACCAAAGAGCAATGACTTAACACTTTTCCACTGAGAACACACCACATTCTTTCACTGCCAGGCCATGACCCACCGTCATCGACTACCTACAGGAAGAAAAGCAGACTGACTAACTAACTGACAGTACGTTTCTTGTACTAGATGTTCCTTAAGTCTACAATTATCGTGTCGTGTTTACTTTTACATCACAGATAATTATATATCATTAAATATATTTACAAAATATTAAAGGCAATTATAAGAAGACATGACACTTCCTACGCAGAGAAGAAACTTAATAAGGACAGACAAGTATTGGACTAGAACCAGCGAAACAAACGACAAAGAGGGAAGATTGTTCACAACAGTGAAATCTGGACACTGACCTCGATACAATGGAATATGCTGTCAGAAGGCTATAGACTGTTCACAACAGTAAAGTCTGGAAACTGACCTCGATACAAAGGAATTTGCTGCCAGAAGACTATAGACTGTTCACAACAGTGAAGTCTGGACACTGACCTCGATACAATGGAATATGCTGTCAGAAGACTATAGACTGTTCACAACAGTGAAGTCTGGACACTGACCTCGATACAATGGAATTTGCTGTCAGAAGACTATAGACTGTTCACAACAGTGAAGTCTGGACACTGACCTCGATACAATGGAATTTGCTGTCAGAAGACTATAGACTGTTCACAACAGTGAAATCTGGACACTGACCTCGATACAATGGAATTTTCTGTCAGAAGACTATAGACTGTTCACAACAGTGAAGTCTGGACACTGACCTCGATACAATGGAATATGCTGTCAGAAGACTATAGACTGTTCACAACAGTGAAGTCTGGACACTGACCTCGATACAATGGAATATGATGTCAGATGACTATAGACTGTTCACAACAGTGAAGTCTGGACACTGACCTCGATACAATGGAATATGATGTCAGAAGACTATAGACTGTTCACAACAGTGAAGTCTGGACACTGACCTCGATACAATGGAATATACTGTCACAAGACTATCTCATTATCATCATTTTCCTTTTCGCTCCCTAAGGAGCATGGATCTACTACTACAGCCGACACCAAGCAGTCACATTCTTCTGCACTGCTGATATCTGTGGCAAGTTTTTTACATGATGATGTTGCCAGCGCCATACACAACCTTATATTAGGTGTCTTATACGACATGTCTGAGGGTGAGGTAGTCCTATTATTTCTGTGTCCATAAGGCTAACTAATTCTGAAACATTTAGCCGTCGAATTCCGTTCAGAGATGCGATGCACTGAAGGCTCAATGTTTCGGTATGAGAAAACAGAATCAAGTTCAGATAGTACCTAAAGACATATTTTCATGAATATTCATCCATAGAAACTTCGAATCTTCAGGAACTGGTGTGGATGTACTGTCCTGGTCATGCAGGAGTACGCTGTAATGAGAAAACTGACAGACTAGTCTCAAGAACACCTATAGTGGGGACATTGGATATGGATAAGGGAGAGATACTGATGAGAATTAATGATCACCTGTTAGAGAACGATACTGCATAGATAAGTCAACAAGATAAAGATTGTTGGAATTTGGCATCACACGTAAAGATTGATGTATGATTGATGTATGATTGATGTATGATTGATGTATGAGAGGATGCATCCGTCGTGTATACAACAAGCATGCAACAGGAACAGTTAGCATTCATACGCTTCGACACATGCTACGGGAGACTGAGCACCTATGGGTTTGCTCGCAGTGCAAAGATGTCGATTCTGTTCAACAATAACAATATGTTCATGAACAATATTGTCTGTGATGCACTGATATTGTTATGACTTTGTGTACTTGCTGTTATAATGTTCAGATGTTCAGAAATCAAAGAGAAGTGTTAGTAGATTTAGGCTAGTTTTGTGTGAGCTTTTTTGCTCTTGCAGATTCCGATCACTTTCCGGAATCCAAATGTCGACAGGACTCTGTACAATCGTTCAGCTTTATAAGTGCTCGTAAATGCAAACTTTTTTCCTTCTCATATTTTTCAGAAAATGTTACGCTATGAGATTTCAGTTCGAAGAAATGAATGAGTTATGTGGTTAAGTCGCTGGTTGTATGTGTTTTCGGAAGTCTAGGTGGGTGGTAAGGGTGTGTCTGTCTGGGTATACTTGAAACGTGGCGGGGGAGCACGTGCCTTTGTGCATACGTGATATACTGATAACCAGATCTATATATATAAATATGTATATCAGAGTTTTTAAAAAACTTTGGCCTTTCTGTTATCGTGCTAGAATGTAGTCAAACTATAATATCCAAACTGCTACAAGCATGCAATTTTCACAGATATATATCACATGCTGTGATTACTGACTTCAGAAGTAATCAAACCGAACCCCAGAAACCATATAATTATTTGCATTAGACAAATTCAAAGTAGATAATGCAGGAATTAAACTTTCGGCAATATCCATTATGTTCCTGTTGTTTGTGTGTGTCCTTTTATTTTACTTCGGGACTCATGTTAAAGAGTGGGGTAATTGTGCATTCGATCAGGTACATAATACATAAGGTCATCCAATGTGTATTTCTTCTTTCATTGATGACACCACTTGCACGTGAGGATATTCATCTGTGTATACATGTGGTTGCGAGTCTGAGAGATCTCTTGCCATTTCCCAACATAGTTTCATTGATTCAACCACGCGCAAGACTTTTCTGGAGATTTTTTTTTTTACGTTTTGAAATGCCACGTTTATACCTTTGTCTTATTGATCTCTATATGGCAGTGTTTCTCAACTTAACAGTAATCAAGTACCCATTATGAGAGTTTGGCCATTCCGGCGTATCCGACGTACCGCTTTCGTATGAAGATAATTTGAGGTTAATAATACCATTGTATCTACACTGGTACATATATAATTATATGCTACGTATGTATAGATAGATAGACAGACAGACAGACACAGACAGACAGATAGATAGATAGATAGATCTTCTTCGTTCACCCTCAGATGTCACAACTTGAATAAGTTCAAAGAAAGCAGTGGTCAGCCTGAGGCTGTTGATATCTCCGTAGATTTTCTCCAGGAATGGTACTGGTGATGGTTGTCATGGAATATTCTAATCCACCTATATAAATTATCAATTAAATATAAAGCCTAATAAATACATATAATAAAGAAAAGAGCAATGGTAAAATGACAGTGCTATCACAAAGAATGTACTCGAAATCCCCCTTGTTTTCTGCTTCGTCTGCAAATTGTAACGCTTTCACGTTGATAGTAAAGCTTACTGTATTATTACCCGCCTTCTTCAATGAAACGTGTGCTGTATTTCTTGGAAAAGCATTGAGACGTACTGCGTAATGACCTAAATTAACCCTAACATTAATTATACTGCGTTACCAAAACGAACGAACAGATGGACTAAAGGGATAAAAAGAGAAGGGAGAGGCAGAAAGCCGAACACTAAACCCGCTTCGCGCGATACACAATTACTACCATCACGCGTGTAAGTCTACATGCACTAAATTTTTTTTCAGACGGACAGTGATAAAATACACTACCCTTTCCCAGAGTTAGGTTTATAAATCATAACAGACTCTTATTAGAAAAGATAACAATAGATGGGTTTACGTTTGAACACATAACAGTACCCAGACAGCACATCTTCTAAACAGGAGATAGAAGAAATTGCATATTTTGAACGCAGCCACGTAGCTCCTTTAAATTAGTAATTTTGGGTTCCTTAGGGTTTGCTGACAAATAATATGTAAAACGTTACGCAAATAGTCCAGGAATTAATAAATTATACCCAAAATAAAATATTGGGGGTGCCTGACAGCATAAAATCATTTCTGCTCATAAAATTTTTTTTTATAACGTGTTTGAAAAAACCTTACGTTACATAAATAGCCTACCATGTAAACTCCAAATTGATTGGAGCGCAACAAATGAAAGCCTAACCACGATTGGTCGGGCTATAAATACTATCTTGGTTGTTAGGGGAAACGGGAAAAGGTAACATTTTTTCAAACACTTGTCGAAACGTGGCTCATTGGCCAGTCTCGCTGATATACACACTTGGGAGCGTTAGTTCGAGACCACTAATTCAAATAAGCTTGATAAAGCGACAGTACGTTGAAGCCAGCTCACATTTTTGCTAAAATAAAAGCCTGGAACATAGGCAGAACGGAATTTGTGCCAGTTTGTGCCAGAATTCATTGCTAATCAACGTATCTGTGTTTATTTCCATGAAATTGTGGTAAGCTTGAACCATTCAGTATCTTTTAATGAAAAATTGAATGTGAATTGTTGATTTATGCCTGTATATATATGTGTAGTTCAGTGGCAAACGTGAGGTAAAGCCTATAATGCTCCAGCCTGAACAGAGGGTGTCGGAGAGAAGTAAAACGGCATGGAATGGCCAAATAGTACACTGACACCTGGATGATTGACTAGAAAGAAATAATGCTGGAAGTGCAGAGGCGTAGTAACCATTAAGAAGGGTAATACTGGAATAAAGTATTTCAAATGAAGCTGACTGTTGGCCTAACGCTCTGAACGCAATGTTTGTGCTGTATTGTGATCAGTGTAAAAGAGAATATAAATTAGTTATGAAGTAGAAGGTACATCCTTCTTGATTTCAGGGACAGTGGTCTTGATGGTAGTGAGCAGCACCTGGTCATAGCTGTGCTGAATCCAGAGTCGGACAGCATACTCCTTGGTCTTTTTAGCTATCAGTGAGGTGTCTCCTGAGCCCAGAGGAGAATTCGAGCAGAGGAGTCCTTTCCTGCCGCCATCACTAAAGATAAGCAGAGTTGGCCAGCTGAGCTCAACATTATGTCCCCTCATCTAGAAATAACTTTATAAAAATACCATTCAGAGGGGAATTTACTTGTCTTAAAATCAGGAACTGTGAACATCTCCAATACTGATCCCTAAAGACAAACTATTGAAGTCATGATGACAAATACCAACAGAGCTTGAACAAAACAAAACCAGTATTACCTCATTTTACTACTACACAACTGACACACATAGAACATTTGTAATAATATATGTCACTACAATATTCATATTAAATACATTCTGTACATAACTTGTAATTTAAATTGATTGTGATTCCTGATTCCCTTGTAGTTGAATCAGGACACATATTCATTCATGCCAGTAATGAATACATATTGTTATTTGAAAGTTATCAGTGCCTCCTTTAAGATATTCTCATAGAGTGTTATATGTATGTGAGTGTCACAGTGTTGTCAAGAGTAGTGGATTACATTAAATTGTTTATCTGTCTGTTGTTGTGACTTACACTTCTTCATACACATACCCTAGACACATAACGTAGCATCACACTATTCCAGAATAATTCTGACTGAGATAAAGAGATATGTGGTAGCAAGTAAGGTTATCTATAATACACTACTTTTAATAGATATAGATACCTTCACAGCTGATCTCAGTCAGTACACTAAGTCCCCTATATAAATATTTATAACATCCCACTTCACCACATATATTGGGGTCTCGCTCTTGGGATTTTGAATCTTTAACTATTAAAAATATTGGGGGTAATTCACTTCAGGGAATATAAGAATTAAAAGGTATCCTTGGGTGGAGTTAAATAAGGTTGAGCTCACGGTGCCTGTGTTGTCCATTAGAGATTGAATTGTTGGTTAGACATTGTATAAATTTACATAATAGACAATGGCGGACCTGGCCAAATTTCGATCTGCTGCGGTTCAGACTGCAAAAGAGTTAGGATTAGATGGGCAAGTTATGGTTGCCTATGTCACAACGGAATGTGACAAATTTATTGAACGCGAAGAAAGAAGATTAGAAAAAGAAGCCGAAAGAAGGTTAGAGGCTGAGACTAAGAGGTTGCAAGCTGAGGCTGAGACTAAGAGGTTGCAGATTGAGGCTGAGGCTAAGAAATTGGAGGCAGAAAGAGAAGACAAGAGATTAGCTGCAGAAAGAGAAGGAAGAAAATTAGCTGCAGAAAGGGAAGCAGAAGATAAAAGATTACAAAGGGAACATGAGTTACGACTAAGGGAGTTTGAGTTTCAAGGCCATGCTCCTGAAAATGGTGCCAGTCCTTTTGCCTCTGATGCTACGGTTACTCAAGGAGCCTCAATCTCAGCTATGAATTTTCATTTAGATCATTTTGTTGAGAAAGACGATGATATTGAGAGCTATATAAATAGGTACGAACTATTAGCTACCACGTATGGGTTAGAGAGAGAAAGGTGGAGCTTAAAGTTATCTCAGGGACTTCGTGGGGCAGCTTATGAAGTTTTTGCAAAAATGAGCAGAGGTGATCAGGAAAATTATGACATGCTAAAGCAGGCTCTTTTGTTAAGGTATGAAAAGAATGCAGAATTCTATAGAAAAAAATTTAGGAATGCTAAACTACTGTCAGGTGAAACCTATCACCAGTTCTCTGCCCGAATAGAGACATACTTGGAGAAATGGACTTCTCTGGGGAAAACCCAAGATCTTAAGGAAATGGTCCTTATAGAGCAATTAAGAGAGTCCATGGCTCCAGACCTGAGAAAGTTTCTCATGGAACAAGGTGCAGAGAGGCTGGATGAGTTGCTAAATGTTGCTGAAAGGTATCAAGCAGCTCAAGCAGAGGTAACAGGTAATAAAAAGAAACAGGTGGACAACTTTAGGGCACCACAGAACTTTAATAAATTTGATCCTAAGGATCAAAATAAAGGTAAGCACCAATTTGATAGGCCACGGTATGACAATAAAAATAAATTCCCACAATTCGATGAAAGGAAATATGATGAAAGAAAATCTTTCAACCAAGGAAAAAGGTGGTGTAAAAATTGTAAGATGAACAATCATGACACTGACCATTGTAGAAGGAAACCTCCTCATTTTGCTGCTATGACATCGGGGAAAAAGGAAAAGAAGGGCAAACCTGAAGAATTACAGGAACCATACCACCCCCCAGTGTGTGAAGATGTCATTTGTAATGGTGTCACTATAAGATGTTTATATGATACCGGTTTAGATTACGATTCCGTTGTGAGTTCTCACCTGGTGCAGGCCGATCAATACACCACAGAAACAGTGGAGATTCAAACTGCAACCAAGGATGTAGCTACCATGACACTTCCCGTCGCCCGAATAAAAGTGAAAACGCGATATGTGGAAGGAATCATAAAAGCAGCAGTGATAAATGAGCCAATCTACCCTCTAATATTGGGGTGTAGATATGTCTTCTTGGGGAATCCCAAGAGACCTGTGATATTGGCAACAGTGCAGACCAGATCACAGACAAAGAAGGAGGAGGATAATCCCATAAATACTTACCCAGATGAGATGAGGAAGGCACAGGCTGAGGACAAAACACTCAAGCCATGTTTCAAGAAGTTGCCCAAATCTCATACACCTCCAGGCAAGGGAGAGTTTTATATGAAGAACAAATTGATATATAGGAAGGCTGGATCTGAATCCAATGGTCACGGACAGCTGGTCCTTCCCACTTCATATAGGACTAAAGTGTTGGAACTAGGGCATGCGATTCCCTTCAGTGGTCATATGGGAATCAGCGCAACAGGACAGCGAATAGCTTGTCACTATTTCTGGCCAGGAATAACTGAAGATATCAAACGATATGTAAAATCCTGTCCAGAGTGCCAACGAGTAGCACCTAAACATTGGACTGCACCAGCAACTCTGGGGGAAATGCCCATAGTGGGAACACCCTTTGAGAGAGTTGCAGTGGATCTTGTGGGACCTCTCACCCGAACCAAGAGGAGGAACAGCTACATTCTGACTCTGGTGGACACTTGTTCTATGTGGGGAGAGGCAGTAGCCCTGTCATCGATTGATTCAAAACATGTGGCAGAGGCATTGCTCACAATTTTCACAAGGTTAGGCTTTCCCAATCAAATCTTGACTGATAATGGCTCTCAGTTCAAGGGGAAACTAACTGAAGAAGTTTTCAGGATCTTCCAGGCCAAACACTTCCATTGTAGTGTGTATCATCCCCAAGGGAACGGCCAAGTGGAAAGATTTAACGGCACATTAATGTCGATCCTGAGAAAGTTGGCACACGAAAAACCAGATACATGGGACCAGTACCTGCACGCCGCCCTCTTTGCTTATCGGGAGGTACCCCATAGTTCAACCGGTATGGCCCCGGCAACATTATTGTTTGGAAGGCCAATAAAAGGTCCACTCGAAGCTATGTTAAGAACGTGGACTGATGAAAAGGCAGAGGAAAACATTACATCTTCATACCAATATGTGAATGAGCTGACCACTCGGTTGAAAACTGGCTGGAAACTTGCCAATGAAAATTTGAAACAAGCCAGGAAGAAACATGCTGCCTATTATAACAGGAAGGCGAAAGACAGAAATTTGGCTGTGGGAGAGAAGGTACTGCTTCTTTTGCCCGGGAGTCAGAATAAGTTACAAATTGGATGGCAGGGTCCATATACAGTTCTAGAGAAGGTGTCTAGAACACATTATAAGATAGATAAGAAGGGGAAAGAAAAAATCTATCATGTGAATCTCCTGAAGAAATATTTGGAAAGAGAACATCAGGAAGAGACACACTTGTTGACCTTGTCCATCGCCATGGAGATGAAAAAGGAACCACTTTCATCATTTGAATATCCATTACACCCCTGTGAGACAGCAGCACAGGTGAAAATCAGTACACATTTAACGAAAACTCAGAAAGAGAGAGTGCAACAGGTTCTAAATAATCATGCAGAGGTGTTAACAGACCGACCAGGGCATACAAACCTATTGGAATATGATATGAAACTCATAGACTCCACACCTGTCTGTATGAAACCATATTCGATTCCGTTTGCTAAGGAAAAAGCTTTGAAGGAAGAGATAGACTATCTATTGAAAGAAGGAATTATTTCGCACAGTGAGTCTTCGTATAGTTCCGGTGTTGTACTCTTAAGGAAGCCCTCTGGAGAACATAGACTCTGTATAGATTACAGGAGACTGAACGCTATTACAGAAGGACAGGTGGATCCATTGCCGGATACAAATCAGCTGTTTGCCAGACTAAATAAAGCTAAATATTTCTCAAAAGTGGATCTGAGTAAAGGATACTATCAGATTCCAGTAAAGCCTGAGGTTAGACCATACCTAGCTTTCAGTACCTCAGAAGGACACTATGAGTTTAATAGATTGCCATTTGGATTGAAGAATGCGCCTAGTGTCTTCTCTAGAATGATGAGAAAATTATTGGATCCTCTGAATAATCCCTGTATAACAAATTTTATGGATGATATCCTTATAGCAACAGAAACATTTGAGGAACACATTGACTCTCTGAACATGCTGTTTGATCGACTTAGGGAGGCAAATTTAACAGCCCGTCCAACCAAATGTTGTGTTGGATGTAAAGAATTGGAATTTTTGGGACACACAGTTTATCAGGGAAACATGACCCCTGACCCAAAGAATTTAGAGAAAAACTACAAAAAGCCCCGAGACCACAAACCAAGAAGGACGTGAGATCCTTTGTCTCATTATGTGGTTTCTACCAGAAGTATATCAAAAACTTTAATTCCATATGTGCACCTTTAACGGAATTGACACGTAAAGGACTTCCAGATCGCATTACATGGACACCACAATGTGAAATGACTTACCAAGAATTGAAGGAAAAGCTCACAAGTAAACCCATTTTGAAATTACCTGACTTAAGTCAAGAATTCATAGTAAGGACGGATGCAAGTAATATTGGGCTAGGTGCAACTTTACTACAGAAATCAGATGCATTGGATGGGGAATTAAGCCCAGTGGCATATGCTAGCAGAAAGTTGAATAAAGCTGAAATCAACTACTCAACTAGCGAAAAAGAATGTCTTGCAGTAATATGGGCAATAAAGAAATTCAATATTTATCTATATGGGAAGGCATTTAAGTTGCAAACTGACCACAAACCTTTATCGTTTTTAGCACAGGCTAAGCATGAGAACTCTAGGTTACTCCGATGGTCTTTGCTTCTGGCTCCATATAATTTTAGCATTGAATATATATCTGGAAAAACCAATCTGGGAGCGGATTTTTTAAGCCGCCATCCGTGTGATGAGAATCACCGTAAACCCCAGAAATAATAATAAATTTCTCTATGTGTATATAGAATAAAGGACTGACATATAATGTCTGTTTTAAGAGGGGAAGTGTCATGGAATATTCTAATCCACATATATAAATTATCAATTAAATATAAAGCCTAATAAATACATATAATAAAGAAAAGAGCAATGGTAAAATGACAGTGCTATCACAAAGAATGTACTCGAAATCCCCCTTGTTTTCTGCTTCGTCTGCAAATTGTAACGCTTTCACGTTGATAGTAAAGCTTACTGTATTATTACCCGCCTTCTTCAATGAAACGTGTGCTGTATTTCTTGGAAAAGCATTGAGACGTACTGCGTAATGACCTAAATTAACCCTAACATTAATTATACTGCGTTACCAAAACGAACGAACACATGGACTAAAGGGATAAAAAGAGAAGGGAGAGGCAGAAAGCCGAACACTAAACCCGCTTCGCGCGATACACAATTACTACCATCACGCGTGTAAGTCTACATGCACTAAATTTTTTTTCAGACGGACAGTGATAAAATACACTACCCTTTCCCAGAGTTAGGTTTATAAATCATAACAGACTCTTATTAGAAAAGATAACAATAGATGGGTTTACGTTTGAACACATAACAGTACCCAGACAGCACATCTTCTAAACAGGAGATAGAAGAAATTGCATATTTTGAACGCAGCCACGTAGCTCCTTTAAATTAGTAATTTTGGGTTCCTTAGGGTTTGCTGACAAATAATATGTAAAACGTTACGCAAATAGTCCAGGAATTAATAAATTATACCCAAAATAAAATATTGGGGGTGCCTGACAGCATAAAATCATTTCTGCTCATAAAATTTTTTTTATAACGTGTTTGAAAAAACCTTACGTTACATAAATAGCCTACCATGTAAACTCCAAATTGATTGGAGCGCAACAAATGAAAGCCTAACCACGATTGGTCGGGCTATAAATACTATCTTGGTTGTTAGGGGAAACGGGAAAAGGTAACATTTTTTCAAACACTTGTCGAAACGTGGCTCATTGGCCAGTCTCGCTGATATACACACTTGGGAGCGTTAGTTCGAGACCACTAATTCAAATAAGCTTGATAAAGCGACAGTACGTTGAAGCCAGCTCACATTTTTGCTAAAATAAAAGCCTGGAACATAGGCAGAACGGAATTTGTGCCAGTTTGTGCCAGAATTCATTGCTAATCAACGTATCTGTGTTTATTTCCATGAAATTGTGGTAAGCTTGAACCATTCAGTATCTTTTAATGAAAAATTGAATGTGAATTGTTGATTTATGCCTGTATATATATGTGTAGTTCAGTGGCAAACGTGAGGTAAAGCCTATAATGCTCCAGCCTGAACAGAGGGTGTCGGAGAGAAGTAAAACGGCATGGAATGGCCAAATAGTACACTGACACCTGGATGATTGACTAGAAAGAAATAATGCTGGAAGTGCAGAGGCGTAGTAACCATTAAGAAGGGTAATACTGGAATAAAGTATTTCAAATGAAGCTGACTGTTGGCCTAACGCTCTGAACGCAATGTTTGTGCTGTATTGTGATCAGTGTAAAAGAGAATATAAATTAGTTATGAAGTAGAAGGTACATCCTTCTTGATTTCAGGGACAGTGGTCTTGATGGTAGTGAGCAGCACCTGGTCATAGCTGTGCTGAATCCAGAGTCGGACAGCATACTCCTTGGTCTTTTTAGCTATCAGTGAGGTGTCTCCTGAGCCCAGAGGAGAATTCGAGCAGAGGAGTCCTTTCCTGCCGCCATCACTAAAGATAAGCAGAGTTGGCCAGCTGAGCTCAACATTATGTCCCCTCATCTAGAAATAACTTTATAAAAATACCATTCAGAGGGGAATTTACTTGTCTTAAAATCAGGAACTGTGAACATCTCCAATACTGATCCCTAAAGACAAACTATTGAAGTCATGATGACAAATACCAACAGAGCTTGAACAAAACAAAACCAGTATTACCTCATTTTACTACTACACAACTGACACACATAGAACATTTGTAATAATATATGTCACTACAATATTCATATTAAATACATTCTGTACATAACTTGTAATTTAAATTGATTGTGATTCCTGATTCCCTTGTAGTTGAATCAGGACACATATTCATTCATGCCAGTAATGAATACATATTGTTATTTGAAAGTTATCAGTGCCTCCTTTAAGATATTCTCATAGAGTGTTATATGTATGTGAGTGTCACAGTGTTGTCAAGAGTAGTGGATTACATTAAATTGTTTATCTGTCTGTTGTTGTGACTTACACTTCTTCATACACATACCCTAGACACATAACGTAGCATCACACTATTCCAGAATAATTCTGACTGAGATAAAGAGATATGTGGTAGCAAGTAAGGTTATCTATAATACACTACTTTTAATAGATATAGATACCTTCACAGCTGATCTCAGTCAGTACACTAAGTCCCCTATAAATATTTATAACACCCACTTCACCACACGAAAATTCCTCTATTAGCTCTGTTTAAATTGTATGTATGTATGTATATATATATATATATATATATATATATATATATATATATATATATATATATATATATATATATATACACATATAGAGGTTCTGAATCTTAGTATGCCTTTCTCTCTGTAATGATTAATTCAACTATGAATTTCAAAATCAACATATACAAATTTAATGATCAATTACTTTTAAAAAAATGCAACTAAATATGACTGGTGGTTATAAAAAATAATTAGGTTTCTTCACCGAAAAGTCTTTAGGTTTGATGAATGAGCAAAATAAAGTTTGGTTGTTTTTGACCTGTTAAAACTGGGTCTTGCCAAAATGCTGAAGTACCGATGCTGCTTATTCGTAGATTTGTCGCTGTGGTGAAGGGCACGTTTCCAGGTCAGTTCAAGGAGTAACCGCTCCGGGTCAAGGCAAGAATCTTCAAGTGTCGATTTCAAGCTTCGAACCACGGTCAAGTAGTAAATCAAATGGTCTCTCCGGATCGTACCTCAATTAGTCGGGTCGCCTCTTACTGGTACCACAAACTTTAGAGGGAATAAAAGAACAATTCCGCTGCTACATATTTGTTTACCTGATATTAATCAGGCGCCTTTTCCCGCTGTCCGTAGCCGTTGTTTTCTCAAGTTTTTTACTCTCCCTGAGGGTATATCATATAACGCAGTGCATGTGATGAAAAATCACCAGTATGTCAGATAATTTAAGGAAACATTTGTAACTCGTACATACGTTCACCAAATGATAATCTATAACTAATCACAAGTTGATGTAATCATCACTCACTCCCTGCTCCATTCAGAATCTGGGGCTACCTCTACCCTTAGTTCTTCCGCGAGAACTAGCATGAAGCAATCACCAGCGCTTGCTGTGGTGGTTCATGAATGTATCTTTTTCACATGCTGAGGTTGCCAACCTAGTATGAATCTTTAATACCACTAGCAAGTATAAACATGTCAAATTCACAGCAAAATAAATGTTACACTCACCTCAATAATTGAGAAATCTTAGACTTAATTGAGAAATCTTAGACTTCTTGCTCAGTAGAATAGTCTTGGCAACTTAACACAGAAGCCTCGAACACGTCTGGGGTATTATTTCTATTTAAGAATCCCTCTGTGACTTGTGAATGATGCTGTAGAATTCCGGGTCCCTTATTAATATTGGCGAGTTTTCTACTGGTGTACAGAGATGCTCTTAATATTTTTGTCCGGTCCAATAAATTCAGAATCCAACTCTATTCGTTTATGTGGCAAGGTCCGATCTATCTACGTTGACGATTTCTGGAATGCAGTGCTGTATGTCAAACTTTTTTTTACATTATATCGTAGGTTCCAGGCCAATGCTTCCACCTGACGTTTTCTGACAAACTCCCAATCATAGCGATGGTTTATTGGCGCCTCAAATGCCAGCCAATTCGTTCAAAGTACATGTTTTGAAAACTTTTCCTCATGTAGTGTTCTCCATGACTCATGCCTTTGAACAAATTCAAACAGTCATCGTCCATATATGGAATTGTGATATCCGTAAAATGTTGTCAAAGTTGACTTATGTCACACTTCCTGCTCACTCTTCCAATTGTCTTCCAAGATTGCGTTTATCTATAATCACATGTCCCAAACAGTCGAGTTGGAAGTGATTTTGCAATCTTAAGCAAACACTTCATGCTCGCATTTACCTGGAGTCAATGTGGTATTATCACGTTTTAGTGATTATCTCAGGGATGGGCGATACGCTTGTCTGAACATACGAAGTGAAGTGTGATAAAACAATGACTCTAGTACGGAGTTCTGTGCAGCGAAATGAAAAATAACAGAGAGGGAGGAAAGAGAGAAAAATTGGAAGAAAATCTGAAAGTTCGTAACAAATCCAACTAATCAGCTATAAACACAAATGTATTTCATACCTAATGCAAGAATACTACGCAGCTCTGCAAGAACCAGACCGAAAGGTCTTTCATATTTGGACATGCGCCGTAATATAACCGATAGACCTTGTGTCTTGGTTTAACGAGGCACGACTCGCCAAAAACAAGGCAAAATTTTATTTAAAAATAAAAAGTTAAAAAAAGCACACTTGTAAATCAACGTGTGTTTATTTCTACAGTACACCATTTCATTGCATTAAAGTTGAATTACTGTAACTGTTTTCTGCAGGTAAAGAAAGTATGATGAAGTAAAATTAGAATTAAAATGTCTGCTTACCCCTTGAACCCCTTTTCCCTATCTTCCAATGTACCACACATTGGGGGATCGGAGTGGCTCAGGGGTATGGCGTCCGCCTCTAATTCCAAATGTACCGGGCTCGCTCCCAGCACAGGGAATATAATTGATGGAAATATTTTTTTTAGAACCAGTGTTTCCTAATTATGTCATAGTCTCCCCTGATCTCCTGGGTGGTGAGAGACTCCTGGGTGGTGAGATCTCCTGGGTGGTAAGATCTCCTGGGTGGTGAGATCAGGGTGGAATTAGGATGCCGTCAAATTACCACCTCTATCGACACCAGGTATTACAATGTAAGATGTGGGTGTCTTATCTGGTTTAGATTGTTGCTGTGTGTGTGTGTTGCAGTAGGACAGTTCAGGGTACACCACAGGCAACATGACGTGTAGAGTCATAAAAATGGTAACTTCGCTTTAGGTTTATACCATTTATTGCACGCCACAAAACAGTCATGATACTTATGTTATTGTCAGCATAGGTACAACGAATGCAGCATTCAAACTCATGTTAACTGACAGTCATGTAGAAGTCAATACTCAATAGTTGTATGGAAAACAAATATCATAGCGAAGCTTGATAAATAATGCATATAACTTCTGCAACCGTGGTCAGCTGCAGATCCTTAATGTTCATAGACAATAATAATTATTCCTTCCTGATGCTAGCAGATCAGATGTATACAATACGTCCGTTTACTGTCTGCACGTGAGTAGCATACATGGATTACAGGTCAGCTCGACCTTTATAACCTTCCTAAGTCTAACCATCTGACTTGGACGTGATCTCTGATATAACGAATCCTGGAACACAGACAATAGTCTTGTTGGTCTAGAGCGACCCATATATATATATAATTAGTTCAGGTATAAAGATACCGGTGACTTAATCCTAGTCAAAGTACCTCTCCATTTTGAATCACACAGGCGAGCAAAAAGGCGACAAAATGACGAACCTCTAGATGATAGCATAAAGTTCGATACAAGAGGAATTACCTTATTTCGGAAAATCAACCATGAACATATGCCTCCAGGCAGGCTTGACTAATACCGGGAAATAGTCTAGTTAGCTAACTAACTCACAAAGACAATGTATTTCCCTCAGAGAATCACAAGACGCAAGGCGCGTCCGCTCGCAATCAGTCCATTTCTCAACTCCCCGACCTGGGCGGAACAACAAAACCACAACCCAGTCGAGACATGCGCAGAGCGACAATCTCTGAGTCGCTGTTCACAATAAGACGATTCTAAGAACATTCGAGATAAAAGTCTTACACAGTCGCGCCTTTTATGGACATGAACAGAAGCGTTAAGAAAGGTTTCAAACATCTACAACAGTTGACTGATACTACCAAATAAGGAGATATGGTCACGCTTCGTTCAAGACATTATAGACCGAACGTGTCTCTATACAAGAGGAAGTAAACTCATAAAGAATAGTAGTATCGATATTTCGGGTTCTGTCCCTTTGACCATAAAATATATATAACATGCATTTCAGTCAAATAATGATCATACATACGAAAAACGATCATACAAAGACTTTGGAAAAAAGCAATTAATTGTGCGTAACATTACCGCACCCTCCCGGGAAAAAAAAAAATGAAACATTTTTTTTTTTTAAATCCTGGAGCCGGAAAAAATCTAGGCTCCTAACGCACGTATGATGCGCGGATATACCTAACAAAATAGCTCAACACTTGGAGCGAAACTGAGATCATATCCCAGGTCCTTAGAGAAAAATTTATCTAAGTATACGCGTATATATCCCAGGAAGGTGCCACCAACACAAACCACAATGATGGCAACATCATAATAAAAGTCAAATTATTCTCATACCAATATATGAAATCAAATATATTATTATGATATCATACAATGTGTTGCAAATAGCGGTGTAATATATTAATATACCGCACTATTTTATTACATTATGTAATGCATCAATAACTAATAAGTAATACATGTGTTGATCTTCGTTGACATAAAACATTCAATAGAAGAAGATGTGGACATCATCCGCTCCCAATCTAGTACAGGACTTGATATACTCAAAGTTCCACAATGGACACAATCTCGCATCTTCAATGATGTGCTGCGAAAATATCAATAACACAAATCTTAAAGACAACTGGTAAATCTCTCAATACAATCCTGAAAATAATTTATTTAAATGTGGCCGAGTGATCTTTTGGCCCGTATATCACTAACTAAGCCTTCTTAGATAATTACATGGTACAATGTCATAAATTTCCCCCTCAAAAAAGTGAGAAAAAAAAATATCTACTAACATGTCATTATAACATTGGACTGTATATCAGGAAATATATATATGACAGAAGAATCATGTGGAATCGTGCGGGCATCTGGACAGAATGTCCGCCATTACATTATCCGAACCACGGATAGCTCGAACCGAGAAATGAAATGGTTGAAGAGCTATGGCATAACGAGTGGACCTCGAGCTCTTCAAGTTTTTGCTCTGAATAGCAGTAAGCGCTTTCTGGTCGGTTTCCACAATGAAATGTGCGCCTAGAAGAAATCTTTGTAACTTCAGAATAGACCATACCATAGCCAATAACTCACGGTCTAAAACCGAGTAATTCTTTTCTGCAGCATTTAATTTCCTAGAGATATACATCACCGGATGCAGAGTATCAGAATACTCCTGCATTAGTGCTGCCCCAATCCCAGTTGACGAGGCGTCACTTCGAAGAACAAAAGTCTTCTCAATAGTAGGTAACCTAAGAATAGGTGGAGATGAAAATAGGTCTTTAACCTGGTCCAATGAGGATTGACATTCTTTTGACCAGCGGATCAAATTAGGCGACCCTTTCTTCAATAAAGTAGAAAGCGGTGCCATAATGGAGGACAGATTCGGAATGAATCGTCCGTAGAATTGGATCAAACCTAATAGACTCCTTACTTGTTTCTTTGTCTTAGGGACCGAAATGTTAAGTATTTTTGAAACATTGTGGTCTTCTGTCTTTAAAAGACCATGACCAACACGATGACCTAGGAAAGAAATCTCACTAAATCCTATAAAGGCTTTAGAGGGTTTTGCAGTCAAGTTATACTCGCGAAGAGTAGACAGTAATTCGTATAAACCCAAATAGTGATCTTCCCAGGAATCACTGAATAGACAGATATCATCTAGATATGCTATGACATCTGTACGATATGCGAGAATTCGCCGCATCATGCGTACGAATGTAGCAGGGGCGTTCATAAGACCAAAAGGCATGAAATTCCATTGGAATAAACCCCTAGGTGTAGAAAAAGCTGTAAAAGGTTTGGCACGTTCAGTTAGCGGGACTTGCCAATAACCTTTAGACAAATCTAGTTTGGTAAAGAATCTAGAATTAGAAAGTTTATTGAGTAGCTCTTCTAATGAAGGCATAGGTTCAGCGTCGAACTTCGTAACTTGGTTCAATTTGCGATAATCTACGCAAATGCGAATGTTATTATCCTTCTTTCGAACAATAACCATAGACGAAGAGTATGCTGAAGTGGATGGTTCAATGATTTCCAAACGTATCATTTCATCCAATTCTTTCTCGACTTGAGACTGGAAATGGATAGGTATTGGATAGGGTCTGACTCTGATAGGATTATGATCAGTTAGCACAATGTCATGTTCAATGACATGTGTGTGTCCCGGGATGTCTGTAAGAACATCCTGAAATGTTTGCAACATCGAAGAAACTTGTCGATGTTCCTCAGCGGAAAGATTTGGAGAAACGGTCACGTTTTTCCAAGATTCCGTAGAATAAAGTGGGACCATAGAAAGAGGAAGATTGACATCAGAAAAAGTAGTTTCCTCATCCTGTATAACTGACAGCGATGAGTATTGACCATGAGGTACTTGAGAATTGTCCGTTGCCTGGAAAATAGGCTGCAAATAGTCTGGTCTTTCATGAAATTCCGTGAGCATATTTATGTGGAAAGTTTTATGCTTTCCATCAATATCGACAACATAGTCGACATCAGAAATTTTGGAGACTATTGCATATGGACCTTTCCATGCAATTAGAAGTCTGTTCTCCCTTGAAGGAAGTAGAACGAGAGCTTTGTCACCTGGACAAAGTTGTCGTAGACATCTATTCTTATTCGCAAACTGCCTTGCCTTTTCTTTAGCAAATTCGGAAGACGAAGTTGCTAGTCTGCATGCCTCAATGATTTTTTTCCTAAGAGCAATGACGTACTCATAAGAAGACTGAGTCTCATCGCTAATATTATCGGCAGTGATTAGATCGTGAAGTAAAGACATAGGGCCGCGCGGTTGCGCGCCAAAGACAAGTTCAAAAGGGGAAAACCCCGTATGTTCATTGGGGACCTCTCTATACGCAAAGAGAGCCGCGGGTAAGACCCTGTCCCAATCCTGAGGATGATCCTCAGTTATTTTACCCAGTAAAGTTTTTAGAGTCCTATTTAAACGTTCGACCAACCCATTAGACATTGGGTGATAGATACTGCTGAGAGACCTTTTTATATGTAGCATAGACATTACCTGTGACATAGTGTCTGATATCAGTTGAGTGCCATGGTCTGACAATATTTCTCCGGGAAAACCCAAGCGAGAAAATATCAGCCAAAGAGCGTCTGCGATATCAGCAGTTGAGATGCTCTTGAGAGGTATTGCCTCTGGCCAACGTGTGCACATATCGACACATGTAAGAATAAATTGATGTCCTCTAGCCGACTTAATTCTAAAAGGACCGATAATATCTATTGCCATTTTTTGAAAAGGGCGAATTGGAATGTCAGCAGCCTGAATAGGCGCAGCATGTCGTGGTCCTTTAGATTTGACCTCCTGACATACTTTGCAAGAGCGACAGTACATTCGTATGTCCTTGCTCACAAATGGCCAAAAGAAAGCCGCAAGAACTCTCGACTTTGTACGGGAAAAACCCATATGTCCAGCACATTGCGAGTCATGAGCATGTTGCAATATTTGCACCCTCATGCTCTTAGGCACAAGAATTTGTGAATGAGTGGATGTAGTCGAGTCTTGTACCATACGTACAAGTACGCCGTTCTCATAGAAATCCAAGATTTTCTATTAGTATTTTGATTAGGATCACCTTTTTTTGCTAGAATGAAGAATTTTTGTAACGACGGATCTTCTTCTTGCAATTTGATAAATGAGTCACGTGTAATAGTCAAGTGACTATTTTGTTCATTTACTTCATCATTATTAGTTAATGAAGTTTGAGGTGGATCCAGAGCATGTGCTCTTGTGACCACCGTATTGGTAGCTTCAATGTTTTGCTCTTCCCAAACAGCAATCTGCTGTGGGGTACATTCCCTAACTCCGTGAATACGACCAATAATAAGGTCCGCAATAGGGTTTGGAAGTAGACACGCGTGGACCTCTCCCGTGAAGAAAGGAGTAGCAATATGTATTATGGCAGTAGGATATTTTTCCAACGTGCCACCAAATGTGACACATTTGATGACCTTTCCTGTAGCACAGAATGGATCTACAAGAGATTGCCTAACCCCGACAGTAGTACATCCAGAATCAAACAACACCGAGACTGGATTACTATTTACAAGCCCCTTATGTAATATAAGAGAACCTCTCCCATCATGAGCAACATTAGCAGGAAGAGCGGGCAAAGGATGACCACAGCTTAGAGTACTAATGGTTTTCGGATCAAATAAAGTACTGCATTGGATACATTTATTTGCCCTACCAAAGTCAAAAGATGAGCATCCGATAGCATTATGGTCTTTATCATTATTAACCTGTTTATCTGCTCCCTGAGATTCTTGTTGAACAGAGTTTGTCTGTTGATATCTTTTTCTCTTCTGTTGCGATCTACCGCGACCATTATTGCCTCTGCAATTATCATTAAAGTCCCTACTGTAATTTTTATCCTGGTTTGAGTTCCAGTTTCCATAACTGTCATTACCATCTCTATACTGTTGAGAACCTCTATTATCCTGGTATTGAGGTCTCTGAGAAAAATATTTTCCTCTATACCGATTACCTTTGTGAAAATTTCTAAAGTTACCGGGAATAGAATACCGTGTAATATTAGGTTGTCTCCAGTTCTGGGAAGAAGAATCTCCCTGAAATTGATTACCCTGGTTCTGGGCATAATTACGGTTACTCTTTTTATTGAAATTTTGCTGGCTACCCTGAAATTTACGCATAAAATTCGGGCCATAAGGTGCTGCCGAAGCAACTGGCAGACCTTCTTTTACCTTAGTGTTGCTAATGGTTATGTGAGGATGTGCAGTAACATACTGGCTACAGTATTCTTCCATTTCTTTTATATTTTTAGGCTTACGCTCATGAAGAAAAGAAAGAAAAGCTTCATTAACAGAAGACATAACCTTGTCTCTAAGAAGTAAGTCCATGAGGGCTTCAAATGTACTTTCTGTCTTAGACAGCTCAACCCATCGTAAAAAAGTAAGACGTATGCCTGAGATGAATTCTGAGAATTCAACTCCAGTTTCTGGTAACATGTTTTTAAATTTAAGACGATATCCGTCTTCGTTAAGTTGGTACTTCTTTAACAATGCCGCCCTGACAACCTCATAGTTGTTCTTGTCAGGCACATCTACCATACCCAACAAAGTCAAAGCATCACCTCTAAGTATCTTGGATAGATGATAAACATATAATGTTTTATCTATATTATGCACCTTACATGCACTTTCAAATCTATCTAGATAAAATGTTATATCATCAATTGAAGCATTGAATGCTGGTAAATTAAGCTTAAAATCAACAGCATTAGACTTATTAGCAGATGATACCTTATTGGCATCATTAGCATTACTAGATAACTTCAACTTTTCTAACTCCAAAGCTAAGAGTTTTTCTTCATGTTCCATTTTTGCTTTTCTCTCATCAGACTCTCTTTGTAACCTTCTTTCCTCAGCCTCAGCCTGTAACTTTCTTTCCTCAGCCTCAGCCTGTAACTTTTTCTCTAATCTTCTTTCTTCAGCCTCTATTTCAAGTCTCTTATTTTCAGCTTCTTTTTCAAGTCTCTTATTTTCAGCCTCTATTTCAAGTCTCTTATTTTCAGCTTCTTTTTCAAGTCTCTTATTTTCAGCTTCTTTTTCAAGTCTCTTATTTTCAACCTCAGCCTGAAGTCTCTTCTCCTGAGATTCTGCTTCTCTTTTTTGTTTTTCCATTTCCATTTGTAATCTCTTTTCATCTACCTGCATCTGCAGTTTTAAATTTTCAGCATCTATTCTCTTTTGTTCAGTTAGTTCTTTCATTTTCTTTTCCTCCGACTTCAATGCCTTGGCATATTGAACAGTCGCAAATTCTTCTAATTTATCACCTGTCTTCCCAAGGGCTTTACCCTGCTCAATAAAGTACTCAAATGTAGACATGATGTCTAAAATGTGAGTACAGAACCTGAAATAATTAATTATCTTATTTCAATCTTAATAGCAACAAGACTTAATAAAGTGCTTGTATAATTACTATGTTTACTCCAATCTCTGTGGGAAACAAGACTTGACACCAATTTGTATTATCAGTTGTACAATAATATCACAAGTCACCTCTTAATTATCAGTGCACTACCCAAATCAGTGCATAACCATCAGTTATTTATCATAACTGCACTACAATAGTGCATAAGCAACAAACCACCAGTTAGTTATGATAAGTGCACTATAGATCAATAGTGCATGAGCATATATGTAACAATAGTGAAAGCTAACTATGCAAGAACTATGCAAACAATAACAAGACAATGTAAACAATAACAAAGGTCACCAACAATGTAAACAATAACAAAGATCAAAGTCAATGTAAACAAAAACAAAGATCAGAGTCAATGTAAACAATAACAAAGATCAGAGTCAATGTAAACAATAACAAACAAATGACGCTACAGTGTATACACAAAAATATACTTAAAGAACTGAATAATAGAAAAGAGGAGACCTACAAATACAAACAATCGAAATCGAAACTAAAAAACAGAAAGAAAGAGAGAAACAAAAAAAAAATATACAAAAAACGAAAATAAAGCACAACTCGTCACAACTAAACAGATATAGCAACGATTGTCGCTAGCAAATTCCACAGTAGGAAATTCGCACAGTCCCTAACGAAAACGCTAACAGTAGAACCTCTGTGACGTGGTATCATCTACTGAAAGACACCGCCCAACCGAGAAAACCCGCAGAAATATAAACATATAAATACAAATCCAAATAACATATAACATATAAACATGTAAATAGTGTGAAAATGTGAAAGACAGAAGGCTCAGTTAGAACATAAGGGCACAGTTCACAAACAAAACAGGCCACTTAACTTCTATGTATCCACAACGTCAGCACAGTTCAGAACAGGATGTGATCAGCATTCTTAGGACAATGATCCAACGTTGATCCATATCTGCTCTCGTAAACTGCCATGACGAAGGAAATGAGCTTCTAACAGGAAACAGCTTCTGACAGGAAACAGCTTCTGAACTTGACCTTCTGAATTTGCAACAGTAATTCTGAGACCGGAACAGTTGTTACGGCACTTGTCCTTCTTCTCAACAGATCAGGAAATCCATTCGCTCGGTACTTGTCCTTCTATTTGTAGACAAACTTCAATACCGCCGAGCAGCGCCGGGTAGTTTCAAAATATCAACAACTGTCAGTACTGCTGCGTCTTTCAAAAAAAATTTCATCAATGGTGATGAATAGCAACTGCAATGTTGTCTTGTAGTCTGCTGATGATGTCTGGGTTTGTTGACCCCCTTGAGAGTTGGTACCAGAATAAACCAACTATTGGCCACCATGAATTGATAAGGGTGGAATTAGGATGCCGTCAAATTACCACCTCTATCGACACCAGGTATTACAATGTAAGATGTGGGTGTCTTATCTGGTTTAGATTGTTGCTGTGTGTGTGTGTGTTGCAGTAGGACAGTTCAGGGTACACCACAGGCAACATGACGTGTAGAGTCATAAAAATGGTAACTTCGCTTTAGGTTTATACCATTTATTGCACGCCACAAAACAGTCATGATACTTATGTTATTGTCAGCATAGGTACAACGAATGCAGCATTCAAACTCATGTTAACTGACAGTCATGTAGAAGTCAATACTCAATAGTTGTATGGAAAACAAATATCATAGCGAAGCTTGATAAATAATGCATATAACTTCTGCAATCGTGGTCAGCTGCAGATCCTTAATGTTCATAGACAATAATAATTATTCCTTCCTGATGCTAGCAGATCAGATGTATACAATACGTCCGTTTACTGTCTGCACGTGAGTAGCATACATGGATTACAGGTCAGCTCGACCTTTATAACCTTCCTAAGTCTAACCATCTGACTTGGACGTGATCTCTGATATAACGAATCCTGGAACACAGACAATAGTCTTGTTGGTCTAGAGCGACCCATATATATATAATTAGTTCAGGTATAAAGATACCGGTGACTTAATCCTAGTCAAAGTACCTCTCCATTTTGAATCACACAGGCGAGCAAAAAGGCGACAAAATGACGAACCTCTAGATGATAGCATAAAAGTTCGATACAAGAGGAATTACCTTATTTCGGAAATCAACCATGAACATATGCCTCCAGGCAGGCTTGACTAATACCGGGAAATAGTCTAGTTAGCTAACTAACTCACAAAGACAATGTATTTCCTTCAGAGAATCACAAGACGCAAGGCGCGTCCGCTCGCAATCAGTCCATTTCTCCACTCCCCGACCTGGGCGGAACAACAAAACCACAACCCAGTCGAGACATGCGCAGAGCGACAATCTCTGAGTCGCTGTTCACAATAAGACGATTCTAAGAACATTCGAGATAAAAGTCTTACACAGTCGCGCCTTTTATGGACATGAACAGAAGCGTTAAGAAAGGTTTCAAACATCTACAACAGTTGACTGCTACTACCAAATAAGGAGATATGGTCACGCTTCGTTCAAGACATTATAGACCGAACGTGTCTCTATACAAGAGGAAGTAAACTCATAAAGAATAGTAGTATCGATATTTCGGGTTCTGTCCCTTTGACCATAAAATATATATAACATGCATTTCAGTCAAATAATGATCATACATACGAAAAACGATCATACAAAGACTTTGGAAAAAAGCAATTAATTGTGCGTAACAAATGTGTGATTCTTTTATACATACATTGGGATCCTTGCCGGTGCTACGGTGTTTGTGCACTGTGCTGAGATCATCCTTGTGTGATCTAAGGGAGGAGATAGGAGCACTGATGGAGTTGTCCGTGTGCAATGAAGATGGTGCTGAAAACCAAACCAAAATAAAATTTTGGAAACACTGTAGGAAGAAAAATATATTCCTCAAAAGTTTGTGCTTATGTGACGCCTCTGCAGCAATTAAAACCACATTCGATTTGACATACTGTACTTTATTTTCGGTACCGACATAATAATAGTCATATTTTTCCCCCTGCATTTCTTCAATGACTGGTGGCCATTGTGCAATACATGAAACAGCTGACAAGAATGAATGGAGTCCCCGTTTCTTACTTGCGCGTTGTATGACAATGGGGGTCGGAGTGGCTCAGAGGTATTGCGTCCGCCTCGTATTCAATAAGTACCGGGTTCGAATCCCAGGTGAGGGATTATAATTTATTGAAATATTTTTTTCAGAACCAGTGGTCCTAATTACGTCATACACCCCCCTGGTCTAATGGGTAGTGAGATCGGATGCCTAGCCTTCTCGGATACGGGCGAAAGAATAGGAGGTACCGTGTGCAAGCTGCGCACGTTAAAAATCCCACGGCAGTTGGAAATCATAAAGAGTAGGCTTATCAGGCCGCTGCCCTGGCAAAATTTAAAAATTAGGAAACCTACCCACCACAAAAATATTTATAGAATGTGTGATTCCTACATCTACATTATATAGGTGTGTATATACATTATATACACACATTGGGATTCTCGCCGGTGCTGCGGAGTTCGTGCACTGTGCTGAGATCCTCCTTGTGTGATCTAAGGGAGGAGATCGGAGCACTGATGGAGTTGTCCGTGTTCAATGAAGATAGTCCTTAAAAACCAAACCAATGACAAAGGAAAGGATCCCATTACATGCCCGTTGAGGCATATTGGGAATATGGTGTTAGGCCCATATTTTCTTGACCATCGGCACACTAGGGGTGATGTGGTCAGCATCACGCTGGCCGCCTTAACCTTCCCAGAAGTTGCTCTGGTACCCAATTGGGGCTGGGTCGACCCAGGAGCCGTTTGCGGCCTAAAAAAATCCCACATCATCTGGGGATCGAACCATAGACCACTGAGCTAGGAAGCCAGTGCACTAACCACTATGCTACCGCGGCTCCCAAACCAATGACAAGGAAGAATATATATATTTTTTTTCCACTTTTTTTTCACTTTTTAAAAATAAAGTTTTGGCGAGGCGAATCCCGTTCAACCTAGTCGGTTATATTAGGGCGCATGTCCAAACATAAAAGACCCTTAAGTCTGGGGTTATAGTATGAGCAACTGTTTTTCCGTATAAGGAAGCAATGCACTTTCCTTGGGCATGTTATGAGAAGAAGAAAGCTGAGTATATCGTAACAACAGGAGAGAGATAGAAGGAAACAGATATAAAGAACAACAAAAAGATAAGAGAATGGACAGCTCGACATCATGGCATGGAAAGAGGTCAACTACAGAATTGATAAATAGTACTGGTGACAGGAAGTTGTGGAGAGACATGATCGTCCATGCCATCTGGCAAGACATTTCAATAAGAGGAAGACGAATTATTCCCGCTCAACCAATGCATTGTCGTGATTTTTGTTACTAATTTTGTCAGCATCTAACACTTCAGACGACACGAAAAGACTCTTCTGAATTGTTTAAAGTACTTTGGGTAGAAATATTAAGACCATTATTTGTGCTAAGCTTCTTCGCTTGATAATTTATATGTATAAAGATCTGAAGAGCTCTCACTGCGATGAGAAATGTATAGAGATTAAAATATATCAAGTCCAACACAAAAATAAAAATTTTCATCACAAAGGTCAAGGCAATCCTGTTGTATAGATCTGCAGCAAATAAAAATATGCAGACATTCATAAATGGGTGCTTGCTCAGAATAGAAGCACTGAAAACAAGTGACACAATCACCAATGGAGAAATGATGTGTAACAGATGCTTAAAGGTTAAGACGTTACCTTGAGTTCTTTCCCCGTCATTATTTGACGGGTATATTTCCTAGTTATTGTTATTTTATTTTATTATAATTTTTTTTCTTTTACCGTTCGATTGTTTCCCTTTGACAGGAAAGAGGATAAATTACATCCCTTAAAAACAAAAAACAAGATATATACTAGCCGCCATTAAAAACGCATCGAAATCGTGACATGTTTTCACTGTTGAAATATTTATGCAAGTGAGCGATTTTCAAACCCCGAAAGTGTGCAAGTGATGAAGTTCATGTATTCCCATTTTACTGTCGATGTGATGTTTACTTCAAATCGTGCGTGCTTCACGTGCAAAACAAGGTTTTTTGATAAATTCTGGCTTTATTAAAAATCGAATTACATTGAAATTTGGCACATGCATTAGTCAAGTTTCAGCGAGTAAAAAGCTATTATCTGTTTTCATCGAAAGAAAGTCTGTTAATGTTTTTGTCATGCCTCCGACTGTCGCCACAAGAGCGATGGCAAGCTTTTGGTATGCTCAGCAGTGGAATGGCGACCAGAGAAGTTGCCAGACATTTCAATTGTGACCAGTCCACTATAGCGAGGCTGAACCAGCGATTTCGGGCGACAGGTACCACCAATGACCGTCCCAGGCTTGGTCAACCTCGTGTAACAACACTAGCTCAAGATCGCCAAATTCTATTGTTACATCTGCGCAATCGCTTCCAAACAGCAACTCAGACAGCACTCGGTATTAATGATGGCTGTGACTGAATGAGGTGAGTGCGACTTTTGATTTTACACCTAGGGTTGACAACTGCTTAGGAGCAGGTTCTGAATTGTCTCTTGTTTAATAATACAACAAATTTGGGTTAGTAAATGGATCAGAAATGTAAAATCAGTGGTTTCATGTATTTTAAATTTAGCACAACGAGTTGTGGTTCATAAACTAATGCGATGCGTTTTTAATGGCGGCTAGTATATATTTTTTCAAAATTTACAAACATGGGCAAAACAAACTTCCTTCAGAATCAACAACATGAGTTTCCTAGTCTTCTAAATGTGCTGCAAATAGTGAAAGGTTAAGACGTTAACTTTAGTTCTTTCCCTGTCATTAGTTTGACGGGTATATGTACTAGTTAGTATTATAATCTCAGCTGAAAACTCCGATAGTTGTTACAACCTTTAACTGGTTTAAATTGTTTTTAACTATATATTTCTTTTTCAAATATTGCAATACACACCTTATGAAACAATTTGCAGACTAAATAGATTGTGCTTTTAAAAATTAGATTTTAAAGAAAAGTAACAGGTTATCACCATCGCGACAACAGTCTGATAAGATCAAATAAATGTATCGAGATTAAAAGAAGTCACGTCCAACACTAAAATCAGAATCAGTTAAATTGTCACGTTAGTCCTATTGTATGTATGGCTCTGGGGCCCAAAAACGGAGCAACAGAGAATGCAGTCAGCGACCCATAGCTTGACTGCTTGCGTCAGGGTCAGCGAACCAGAGCTGACCAAGACCCTACTCCACCTCCAAGTGGTGGTCCTGGAAACAGGCTGCATCACTGCAGTCTGGCTGAGAGAGTAGGGATCGAAGAGGGAAGGCAAACCCGGTCGCAGAAAATGCCGTGCTGAAGTCGGATGTGTCGGCCGAAAGGCGCAGATATCGCAGCTTCGCTGTAAACAGACACAACGCAACCAACGTCTTTTTCAGGACGAACGAGGAAGAAGAAGTAAGGCTCTGAACATGGATAACATAAAAAAACATCAGAATTTCACTAATGGGTAAAAAAGATAGTCTCATAGCACATACTGCCGTTGGGCAGTGAAGTGTTAGAGACTTCACTATACTAGATCATGCTTCGAGAAGTGAAGTAACCACTTCCCCTCCTCGTTGCCTTTGTCTTTCCTGACACAAGAGCAGAGTCGGGTATCCATTTACAGCTGATAGACTGAAGTGTGACACTTCGGTGTTTCCAATCCGCTACGAGAGGCCTGCGCTATAACCACGGACGCTCTCATAAATGGGTGCTTGCCTAAATAGAAGGATTGTAGTTGTATGACAAGACCACTAATATGGAACTGATGACAAGAACCAAACAAGTGCCAGAAGAACCAGACATGAGAAGAAGACGCTGGAGATGGACAGGACACACACTGAGCAAACGTGCTGATAGATTTACCAGGCAGTCCTTGTTCTGGAAACCCCATGGTAAGAAAGGCAGAAGAAGACCAGGGAATACATGGAGAAGAGAACTGGAGACAGACATGAAGAGGATGAAGAAAATATGGAAAGACCTTGAGCTGATGGCACAGGACAGGAAGACTTGACACAGGACAGGAAGACTTGACACAGGACAGGAAGACTTGACACAGGACAGGAAGACTTGACACAGGACAGGAAGACTTGACACAGGACAGGAAGACTTGACACAGGACAGGAAGATTTGACACAGGACAGGAAGACTTGACACAGGACAGGAAGACTTGACACAGGACAGGAAGATTTGACACAGGACAGGAAGACTTGACACAGGACAGGAAGACTTGACACAGGACAGGAAGACTTGACACAGGACAGGAAGACTTGACACAGGACAGGAAGACTTGACACAGGACAGGAAGACTTGACACAGGACAGGAAGACTTGACACAGGACAGGAAGATTTGACACAGGACAGGAAGATTTGACACAGGACAGGAAGATTTGACACAGGACAGGAAGACTTGACACAGGACAGGAAGACTTGACACAGGACAGGAAGACTTGACACAGGACAGGAAGACTTGACACAGGACAGGAAGACTTGACACAGGACAGGAAGACTTGACACAGGACAGGAAGACTTGACACAGGACAGGAAGACTTGACACAGGACAGGAAGACTTGACACAGGACAGGAAGATTTGACACAGGACAGGAAGACTTGACACAGGACAGGAAGACTTGACACAGGACAGGAAGACTTGACACAGGACAGGAAGACTTGACACAGGACAGGAAGACTTGACACAGGACAGGAAGACTTGACACAGGACAGGAAGATTTGACACAGGACAGGAAGACTTGACACAGGACAGGAAGACTTGACACAGGACAGGAAGACTTGACACAGGACAGGAAGACTTGCCATAAAGTATATTCTCCTTTGTTAGATGCAAGGGGATGATGATGACTAGGTTAGGTAACTAATTTACATTCGATTACGTTGTTGATTTTAAGTAGTACAAAGGGGGAGGGAAGATATTTGTGACGTCATATTACTGGGTCTGGGTTTTTGTGACGAAATGTGGCATGGAAGGAGAGGGGGTTATAAAATAGCCAAAATTGCGTGTCCTCAAATGTGGACGACTCCTAAGCTTCCGTTGCACATTGGCCTCTTTCAAGGCATTCTCATTATTCAATTTAGCTGTACATTGTATTTTTAACTTTCTTCTGTAAATCAGAAGCCCTGTGGCCTTGTGGCCTCTAATGTTTGTCCCACTTGTTTAGAAATTGTCCATGACTCACTTCCGTAAGTCAGGATTGGTTCTACATAACACTGAAGAACTATCTTTCTTACTCCCGTTGACAAAGAATTGTTGCATAAAATACTTTTCATTTGAGAGAATGCTGCTTTTGCCTGGACTATCTACTCTTCACTTCTCAGATGCATCTTCCAGCCGATGTTATTAATGTCATCAGGTATTTGAATCTATCGACTTGTTTTAAAACTGTTCCATTTACTTTTATAGTGCATTCTGGGAGAAGTCGCTTTCTTAGAGATGACCATTATTTTTTGGCTTGACATTAGAAGTTTAAAAAAAACAAAACTAGACGACAAGATGGATAACATGTTAGCATTTTACAGAAATTACATCATTAAAAAATACTGAAAGTTTTTTTCATACTTATCCATGTAAATTCACGACCATGCAGTACTCGATACTACCTTTAAGTAACTGTTAAGAAAATGGAGGTACAACGTTTTTGTAATAACTTCTTGCTGAAGACCATAATAAAAGGCAGAATTAAAGGCAAACATGCACGAGGAATTCAGCGCTATAAATGGCAAGATAACATCAAAAGATGGACAGGAGCGAGGATATCAGAGCGCCCCATCGAGACAATAGATAGAACTCGTTGGAGCACCATCGGAGCCTACCTTCGCTTCTATGCGAACATGGCACTTAATTGTATCAGATTTCTCGCATAAAATGGTCTGACTGTCTCAAACTTATTTCATCTCCTTACATTTCCTCTCTCAAAGGGGTTGGAGAAGGTCATGCTATCAATCTCCTTTTCTTGTTGAGTCGAAATTGCCAGAGCAAATGCCCTATTATTAGAGAGGTTCTTATTAGCCACACGACGGAAAACAGAACAAATATCATACGATAATGAAGAAGATCATTGCTGATAACATCATAGTACAACATCAAGACAAGAGACAGAAGACGTTGGAGATCAATTGCAGCCAAGTACAACATCAAGACAAGAGACAGAAGACGTTGGAGATCAATTGCAGCCAAACTTCGTTGTGGAGATGGCAGCTGATGATGATGATAATGAATTAAAACTTCGAGAGTTTGAAAATCAGCAACAACAAAGTAATACATAAATAAAAACTGTATTTTATCAAAAATTAAAATGAAATCATTATGGTTGCCTAAGCATGTACAACGTAAGATTAACCAGACTGAGGTGGAAAGTGGGTAAGTAACATCACAATACAGTTTTTGTTTGTAAACTTAACGTTCATGAAATACAAACGCTTGTGTGACTGGGGCCCATTTTAGTGTCCACCGACTTAATTGAAACATCCAGATAACAACTAGCAGGGCTAGAGATGAAAGTGATAACGTGAATATGGATAGGACGTAAGTAGTATACAATGGCGGACTTGGGTACTATTCAGGCGGCGCGCAGGCGGCGCGCCAGGCGGCGCGTGACTTTTATATAGCAAAAACGCTGTTGTTTTGTTTGTTGTTGTTTTGATGAGGTGATGGGTGCAGGGCGGGCACTTAACAGCTGACCATTATTGCCTCTTCTCGTTCCATCTCGGTCTACCCTGTTCAACCTGAAATTTGGTTATAATTGGGGTAATTAGTGTCATTTTATTTTTAAATTTTGTATTCAATTTAAATCCCTTTTGTCTTTAGCAATTGCTGATTTCAATTTATATTAGTATTTGTCCATTTTATTTTCTCTTGTATTGTTTCTTGATAACTATTGTCCTGTACACTTGGTTTTACTTTGTATTAGTACTTGTTCTTTTTGAGTTGTTTTTTTTATATTTAATACCTTGTTGTCTTTCCTTGTCCTATTAGTAGTTAGTAAGTTGTTTTTTTTTAATTTTTATTTTGTGTTTATGTTTGTTTTTGTTTTATTATTAACCTTATATGTTTTCCTTTGTTTTATGTATATATCTTTTAAGTATTGATTGGGCTTCTCTTGGGGCATCTATACTTAAAACCTTATCACCTGTCAAGTCTATATTGTGATTTCTATAGTAAGTTATTAATTCAAGCCTTTGTTGTTCATACTTTTTACAGTGGATCAGGTAGTGGTCTATGTCATTCTCTTCCTGACATTCTTGGCAGTGTGGTTCTTCTATCATAAAGTTTGCTGCACCGAGGCGGAGACGCCCCAATTTTTTGTTTGATGGTATCTTTAATTCTTCTCTGACTTGGCACGTCCTCGATTGTTCTTTCAGCAGTTTGAACGCATGTCTGCCTTTTCTACTGTTCTTCCACGTTGTCTTCCATTCCTCGTTTATAGTTATCTTCACTTGGCTCTTGATCTCCGATCTTCCCAGTCCTGCTCTTATATTGTTTTTACTTGTTCTTCCATTCTTGGCGTTCTGATCTGCCAACTCGTTACCAGCAATACCTATATGTGCTGGAACCCACACTAGCCTCACACTACATCCTCTGTTCCCTAGTGATGTATTTATTGCTAGAATTTCTTCCTTTATGTCTGGCCGGCTACATTTACCTGGTTGTTCTAGTGCTTGAAGTGATGATAGTGAGTCTGTAAATATCGTAACAGCTTCTGGTGGGTTATCTTCGACTATTTCTAAACTTTTAAGAATTGCTACCATCTCTGCGGTAAAAATCGAAGCCCCTTCAGTTACACTGTAGCTCTTTTTTATTTTCCATTGTGGTATTACAACTCCGGCACCTAGTTGCCCACTATCACCCTTAGATCCATCAGTGTAGACGGCCAGACTTTGTTTAGTTAGTTGATCTATGAATTTTCTACTTATCATTTTGGCTTCCATATCTTCTATGTTTTGTTTGATCTTTTCAGAAAGTGAGTAGTCTATGATTGGTGTTTTTAGTTCCCAGGGTGGTATTTTGCTTCTATATTTATTACTATTTTTAATTGTGTTTGATAGTTCTTTGTGCTGCGTTATATCTTCTATAGTTCTCCACCCTGTTGGATATCTATCTTTGTTTAAGGGGACGTCCCATACACTTGGTTGGTTTTTGACAAATGCTTTATGTGCTGGGTGGGTCACTTCTTGTGCTACTTTACTCCAATAATTTAATCTTAGTTCTTTCCGTCTTAGACCAAGGGGTGGTATGCCAAGAGCTACTTCTAGCGCTTCTACTGGTGTTGATCTAAATGCACCTGTAATGGTTCTCATGATTGCATTTTGAATCCTGTCCAGTTTTGCTTTGTTAGAAGCTGCAGCTGAGTCATAGACTATGCTGGCATAATCCAGTTTCCCCCTGATGAAAGACTTGTAGAACATAAGCATTATTTTATTGCTGGCCCCCCATCCATTACCTTTAACAATCCTTAGTATATTTAGGGGTCCCCTACAGCTTTCTACTAAATTGTCTATATGTTTATTATAATTTAGTTGTTTTTCTAAAGTTATGCCCAGAAATCTTGTGTTAAGGATGTACATATTTTCTGACCTTTAATTGTTATATTGATTTTGTTATTATTTTTTAAATTTCCTTTGCTGAATATCATACCTACTGTTTTGTTTACATTAATTTGGAAGCAAAAACGCCAGGCGGCGCGTGACTTTTATATAAGCGCATTCAGGCGGGGCAAGATGGCGGACTTGAGATAACAAGAAGACACAGGAGGGGCAAGATGGCGGACTTGAGATAACAAGAAGAGGGGTATATTTTTTTATATAAGGAAAATGTGGCAAGATGGCGGACTTGAGATAACAAGAAGAGGAGGGGCAAGATGGCGGTTTTTTATATAAGGAAAATGTTGCAAGATGGTGGTTTTTTATATAGTAATATATTATTGTTGTTGTTATTAGTATAGCCAACTTAGGTAGTGGCTGTGTTAGACAAACAAGAAGAGGATAATAGTTAGACTTTTAGATAATAGGATATTTTTAGACAATAGGAAGACGATAGTTAGACCATATATACATATATATTTAGATAACAAGAAGACGATATGTATACGAACAGTTATATTTAGACATAGACAAACAGTTAGACAAACAGTTAGACGAATAGTTATACAGTTATACAAACAGTTAGACGAATAGTTATACAAACAGTTAGACGATATATTGAGACATACAACGGACGATATAGGTAACAAAAAAGCGTTTTAGTTAATATAGTTTTTTATTTTTTCAAATACTAAAGGGCAACTCTCAATCGCTTGGTAGGTTTCTTCTTCTTCTGTGGTAGATTAGGGACATCGGTCAGGTCTGTGGTAGGAAACCAACTCGGATCTGGGGATACTGGACAGCTAGACTTCATGTATTCGTCAAACAGGTTAGTGAAGGTGGTAGGTTTCTTCGGGGGTAGGACATCGGTCAGGTCTGTGGTAGGAAACAAACTCGGTTCTTTTGGTTGGTAACAGCTGGAATTGATGTACTGGTCAAATGTGGTGCCAGTAGTAGGATAGGTATACGTGCTTGGTGGCTGTAATCGGTCAAATTCGGCGAGGATTTCGCTCTGTAATGTCAATAAATGGTCAAACTCGGGTCGAGTTAACGTAATGCCGTGTTTGGTAGGAAATTTGAGGTAGGATTCACCAAAATATCTTCGCACATGCAGTAAAGGTTGGCCTCGGTAAACACTTACAGACGCAGCCTTCAGACCACTAGCCAAAGGTTTAAGCATTTCATCACTTCTCTTGATGTAGACTCAGTTGTTGGGAGCAGTCATTTTCAACGAGTTGTATCTGTCGTTAATAAAGTGTCTTCCGTTTATATACAGGAATACCAGTTCAATCTGGTTTTTTTAGGCGTGCCCTAGCTAGGATTTGATTCGTCGAACATCGAGCGTGTGTTAGGTAGGACGTGATTCGTCGATGTATTGCGTGGGAACAATGACACATGGCCGTATTGTCGTGAGGGAAAAAATACACCTGTCTATTGATTTCGTCCCTTGTTTATCAAAGTGGGGTTGAGTTTCACTAGCCAGGGTCTGACTAAGCGCGTAATTAATCGCGAGATGTGTGTTGTATTGTGTGTTGTATGGTTTCTTGGCTGTTGTACAGAGTGGAAGAGCTTGTCGGCCAGGTAGTTTATGTGTTGGTGCATATACCTGTAGGTATCTGTATATGTGTCTGTAGGTAGCTGTATACAGAGAGTTTAGATGTTGAGGGGTGATGTGGTGACGTTGTCGGATGGAGCTGTCTCTTAATGTAAAAGTAAGACAGGGCGTTGCGGGTTGTTCGTATTTGTAGATGGAGGATTTGTATCGCCCTGTCCATTAGTTCAACTTGTTATTACTGGCTCTTCTAGTTTTCACTGTGATACAGCTTATCCAAGGAAAGTTAGATATCTGGTTTTAATCTCACATGTTCTTATCTTTAACGTACTTTATGAGGTCTTCGGAGTGCTTTCATTTGCCGTCAGTGTATTTTTTTTTCCGAGTATTTTCAGCTGTCTTCAACGCACTTTCCGTTGTCGTAAATGTACTTTTAATTGTTTTCATTGTAATTTCAGTTGTCTTCCTTGTACTTTTTAATTGTCTTCATCGCACTTTCAGTTGTCGCTTACGTACCTTAATTTGTCTTCAGTGCCCTTTCCGATGGCCCGAACGCACTTATGGCTTGAACATATTTGCAGTTGTTTTCATCGCACTTTCAGATCTCTGCCGTACTTTCTATTCCAAACTGGAGTCTAAATAATCTTTCTACTCAATTTTTAGTTTTAGTGATTGATTTGTAATGAAAACACACTCGCAGATAATACACATCGCATCAGTACAGCGGGATCAAGCTAATTAACAAAAATAGCGACCCCGGTTTTACAACATCGCTGTTGAAACAAAAATCCCTGCATACTTATCTTTGTAAATTCACAATAATTAAGAGTATCTATAACACTTAGCATTTTACGCGCTAACATGTGACCCACATTGCTTCATTTCATTCAACAAGTCGTCAGTTTATGAATTTCTCGCTTTAAATATTATCTGAACCCCACGTTTGAGTATCCAGAAGTATATTTTTGATAATTAGTGTTTTTCATCGTATCACCATCAATACCCTTTAGCTCCGAGAGAGAGAAAGAGAGAGAGAGAGAGAGAGAGAGAGAGAGAGAATAAAACACAGTCTTATTTTTAGGCTGTTATCAAAGGAAAGAGGTGTTAACATATCACAAAGGCCCGCGCCCACTCGTTGTGGGAGCAAAGATATTGATTTAAAATCCACGCGCTCACGAAACAAGTGACAATTTTCCCTGTCGTTTAAGAAATAAGCTTTATTAACGTGTTTGCTCGTTTGTACCATAGCAAGGCGTTTTTTCTTTGTATAGTTCGACAAATAGGCTATGTTCTAAATATTCTTTTTAATGTGATAAAAGTGTTTATTAATTTTTCCGTGGTGGATCCAACATAATTTATTTCGTGTCTGCATTACAACCAAGTTGTTGTATATTTGAAAACCAAACAAGAAAATACAAAAATCGCGTACACCCTTCTACTGATGGAAGCAACTTAGACTATCAAGCATACGATATATCTGTCTTGATGGCAAACCACATAAAAAAACACCCAAGGCGAGTTGTCTTTTTTGGTTTGTAACTAAGAAATAAACTTAACAAAGAAAATAGAAATATTCGATGAAACCGGCTATCATCGGTACGCCAATGTTTAATTACGCCCCAGGTGTGTTTGGAAAAAACAATTAAACAAAACCGACTGCATTCAGAAAGATCGAGTGAGAGACGTACGCGTGTGTGTTTCAGAGATCTACGCGTATGGTATTGTGAGTAAATAAAGGGGTCGATAGGCAATTTCATTACGGGGGATGTTTCGAACAGCTGTGTTTGCTTAATCGGTCCTTTGTCGAAAATATGAGTTATTTTGCATTAGATCTGTTCCCCATTCGTATCCAAATATTCAGTGTTAAGCCATTATTTCTATAATAGTGTGTATTCGTGAGCAATAACAGGAGATTTTTGTGTATTTCATGAAAGTTTAGGTACACTACCCAAAAGGGATTTCAGCAGGTAGACTAGAGTATGACACCAACTAGATACGGCTTTAGTGTTACACTCTGTGACTGAAACAATGTTGAGGTCAGTTTCAAACATTTTAAGAAAACGCTGCAACCACGTGCTTGTAACCTCACTAGTTCGAGTACACGAGCGAGGGAACGTTGCTTTTATAAATTTCTACTATTGATCTCTTGTGTTTTGAGGTTGTCTGCAATGACGTGAACAGAAATAAGTAGCAGTGTTAGTCTTACACAGGTAAATCTCGTTGTAGATAAGTTTTTTTCGTCTACCAATACTAAAGAAAACTCTACCTGTTAGCTATTTTATTACGTTTTTCTAGCTAGCTATATTTAGTCCTAACGGCACCCTCTATGGTACGAGGATTTTAAAACGAATCAAGTTTTACGCGTGCTATTTCACACTACCCATAAATCGGATATATGTCATAACCAGACTAAAATATGACGCCAACTACATATTCCTTAATGTTACAGGTTACAATCGAGACAATGTCGAGGCCAGTTTCAACCATTTTAAGAAAAACCAACACGCACGTGCTTTTTTCCACGCGTTGATAAACTCGATCGATGGTCTGCGCTCGCGAGGAAGACATTATCAAATGTAATCGATGAATGAGTCATAATGCTATAGTCCGTTAGGGTGGGTAACGCCAGCGTTAAATATAGACTATCGGAAACAAGTTAATGTTCCTTTGAGTTTGTACACTTTATCTTTCGACGAAATACCGACGAGGTGCCGCAGACACGGTAGATGGAAGGTAGTGAGACTTCTTTCTTGCTTATTTTCAAACTTTAGTGAAAGGTTTTCTTCCAAACACCAAAGACGATTCCAAAATTTTCTCCCAGGCCTCCCCAAAGTGGCCAACCTATAGGTAAATAGATCAACCGTCAAATACTTCTTTAAAAAATTTCTCACCACTTGTCAAAAAAAAAAAAATACTGACCCTTGTCAAAAAAATATATCCCCACTTATCAATCAAATTTCGCCCCCTCGACAAAGAAATTTCGACCCTTTGTTAAAAAAATACTTCCCCTTGCCAAAAAAATACTACCCCTTTGTTAAAAAAATACTTCCCCTTGCCAAAAAATACTGCCCCTTGTCAAAAAAAATTTCGCCCTATTGGTAATCAAACTTCTTCCTATTATCAAAAAATACTCACCCTTGGTAAATACTTACAGTTCCGGTCTTCAACCCGCTCCCCAACGGTTTAAACACTTCATCACTTCTTGTCGTGTGATAAATTATTCTATCCAGAGACTGTCCTTTCTCTCACACGATCACCTTGTGATAAAACTATTTCTTACCCCTTACTTTCACATTGTCATCACTATCATCTCGGCTCAGACAGGCCTATAAACATCTATTACCTACCTGATAAAAGCTACGACAAACGTTATCTACCAGTTGTATAGCAACGCTCTTTATCAGTTGCATATAAAGTAACTAGAGGGATGACGGGATATATTTTGGATGATCCCTTACGAACCTGCTTACCAAAACAAGTTAACTAATCTTTTAAATTTCTCGATATATACATATAATAGGAAGATATATTTAGACAATAAGAAGACTTTGAGACAATAGGAAGACGAGAATAGGAAGAGGTTAATAGGAAGAGGTTAATAGGAAGACGATATATTTAGACAATAGGAAGATGATATATTTATAGATAACAAGCAACAGTTAGACGAACAGTTATACGATATATTTAGACAAACAATTAGACGATATAGGTAACAAAAGAAGTATACACAAGGTATGTGTGATGCACATGGTGTTAAGTCAGCCGGCGCGATGGTGTAACCACCATCGTGGCGACCTCCTTAACCGTTTCAGAGTTCCTCTGGTGCCCAGTTAAAACTAGGTCTGCCCTCCCGGGTTGTATGCGGTACATCACACATACCTTGTGTATACTTCTTTTGTTACCTATATCGTCTAATTGTTTGTCTAAATATATCGTATAACTGTTCGTCTAACTGTTGCTTGTTATCTATAAATATATCATCTTCCTATTGTCTAAATATATCGTCTTCCTATTAACCTCTTCCTATTAACCTCTTCCTATTCTCGTCTTCCTATTGTCTCAAAGTCTTCTTATTGTCTAAATATATCTTCCTATTATATGTATATATCGAGAAATTTAAAAGATTAGTTAACTTGTTTTGGTAAGTGTTGCGTGATAAATTCTCGCAACATCGTTTTATTACAATATCTATTTTATAACGCAAGGGCAACAACTGCTTGAAATTTATAGTCACTTTTCTCGGTAAGCATTTTGTCTTCCCGCGTTGGTATTGAATGCAGTTAAGTTTTGAGCTGTGGTCTTTTTGCGCTGGACTGCGCATGACTGGTCTTGTTTTTTGGTCGATCGGTTTCCGCCCACCACTAGTGGAGTGAGCGATTTGAATGGCGAAAGAGATGCCTCGTTGAAGAAGGGATCTCCGCTATTTTTTGTTCTGTCAGGGATGTGTAGTCCTCTTAATGGATATTTCGTTTATTCGAGATAATACCTCTAGTGTTTCCCACATGTCGGGAGGCGTGATATTTCTGTGTATTTCCTGAAGGCAAGGTAAATTGACTTTTCATTAACTCTATCGATTTTGGGTCGTGAGCGATTTCGATTCATAGCCTGTCTTCGAAAGTCGTCGTCACGAGATGTTTTCCCAGCTCACATGTCGCTGTATTGTACTGCATCGGTTGATGCATGTCCCAAGGACCATTACTTGCTACTTTGTTAAATGAACTAGGTTTGGAAAACCTTTATTATCTAGAGGATATTTTTGAGGACATTATTTATACTTCGGCAGACGTGTCTGTCTTGCTGAAGTCAGACTAAGGAGAGTGAACTGATCTCATACATCTGGTTATCTCCTGGCTGTTATAGAAAAGGATGGAGTTTTTCACCTGACTACATTTACAGCACTATGAAATATAACATGCATCTGACTCATCATTGTAATGCTGTCTACCGTCTATTGCTGTATTGAATGTTGCTGTGATAATGACTGTTTGATGTGCCTACATATTCGCGTAACCATTTTGTCACTGTGGCGTCCACAATAAATAATGAAGAAAAACGTCAACGGCTGTTACAAGAATCATTGACTTTATACGTCGTGAGTTTACTGACGTCCTATGTGGATTGCCCTGTTATTTTTGTATGAACATTGTTTGACTGAACACATCTGCACACTACACAAAACCAGACATGCGGATACCATCCATCATCATATGGCATCACGCATCATTTGGTGGCCATAAGCTGGTTTGATTCTGGTACCAGCAAACACGGGGTCCCTTACCCACTTCATTTTCAACAAGAATTCATCAGCATCCTTCAAGAAATTAACATTCTTCAATACAGTCAACATTTTCAAAATTTTCAAAGTACTCGGCGTTGCCCGGTAAAAGTCAAAATTTCAACTTTTTGACGGAAACAAGAATTTGACAGTACCCGGCGTTGTTACATGTTGCCGGATAACTCGGACTGCTGTTATCTTTTACGCAAGTCAAGCAAGTTGCTGCTGTCAAGGTTCCAGTGCTGTCGTTTTTGTGAAGGTCAAGTGCCGGTTGAAACGGGTTGTTTTCTGAAGAAGGCCAAGTACCGATTTCCATCAACTTACTTTTGGATTAGAAGGTCAAGTGCCGAAACAACTCAACATACAGTATGTCAGAAGCTCAAGTACCATCGTGTTAGCAGTGGAAGCAGTTCAGATGTGCCATCATCGTTGGAGCTTCGCTCTTTAGGACGTTGATTGACATCCGTTTTTTCTGCTGTTCTACGATTGGAAGCCTATAAGTTAAGTGGCCTGTTTGTATGTAAACTGTGCCCTTATACTTCTGCTGAGTCTTCTGTGTATCATCTCATTCTATATGTTATATGTCTATATGTTATTTGTATATTTATATGTTTATATTTCAGCGGGTTCTCGGTTGGGTGGTGTCTCCGTTAGATTATGCCACGTCATAGAGGTCGTCTATTGTGAGCGTTTTCTGTAGGGTTTGCAAATTTCCGATACTGGAATTTGCTAAGCGACTTCTGTTGCTATTTATGTTAGCTGTGATGACATGTTTTAATATTGTTTTCGTTATTATTTCGCATTCTTTAGTTTTGTTTTGATTTGTTTGTATTTGTTAGCCTACTCTTGTCTATAATTTAGTTTCATACAACATTTTTGTTTATACACTGTGGTGTCATGTATTTTGTTTAATTATAGCGCAGATATCGTCACATTTTTTTGTGATATTTCATTAATTTCTGCTTTATTTTTAGTTGATTTCTGCGAACGTTTTTGTATTGTTGCTGATCTTTGTTATTGTTTACATTGTTATTGTTTACATTGTTTGCATTGTTTACATTTTCAATGTTTACATTCTGCATGTGTTTACATAGTCATTGTTTACAGTTATAGTAATTAGTTAATGGGCTATGCTAATGCACTGTTACTACTACACTGATGATAAATGAATGATGAATAGTGTCGTGCACTATTGAATGAGAAGTGCACTTATGATCAAGAATTGAGTGCTGATATTTCATATACAAGTTCTTTGATTGAAGACTTGTTTCCCACAGAGACTGGGATAATATAAGGTGATGTGAATATACAAGTGCTTAATTAAGACTTGTTACACTTAGGTTTGAAATAAATTAGTTAATTATTTCAGGTTTTGGACTCATATGTTAGACAACATGTCTACATTTGAGCACTTTATTGAGCAGGGTAAATTGCTTGGGAAGACTGGTGATAAGTTAGAAGAATTTGCAACTGCTCGATATGATAAAGCAATGGAAGCGGAACAAAAGAAACTGCAGATGCAGGTGGATGAAAAAAGATTCCAAATGGAAATGGAAAAACAAAAAAGGGAATCAGAAGCTGAGGAGAGAAAACTCCAGCTACAGCTAGAAGCTGAAAGATTTCAAAAAGAGGCTGAGAATAAAAGACTTGAAAAAGAGGCTGAAAATAAAAGACTTGAAAAAGAGGCTGAAAATAAAAGACTTGAAAAAGAAGCTGAAAATGAAAGACTTCAAAAAAGAGGCTCAGGCTGAGGAAAGAAGATTACAGAGAGAGTCTGATGAGAGGAAAGAGAAAGCAAAAATGGAACATGAAGAAAAGGTCTTAGCTTTAGAGTTGGAAAAATTGAAATTGACGAGCATGAGTAATGGTAATGATTCAAACAAGGGTTCATCTTCTGGTAAGGCTAATAATGATACTTTTAAGATTAAGTTACCAACATTTAGTCCTTCCAGTGATGACATAATGTTCTATCTGGACAGATTTGAACAAGCATGTACAGCTCATAACATAGACAAAGCAAAATATGTTTATCAGTTATCAGGGATACTGACAGGTAAAGCTCTAAGTATATTAAATATGGTGGATGAACCTGACAAGAACAATTATGAGGTTGTCAGGGCCGCTTTGTTAAAGAAATATCAGCTTAACGAAGACGGCTATCGTCTACAATTTAAAAACATGTTACCTGAAAATGGAGTTGAATTCTCCGAGTTTATTGCAAGAATACGCATTACTTTCTCACGATGGGTTGAACTATCTAAGACGGAAAAAACTTATGAAGGACTTATGGACTTAATACTTAGAGACAAAGTCATGTCGTCTGTCAATGAGTCTTTCCTTGCTTTCCTTCATGAACGTAAACCTAAAACAATAAAAGAAATGGAAGATTTCTGTTGCCAATACGTAACTGCGCACCCACACATAACCATGGGTAACTCTAAGGTGAAAGAAGGTTTACCAGTTGCTTCGGCAGCTCCGTATGGCCAAAACTTTGCTCGTAGATTCCAACAAAATTTTGATAGAAAGAGTAGCGGTAATTTCTGTCAAAATCATGGAAATCAATTTCATGGTGATTCTTCTTCGAAGAATTGGAGACAACCTGATAGTACTCGTTACTATCACCCTAATAATTATAAGCATTTCAAAAGAGGATATGGTAATAGAGGTTATTCCTGCCGAAGACCTCAGAACCAAACAAATAGATGTTCGCATCAATGTGAACATGATAGTAATCGTGGAAACTGGAATTCGAACCAGGATAACAATTACAATAGAGACAATAATAACTGCAGAGATAATAATAACTCTGATAACTTCAGAGGTAATAATAGTCGGGGTAGATCTCAACACAAAAAAAAAGAGATATCAGCAGGCTAATGCTGTACAACAGGAAACTGAGGGAGCCTGTAATCATGTTGTTGATAGTAAAAACTTTGACGCTGTCACTGGTTCTGCTTTTGACTTTGAGAGAGCAAACAAATGCCCCCAATGCAGTACTTTATTCGAACCGGGTACCATAACTACTTTGAGTTGTGGTCACCCACTTCCCGCTCTTCCTGCTGCTGTTGCGCATGACGGGAGGGGTTCTTTAATTCTACATAAGGGTCTTGTTAATGATACTCCAGTCTCACTACTTTTCGATTCCGGATGCACCACTATTGGTGTTAGACAATCGCTTGTAGATCCATCTTGTGCTACAGGAAGGGTTATTAAATGTGTCACATTTGGCGGCACTCTAGAAAAATATCCTACTGCTGTAATTCGCATTGCCACTCCTATCTTTACTGGAGATGTGCATGCTTGTCTCTTACCTAATCCTATTGCGGACCTTATTATTGGTCGTATTCACGGAGTTAGGGAGTGTACCCCACAGCAGATTGCTGCTTGGGAAGATAATAACATGCAAGCTACAAATGCAGTAGTTACAAGAGCACAAGCTCTACAAACACCCGAAACTTCACTGAATAGTGATAATGAAGTTGATAGCCAAGATAGTCACTTAGTAATCACTCGTGACTCTTTCATAAAATTGCAAGAAGAAGATCCTTCTTTAAAAAAATTCTTCGTTCTTGCGAAGAAAGGTTATCCGAATCAGGATACAAATAGAAAATCTTGGATTGCAATGAGAAACGGCGTACTTGTACGTATGGTACAAGATTCGACTACGTCGGCACATTCGCAAATTCTTGTTCCCAAGAGCATGAGAGTGCAAATATTACAACATGCTCATGACTCGCAATGTGCTGGACATATGGGTTTTTCCCGTACGAAGTCGAGAGTCCTTGCGGCTTTCTTTTGGCCTTTTGTCAATAAGGACATTCGTATTTACTGCCGATCATGCAAGGTATGTCAGGAGGTCAAATCTAGAGGACCACGACATGCTGCGCCTATCCAGGCTGCTGACATTCCTATTCGGCCGTTTCAGAAAATGGCCATAGATATTATTGGCCCTTTTAAGGTCAAGTCGGCCAGAGGACATCAGTTTACCCTTACATGTGTCGATATGTGCACACGTTGGCCAGAGGCTATTCCTCTTAAGAGCATATCTACTACAGATATCGCAGATGCTCTTTGGTTGATATTTTCTCGCTTGGGGTTCCCCAGAGAAATATTGTCAGACCATGGCACTCAACTCATATCTGACACTATGTCACAGGTAATGTCTACCTTACATATTGAACGATCTCTCAGTAGTATCTACCATCCTATGTCTAATGGGTTAGTTGAGCGTCTGAATAGAACGCTCAAGACTTTGCTTGGTAAGATAACTGAAGATCATCCTCAAGATTGGGACAGGGTTTTACCCGCGGCTCTCTTTGCCTATAGAGAAGTCCCTAATGAACACACAGGATTTTCTCCCTTCGAACTTGTCTTTGGCGCGCGTCCACGCGGCCCTATGTCTTTATTACACGATCTCATCACTGCCGATGATATTAGCGATGAAACTCAATCCTCATATGAGTATGTCATTGCTCTTAGACAAAAGATCATTGAGGCATGTAAGCTAGCAACTGCTTCATCAGAAATTGCTAAAGAGAAGGCAAGACAGTTTGCTAACAAGAATAGATGTCTACGACAACTTTGTCCAGGTGACAAAGCATTCGTCCTACTCCCCAGTAGGGAAAATAGACTTCTTATTGCATGGAAAGGTCCGTATGCAATAGTCTCTCGGATTTCCGATGTTGACTATGTGGTCGATATTGATGGAAAGCATAAAACTTTCCACATAAACATGCTTTCGGAATTTCACGAACGTCCGGACTATTTGCTGCCTATTTTCCAGGCAACGGATGATGCTCCTGCACCTCACGGTCATTATTCATCCCTGTCTGTCATACAGGATGAGGAATCTACCTTCTCTGATGTTAATCTTCCCCTTCCAGTGGTTCCATTACATTCTACGGAATCTTGGAAAAACGTTTCTGTTTCTCCTAATCTTTCTGGTGACGAACATCGACAAGTCTCGTCGATGTTACAAACATTTCAGGATGTTCTCACTGACATTCCTGGACACACAGATGTCATAGAACATGACATAATTCTTACCGACAATAATCCAATTAGGGTTAGGCCTTATCCTATTCCTATACACTTTCAGTCGCAAGTGGAAAAGGAATTGGATGAAATGATTCAATTAAATATAATTGAACCATCGACTTCACCATATTCTTCTTCCATGGTTATTGTCCGGAAGAGGGATAAGAACATACGAATTTGTGTTGATTATCGCAAATTGAATCAGGTCACAAAGTTCGATGCTGAACCGATGCCTTTGTTAGAAGATCTACTGATTAGACTTTCTAATTCTAGATTCTTCACTAAACTTGACTTGTCTAAAGGTTATTGGCAAGTGCCTTTAGCAGAGCATGCCGAACCTCTTACTGCTTTTTCTACACCTAGGGGTCTATTTCAATGGAATGTTATGCCTTTTGGTCTCATGAACGCCCCTGCCACTTTCGTTCGCATGATGCGTCGAATTCTGTCACATCGTTCGGATGTCATCGCATACTTAGATGACATCTGTCTCTTCAGTGATACCTGGGAAGATCACTATTTAGGGTTATATGACTTACTGTCCACTCTACGTGAGAATAATTTGACAGCGAAACCTTCTAAAGCTTTTGTTGGTTTTGGTGAAATCTCTTTTCTGGGTCGTCGTGTTGGTCATGGTCTCTTGAAGACAGAAGACCACAATACTTCCAAAATACTGAACATCTCTGTTCCTAAAACGAAGAAACAAGTTAGGAGTCTCTTAGGTTTAATTCAATTTTATGGGAGATTTATTCCAAATTTATCTTCGATCATGGCACCTCTCTCAACATTGTTGAAGAAAGGTTCGCCTAATCTGGTCCGTTGGTCTGAAGAATGCCAATCTTCACTAGACCAAATCAAGAATATATTTTCTTCTCCTCCCATCTTAAGATTACCTACTCTTGATAGGACTTTTGTTCTTCGGAGTGATGCTTCATCCACTGGGATTGGAGCAGCACTGATGCAAGAATATGCAAATACTCTGCATCCTGTTATGTACATTTCTAGAAAACTAAATGCGGCAGAGAGGAACTACTCGGTTTTAGACCGTGAGTTGTTAGCGATGGTTTGGTCAATTCTAAAGCTACAAAGATTCCTCCTGGGCGCACATTTCATTCTAGAGACTGATCAGAAAGCTCTTACAGCTATTCAGACTAAGAATTTGAAGAGTTCGAGATCCACTCGATATGCTATAGCTCTTCAACCTTTTCACTTCACGGTACGAGCTATCCGTGGTGCGGATAATGTGATGGCTGACATTTTGTCTAGATGCCCACATGACTCCAACTAATACTTCTGTCCTATATTTCCATATATTACAGAGTCATAACACACCTATATTTCTACAATAGATTAGCACATCTGTACTTACTTTATATGTACACACTATCGTGCTTTGTTGTCATCTTCTTCTGTTCGTTTTTTAAGATGATAGAGGAGGACTGAGTAGTTAATATAAGGGCCGTTAGTTTACTAAACAGCCACAATTATTAATAATGTATTGTACCTTATGAAGCATATTAGTTATTAATTAGCATTATATTGCTTGTACTTTCTCAGAATGTCATTGTTGAGCTGAGGACTTACCTTACTAGTATCAAGCATGACGAGTTCTAGATTGTGTACTTACCCTCGGAATACCAGAGCATATGTCCTGGATCGTCATGTAGTTTAACTTTACTATGTACTTATGTCATTACATGTCAAAGAATGTACTATTTAAATTTTCCTATCAGATTTGTACATCCATTTTTAAAGACAATATTAGAGTATGCTGTTTAATGATGATTATGGTAACTTGCATACGTATATTGTGTTTACATGATAACGTGATGTGTGTTGGTGACACCTCCCCGATGTGAATATTTTTTGAGACATATTTATTTTTCTGTTGAGGTATATCCTCACCAGACACTCTATATTTAGCCTCATGTTAGGCAATTTAATTAATTATCAGCGCATAATTCGTGCGTTTTGAGCCGCTTATCGCATGCTCTTTGATATTTAAAAAAAAAAAATATGTTCCACATTTTTTTTTTATCGGGAGGAGGTGGTGATATGTTGCGTGATAAATTCTCGCAACATCGTTTTATTACAATATCTATTTTATAACGCAAGGGCAACAACTGCTTGAAATTTATAGTCACTTTTCTCGGTAAGCATTTTGTCTTCCCGCGTTGGTATTGAATGCAGTTAAGTTTTGAGCTGTGGTCTTTTTGCGCTGGACTGCGCATGACTGGTCTTGTTTTTTGGTCGATCGGTTTCCGCCCACCACTAGTGGAGTGAGCGATTTGAATGGCGAAAGAGATGCCTCGTTGAAGAGGGGATCTCCGCTATTTTTTGTTCTGTCAGGGATGTGTAGTCCTCTTAATGGATATTTCGTTTATTCGAGATAATACCTCTAGTGTTTCCCACATGTCGGGAGGCGTGATATTTCTGTGTATTTCCTGAAGGCAAGGTAAATTGACTTTTCATTAACTCTATCGATTTTGGGTCGTGAGCGATTTCGATTCATAGCCTGTCTTCGAAAGTCGTCGTCACGAGATGTTTTCCCAGCTCACATGTCGCTGTATTGTACTGCATCGGTTGATGCATGTCCCAAGGACCATTACTTGCTACTTTGTTAAATGAACTAGGTTTGGAAAACCTTTATTATCTAGAGGATATTTTTGAGGACATTATTTATACTTCGGCAGACGTGTCTGTCTTGCTGAAGTCAGACTAAGGAGAGTGAACTGATCTCATACATCTGGTTATCTCCTGGCTGTTATAGAAAAGGATGGAGTTTTTCACCTGACTACATTTACAGCACTATGAAATATAACATGCATCTGACTCATCATTGTAATGCTGTCTACCGTCTATTGCTGTATTGAATGTTGCTGTGATAATGACTGTTTGATGTGCCTACATATTCGCGTAACCATTTTGTCACTGTGGCGTCCACAATAAATAATGAAGAAAAACGTCAACGGCTGTTACAAGAATCATTGACTTTATACGTCGTGAGTTTACTGACGTCCTATGTGGATTGCCCTGTTATTTTTGTATGAACATTGTTTGACTGAACACATCTGCACACTACACAAAACCAGACATGCGGATACCATCCATCATCATATGGCATCACGCATCAGTAAGCAGGTTCGTAAGGGATCATCCAAAATATATCCCGTCATCCCTCTAGTTACTTTATATGCAACTGATAAAGAGCGTTGCTATACAACTGGTAGATAACGTTTGTCGTAGCTTTTATCAGGTAGGTAATAGATGTTTATAGGCCTGTCTGAGCCGAGATGATAGTGATGACAATGTGAAAGTAAGGGGTAAGAAATAGTTTTATCACAAGGTGATCGTGTGAGAGAAAGGACAGTCTCTGGATAAAATAATTTATCACACGACAAGAACTGATGAAGTGTTTAAACCGTTGAGGAGCGGGTTGAAGACCGGAACTGTAAGTATTTACCAAGGGTGAGTATTTTTTGATAATAGGAAGAAGTTTGATTACCAATAGGGCGAAATTTTTTTTGACAAGGGGCAGTATTTTTTGGCAAGGGGAAGTATTTTTTTAACAAAGGGGTAGTATTTTTTTGGCAAGGGGAAGTATTTTTTTAACAAAGGGTCGAAATTTCTTTGTCGAGGGGGCGAAATTTGATTGATAAGTGGGGATATATTTTTTTGACAAGGGTCAGTATTTTTTTTTTTTTTTTTTTTTTTTTTTTTGACAAGTGGTGAGAAATTTTTTTAAGAAGTATTTGACGGTTGATCTATTTACCTATAGGTTGGCCACTTTGGGGAGGCCTGGGAGAAAATTTTGGAATCGTCTTTGGTGTTTGGAAGAAAACCTTTCACTAAAGTTTGAAAATAAGCAAGAAAGAAGTCTCACTACCTTCCATCTACCGTGTCTGCGGCACCTCGTCGGTATTTCGTCGAAAGATAAAGTGTACAAACTCAAAGGAACATTAACATGTTTCCGATAGTCTATATTTAACGCTGGCGTTACCCACCCTAACGGACTATAGCAGTATGACTCATTCATCGATTACATTTGATAATGTCTTCCTCGCGAGCGCAGACCATCGATCGAGTTTAACAACGCGTGGAAAAAAGCACGTGCGTGTTGGTTTTTCTTAAAATGGTTGAAACTGGCCTCGACATTGTCTCGATTGTAACCTGTAACATTAAGGAATATGTAGTTGGCGTCATATTTTAGTCTGGTTATGACATATATCCGATTTATGGGTAGTGTGAAATAGCACGCGTAAAACTTGATTCGTTTTAAAATCCTCGTACCATAGAGGGTGCCGTTAGGACTAAATATAGCTAGCTAGAAAAACGTAATAAAATAGCTAACAGGTAGAGTTTTCTTTAGTATTGGTAGACGAAAAAAACTTATCTACAACGAGATTTACCTGTGTAAGACTAACACTACTACTTATTTCTGTTCACGTCATTGCAGACAACCTCAAAACACAAGAGATCAATAGTAGAAATTTATAAAAGCAACGTTCCCTCGCTCGTGTACTCGAACTAGTGAGGTTACAAGCACGTGGTTGCAGCGTTTTCTTAAAATGTTTGAAACTGACCTCAACATTGTTTCAGTCACAGAGTGTAACACTAAAGCCGTATCTAGTTGGTGTCATACTCTAGTCTACCTGCTGAAATCCCTTTTGGGTAGTGTACCTAAACTTTCATGAAATACACAAAAATCTCCTGTTATTGCTCACGAATACACACTATTATAGAAATAATGGCTTAACACTGAATATTTGGATACGAATGGGGAACAGATCTAATGTAAAATAACTCATATTTTCGACAAAGGACCGATTAAGCAAACACAGCTGTTCGAAACATCCCCCGTAATGAAATTGCCTATCGACCCCTTTATTTACTCACAATACCATACGCGTAGATCTCTGAAACACACACGCGTACGCCCTCACTCGATCTTTCTGAATGCAGTCGGTTTTGTTTAATTGTTTTTTCCAAACACACCTGGGGCGTAATTAAACATTGGCGTACCGATGATAGCCGGTTTCATCGAATATTTCTATTTTCTTTGTTAAGTTTATTTCTTAGTTACAAACCAAAAAAGACAACTCGCCTTGGGTGTTTTTTATGTGGTTTGCCATCAAGACAGATATATCGTATGCTTGATAGTCTAAGTTGCTTCCATCAGTAGAAGGGTGTACGCGATTTTTGTATTTTCTTGTTTGGTTTTCAAATATACAACAACTTGGTTGTAATGTAGACACGAAATAAATTATGTTGGATCCACCACGGAAAAATTAATAAACACTTTTATCACATTAAAAATAATATTTAGAACATAGCCTATTTGTCGAACTATACAAAGAAAAAACGCCTTGCTATGGTACAAACGAGCAAACACGTTAATAAAGCTTATTTCTTAAACGACAGGGAAAATTGTCACTTGTTTCGTGAGCGCGTGGATTTTAAATCAATATCTTTGCTCCCACAACGAGTGGGCGCGGGCCTTTGTGATATGTTAACACCTCTTTCCTTTGATAACAGCCTAAAAATAAGACTGTGTTTTATTCTCTCTCTCTCTCTCTTTCTCTTTCTCTCTCTCTCTCTGTCTCTCTCTCTCTTTCTCTCTCTCGGAGCTAAAGGGTATTGATGGTGATACGATGAAAAACACTAATTATCAAAAATATACTTCTGGATACTCAAACGTGTGGTTCAGATAATATTTAAAGCGAGAAATTCATAAACTGACGACTTGTTGAATGAAATGAAGCAATGTGGGTCACATGTTAGCGCGTAAAATGCTAAGTGTTATAGATACTCTTAATTATTGTGAATTTACAAAGATAAGTTTGCAGGGATTTTTGTTTCAACAGCGATGTTGTAAAACCGGGGTCGCTATTTTTGTTAATTAGCTTGATCCCGCTGTACTGATGCGATGTGTATTATCTGCGAGTGTGTTTTCATTACAAATCAATCACTAAAACTAAAAATTGAGTAAAAAGATTATTTAGACTCCAGTTTGGAATAGAAAGTACGGCAGAGATCTGAAAGTGCGATGAAAACAACTGCAAATATGTTCAAGCCATAAGTGCGTTCGGGCCATCGGAAAGGGCACTGAAGACAAATTAAGGTACGTAAGCGACAACTGAAAGTGCGATAAAGACAATTAAAAAGTACAAGGAAGACAACTGAAATTACAATGAAAACAATTAAAAGTACATTTACTACAACGGAAAGTGCGTTGAAGACAGCTGAAAATACTCGGAAAAAAAATACACTGACGGCAAATGAAAGCACTCCGAAGACCTCATAAACTACGTTAAAGATAAGAGCATGTGAGATTAAAACCAGATATCTAACTTTCCTTGGATAAGCTGTATCACAGTGAAAACTAGAAGAGCCAGTAATAACAAGTTGAACTAATGGACAGGGAGATACAAAATCCTCCATCTACAAATACGAACAACCCGCAACGCCCTGTCTTACTTTTACATCAAGAGACAGCTCCATCCGACAACGTCACCACATCACCCCTCAACATCTAAACTCTCTGTATACAGCTACCTACAGACACACATACAGATACCTACAGGTATATGCACCAACACATAAACTACCTGGCCGACAAGCTCTTCCACTCTGTTCAACAGCCAAGAAACCATACAACACACAATACAACACACATCTCGCGATTAATTACGCGCTTAGTCAGACCCTGGCTAGTGAAACTCAACCCCACTTTGATAAACAAGGGACGAAATCAATAGACAGGTGTATTTTTTCCCTCACGACAATACGGCCATGTGTCATTGTTCCCACGCAATACATCGACGAATCACGTCCTACCTAACACACGCTCGATGTTCGACGAATCAAATCCTAGCTAGGGCACGCCTAAAAAAACCAGATTGAACTGGTATTCCTGTATATAAACGGAAGACACTTTATTAACGACAGATACAACTCGTTGAAAATGACTGCTCCCAACAACTGGGTCTACATCAAGAGAAGTGATGAAATGCTTAAACCTTTGGCTAGTGGTCTGAAGGCTGCGTCTGTAAGTGTTTACCGAGGCCAACCTTTACTGCATGTGCGAAGATATTTTGGTGAATCCTACCTCAAATTTCCTACCAAACACGGCATTACGTTAACTCGACCCGAGTTTGACCATTTATTGACATTACAGAGCGAAATCCTCGCCGAATTTGACCGATTACAGCCACCAAGCACGTATACCTATCCTACTACTGGCACCACATTTGACCAGTACATCAACTCCAGCTGTTACCAACCAACAGAACCGAGTTTGTTTCCTACCACAGACCTGACCGATGTCCTACCCCCGAAGAAACCTACCACCTTCACTAACCTGTTTGACGAATACATGAAGTCTAGCTGTCCGGTATCCCCAGATCCGAGTTGGTTTCCTACCACAGACCTGACCGATGTCCCTAATCTACCACAGAAGAAGAAGAAACCTACCAAGCGATTGAGAGTTGCCCTTTAGTATTTGAAAAAATAAAAAACTATATTAACTAAAACGCTTTTTTGTTACCTATATCGTCCGTTGTATGTCTCAATATATCGTCTAACTGTTTGTATAACTATTCGTCTAACTGTTTGTATAACTGTATAACTATTCGTCTAACTGTTTGTCTAACTGTTTGTCTATGTCTAAATATAACTGTTCGTATACATATCGTCTTCTTGTTATCTAAATATATATGTATATATCGTCTATCTATCGTCTTCCTATTGTCTAAAAATATCCTATTATCTAAAAGTCTAACTATTATCCTCTTCTTGTTTGTCTAACACAGCCACTACCTAAGTTGGCTATACTAATAACAACAACAATAATATATTACTATATAAAAAAACCACCATCTTGCAACATTTTCCTTATATAAAAAACCGCCATCTTGCCCCTCCTCTTCTTGTTATCTCAAGTCCGCCATCTTGCCACATTTTCCTTATATAAAAAAATATACCCCTCTTCTTGTTATCTCAAGTCCGCCATCTTGCCCCTCCTGTGTCTTCTTGTTATCTCAAGTCCGCCATCTTGCCCCGCCTGAATGCGCTTATATAAAAGTCACGCGCCGCCTGGCGTTTTTGCTATATAAAAGTCACGCGCCGCCTGCGCGCCGCCTGAATACTACCTAAGTCCGCCATTGTATACTACTGACGTACTCTCCAGAACTACTAAGCTGTATTGATCCATTACTCGTGACTGAACTGTGCAGGGGAAGAGAAGTTTGGGAAGATCAAATGAAACCTGAAGAACTTGCAGGAACCCAAACCAAAATACCTGGGATCACACGGGGACGGCTGAAAAATACGCCACTGATAGAATCCGATGGAGAATAACGAATGCAGCAGCTCTGCTCCATAGGGAACGACACAGATGAATGTTGATGATTTAACTCTGAAAAATAATATTAACAATTTCTACAAAATAAACCTTGCTGGCAGCAGATTTGGTCTTGTTTTTCCGTTCCATTTTAATCTGGGTTCACAAGATACCTCGTAATAACAGTAATCTTTAATTTCAGCGTCAGCTTGAGGCTAATGAAATGTCTTTGAAAATATAAACGAATAGAGTGAACAAATTGTCGTGATAGAGACATGGAATTTCACTGTTGCTCCAAAAGTCGTATCTACAAGAGTTAAATGTGTTTAGAATAGTTATGGCAGGATTTACTGTTGTTTGTTTGTATGTTTTTAGAGGTGGGCAAAGAGAGAAGATACTGAATATCTGACATCGCGGCATGGAAAGAAGTCAACAACAGAATTAATAAACTGCACTGGAACGAGGAGGTTGTGGAGTGACATGATCGCCTACGTACGATGGAATGGTACTTGAAGAAGAGAAAGAAGAAGCTGTATTGATAAAACTGTGTTTGTGGCGCACACCTATAGTGAAAACATTAGTTGATATTTGAGCTTAATTGATTATAAATGACGTAATGACAGATGGCAGAATAACAGTTGACCGATCGAAGCTAATCTTCAAAGAAATGTGCAAGAGAGACATAAATTGGGCATAAATCCGGCATCTTGGGAGAATGAAGCTGCGGAGATGCTCCCTATGATGCCGCCTTAGATTGGGTGTGTCACGAATTGCCTCCCCTGCTTTGCAGTAGTGGTCCAACAGTGACCAAAACTCAAGAGTATTTAATATTGGCTTCCAATGTATCTACCTGCGCCCAAGATTACTCTTCGCAGAGATGTAGATAGAAGGTTAATAACACTTCTACCTGAAGGGAGAGTTCACAAGATATCTCCAGAAGTCACGAACAATGTTGCATTGGGCTGAACAATTGTTAACGCATTGTATCTGGTCCGTCGCCTTTTGTGAAGGATTTAAGCAATGGTTTAGCCCGTTCAAGACATCAGTTGATGAAATCCAACGAAATCCCTCTTATAAGGGCAAGCTCTGTTTAGAGGTAAATATGTGTCTAAGTATTTATATATATATATATATATATATTAAATATTCTGGCTCATACATTTGCTTTCATACATATAACTGAATCAACTATTATTGTTTAGTTTTTAAAACCACTGGTAACACATTTAATAGTGAATAAGTCTTAACCAGGTTAAAATAAGTATGGAAAGATTAGTGGAATTTTGATGGATATAAAGTTCTCGTCATTGAGACGTAGGTGGAAATTTAACTTTATACTTAAAGTTTAACTGAAATGTTTTTTTTTTTTTTGCTGGTGCCTTTTAGTTAGCCCTTAGATTGCATGAGTGAGTCCTGCCGCCTAGGTTTTCGTCACGTTGTGCTGGTGATGAATGTACTTCTCTCACACGAGTGGCGTAGTAACTGCAGTACTTCATACAGTCTGATAGCTTGTAAGCACGTACTTTTAGAAAACATAGAAAGACAAAAATGACTGCTAAGTACACTGAGTTTGAAGTTTAACGGGGGCATCCTCTCGTTGTTCACCCACCAATGTTAATCTCTCAGAAGAGTTAAATTCCTAAGTTTACACAGTGCAACTCAGGAAAGATGAATAAAATTCACCAATATTCCTCTGGGTATTAACTGGGACAATGTGTCTGGACATTGCGAGCAATGATTTGTGCCTGAATTAACATTAACAAGTTACATACATCTCACAAAATGATACGCTACACTTGATGTAGTCATCACTCATCACTGCTCCAGTCGGAGTCTGTGGTCACCTCTGCTGTCGGGTTTTTCCGCACGACTAGCTAGAAGAAATCACCAGCGCTGGCTGCAGTGGTTCATGAATATACTATTTCCATATGTTGAGGTTACCAGCCTCATATATATAACCACTTAGCAAGAACACCATCATAGCTGGCAGACGCTGGAGCTGGGTTGGCCATGTCCTCAGAAGAGACCCCGATGCCATCACAAGAACAGCTATGCTATGGACCCCTGAAGGAAAACGAAAGAGAGGCCGACCAAAAACAACCTGGCGGAGGACTGTGGAGGCCGAGATGCAAAGAATGAACCAGAGTTGGGGTACTGTACGAAGGATGGCTGCCGACCGAGCAAAGTGGAATCAATTTGTTGTTGCTCTACAAAACGCCACTAGGCGTGATGGCCACTGACTGCTTTGATGGTCGGCGGCTAAGGATCAAAGAAGAAGAAGAAGAACACATGTTAAATTCACACTTGTAAAAGAAATGTTCATAACTTACCCCAAATTTTGGGAATACACAATCTTCCTTGCACGGGTTTTTAGATGGACGCGAGCAATTTCGGTGCATATGCTCTCGAATCAATTTCGTCTGAGAAATGCCTCTTATGACGGCGTTCTGTGATACACTTGGTCTGGGATATTATTTCTCTTATGACTGATGATCCAATTCCTAGGTTTTCAGTCTTGTATTTATAAAGTCCTGGTCCCTGAAGTTTTTACAGTCTGTGTATTTAAATATGCGGGTTTACTCTTAAGGTTTCAGAGTTGCCATAAAAACTGTCGATCTGTCACTTTTGATATAGGAATTCTAGGTCCGATCCTTCTCTTTCTGGCTTCTTGGGAGTTGCTCGGTTGAAGTTGCGAAGCTGTCTGTTCTGTGTTTCTGAGTTCACTAGACTATATCCCTCATTCTCAGTTCAAATCACAGATGGTGTTTCCGCCGAAAGTTCCAATAGAATTCATTGTATATTCCGGCTCTCACTTCAAACCAATCAAATCTCTCTAGCACTGTTTGGATGGGGAAGTTTTAATTCAAAATATCCCCTCGCGTGTTTTAATATTAAATTTAAAATTCCACGCATGACCTCTTTATAATAAGACGTAATATTGTTCCGGCTGCACCTATCTGCCTCCCACAATATTGTGACCATGTTTTCCTGGCGTAATGTCTTCCGTCAAGATGTCTACCCCGACAGGTTATCCAATTATCGCCTTTATCTGCGTGCCTCTGCCAGTCAGATGTCTGGTCAGACAATGTTGTCTTCTTTCATCGTACGCACAGTACAAGCTTGTGTCAACACGGTCATCAGCTTTTCACTGGGGTCAAATGTTAAACCGCCGCGTTTCAAAGGGTGGTCAGACTGAGAGAATAGATAAGCGTATGACCGGTATAATTACCTGGTATTATCGCATGTACCTTGCTGAACGTAAATAATTTTGCGTGTAAATCAGATACGTCCGTAGGGAATAGAGTGTTAGACACTTCACCCTACTAGATTCAGCATAGAGAGTAAAATAATGAATGAAAGGGCAAAAATTATGCATAATAAAAGCGATGAGTGAGAGGGAGAGAAAAATGAAGAAAAAAGTGATACTGACGGAGTGGACGTGAGATCGCACAAACGTATCGTCACAGGGTGAAACGAAGCTCTTACAACAAGCAGACGAGACAAGAAGATTCGTAAGGCACACCAGAAACAAAGCAGCTGAGGATTATCACTCCAAGGGCCCATTGTCCCCAAAATCAGATGTGAATAAAAAGACTACTATCTATCCTGTCAAGAACAATGGGTGGGTGGGTGTTGGGGGATCAGGGGATAGGACTTTAAGAAACTGATCTTACATTGACTATTCATTGCCCTTCAACTCCACAATGTCACGGGTTGCTTCCCCTTTTCTCTGCAGGTCCATCAGTGGCCAAAACCTAGAGTTTCTAATGTGGGTTTTCAAAGGTGTCTGCCGTCGCACAAGATTACTCTTGGCAGAGTTGTAGATAGAAGGATAATGATGCTTCTACCTCGAGGTAGTATCCACAAGATATTTATGAAGTCAAGAACAATGCTGAATGAGTTGAGCACTTTTTATCTGACCCGCCGTCTTTTGTGAAGATGTACATTGTATGATTTAGCTCGTTGAAGCCCCCAGCTGATTTAATTTAGCGAAATTCTTTTTATTAGCCCAATATATATATATATATATATATATATATATATATATATATATATATATATATATATATATATATATATATATATATATATATATATATATATATATATATATATATATATATATATATATATATATATATATATATATATATATATATATATATAGTGTCTTTCTTAAACTGCCTAGGTAATGGCTATATAGAGTCTCTATTACCCTGGTAGAATGCCTTCTGGTGAACAAATAGCGTTCAGTTCTTATTTGATACCCGGTATCCTGTTTACAATATTGTCTCATTGTGAAATTGAGTATCTTTTATTGCTCAGGTGAACTTGCAAGACGTGAACTCACCCATACACCTAGGCCAGGGTTTCTTAACCTGTTGTCCACGAAATTGATTTTAGGGAGCCAGTGTACATAACCTAAAATTTAAAATATAACATTTTTAATTATTCGATTATGTAAATTATTTATGAGAAGTGGTCTATAGCCTTCAGCAGTCATTCAAAAGTGTCCGTAACCTTCATCGGACAATCAGAGGGGGTCAGTGGCACACAAAAATATTAAGAAACCGTAGAATAAGCTGTAGAAATATACACACAAAGTTGGAGACATCTGCAATGATTTCAAAACAGAAAAGAAAAAGCGAGAGTTATTTTCCTTGCAGTTGGTAAATATGGGAAGATCTAAAGAATAAAGTCCGACATAAAAATCAGAATCTTCAACTCAGATATCAGGGCAGTGTTACTGAATGGTTGTGAAACATGTAGAACAACAAAAACCACAACCAGACAGGACAGACTTTTGGAAATACGTGACTGCGCAGATCAGGATTGGAATGGTATGACAAGATGTGGAACTGATGGAAAGAACCAGAAAATACCAGCGGAAAATAAATTACAGAGAAATTATGGCGTTAGACTAAACAAAACAATAATTGATACAATGCAGTTCTTGTTCTGGAATGCCCGTGGTAGGAGAAATAGAGGAAGACAACATAGCGCAAAGAGAAGGGAATACGACTTAGACCGGAAGCAAATCAAGTGTGATAGTCGGGGCTGTTTTGTATATATGTGACTTGGTATTCAATGTAAACCCAAGTTTGTAGACCAGAAAGCAATTGCTTCTACGTTTATAATGTTATTTGGTTTTTGATGTATAGTGGTAGTGTTATCTCAGATGGATGTTAACGTATAGTTTTTACTGTAAGCCACACTTGCAAACAAATTATGGCAACCATCATGGTTAATTATATTTATTAGAAAAAAAAGACAAACACCAAGGATTATACGTCGACATGTTAATGAATATATGAAACTCCTTCTCCATCTGTTCAAAAATACTACGATATTTACAGCTGTATGTGCAGCTGCACAACAATGTTCTCGTCAAAGATTCTCAAATAATCAGCCTCAGACATTTTCTTCTAGGGTTACTGGATGTTGTGGTAGACCTGTCTATCGCAGGGGATATAAATTTAGATTCCAGTAAATTGCTGCTATAGTCGACACGTGCCATTACTTCCTGTGCACAGTTTACACTTGTGAATTATTATATCTAAATGAAATGACTCTGTCTAAACTTCCTACATCAAGGAACATCAGGAGAAAAAAAAGGATCTGAGGGGCACAATCCTACAGTCAGTTATGACTAATGGGGGGTTACTACTGGAATAGAACGAACGCACATCAAATTAGCTCCCATTAAGTGTGTTAAAATTGGTATTATACCAAAAATTTGCACACTGCACAAGTTCACAGATGCGCCACGAATCAAAATAAACACCTCAGCAGCCCGTTATTATTCTCTCCTCTTACAACTCAATACTGTCCTTTACACATCCGTACAGTCCTATATTCTTTTCCTTTTTTTTATTACCATCTCTCAATTCTTTTCATTAGACGATTCTGATCTCCTCCTAGTGTTAAAATGACTGTATCGTCTTCCATTATTCAGGATATAGCCAATCATGTCTTGTAATTCAAGACTATCACGCCCTTACGATCACTATTCACTTAACTTCTCTCATTAAAAGAAGATGAACATGTTTTATCTGTCTCATCTGATGAAGTGTGTACAGTACATTGGGGAGAAATTCAAAGGATAAAGCATTTCATAGTATTTCTTGTAATTTCCTATTCTCTTGATGTGATTTCAAACAAAAACAACATTTTTTGAACCCGCGGCGCTTGCATCGATTATTTTTATCTTATCTTTCAATGTATCTAAAGGTAGACAGAGCTAGCATAAAATGGATATCCACCAGGTTCTTCACCCCGTGTTATTCGCGGTCTGCACTGAAAACATATATCTGTTTTGGAAATCGGTGTCATCAACTTTTCCATAAACTACAGTTGTTCTTTTTTGTTTCTTTTATTTTAATTTCTTTTTTTAATATTGATTTTTTTTTTAAAAATACAGAACAATTTTATTTCTGTCATTTAAACTGTGCCTAAAAGTGCATTACGTTTTATTAGACTTTTCTAAAACATCATGAGTACAGATTACCCTCTCCGCACCCTGATCTTATTATGTTCCCAAATCATTTTATACTTCTTCAGATAGGTTTTGATGATGATTTTTGTCCTCTTCAAAATGCTTTTTTATTACAATTGGAATCTGTAAATATGTGTATACTGTTATTGTACTGGTACATTGATGTTTTTATGCGTTAATATTTAAAATGCATGTGAGAATTCATGGATACAGTATAAAAGATGAGATAAAGATAGGGCAGATTAGTAAGATGGGCCTGTGTGCCCAATTCTCAACCCTTTATAAATAGTTCGTTCGTTCGTCCTCTCCCGAGCAGCTCTTTTTCATAGTCCTCTCTGCAGTCCATCTCTATAATGTGTAAGATAAAGAATGGCACATTGTTTGACGAGGCAAGAACCTTGGCCCAACGTAGATTATTGGAAGCTTGGTTAATTTGATATAATAACAGGTGAAGAGAAGAAAGTGAGTATTGTTTACGTACCCTATTTAAAAGAATAAAGATGATATAGCTGATGAACAAAGGTGGCTGTTGTTACGGGAGTTACATAATCAGTGACAGGTGTTGGTGTGTTGGGACATACAAAGGCACTGGGAAATAGTAAGATAGGCAGAAGGAGAGAAGCACACAGACACAACTGTACATGGATGGGCTGATTGGTGGGTGGATTGATGGACGGACTGATGGATCGATGGAGGGGTGGATGAATGGAATGATGGATGGTTGGATGGGTGGAAGGAAGGATGGTTGGATGAATGGATAGACAGATAGAGGGACAGGCAGACAGACAGACTGCTTGTTCGGTGGATAGATAGACAGATAAACACGGACGGGCGGACGGAAGGTAGATAGATAGATAGATAGATAGATAGATAGATAGATAGATAGATAGATAGATAGATAGATAGATAGATAGATAGATAGATAGATAGATAGATAGATAGATAGATAGATAGATTGGCAGTCAGACGAGCAGACAGACAGACAGACAGACAGACAGACAGACAGATAGATAGATAGATAGATAGATAGATAGATAGATAGATAGATAGATAGATAGATAGATAGATAGGTAGGTAGGTAGGTAGGTAGGTAGGTAGGTAGGTAGGTAGGTAGGTAGGTAGGTAGGTAGGTAGGTAGGTAGGTAGGTAGGTAGGTAGGTAGGTAGGTAGGTAGGTAGGTAGGTAGGTAGGTAGGTAGGTAGGTAGGTAGGTAGGTAGGTAGGTAGGTAGGTAGGTAGGTAGGTAGGTAGGTAGGTAGGTAGGTAGGTAGGTAGGTAGGTAGGTAGGTAGGTAGGTAGGTAGGTAGGTAGGTAGGTAGGTAGGTAGGTAGGTAGGTAGGTAGGTAGGTAGGTAGGTAGGTAGGTAGGTAGATAGATAGATAGATAGATAGATAGATAGATAGATAGATAGATAGATAGATAGATAGATAGATAGATAGATAGATAGATAGATAGATAGATAGATAGATAGATAGATAGATAGATAGATAGATAGATAGATTTGATTGATAGATAGATAGATAGATAGATAGATAGATAGATTTGATTGATTGATTGATTGATTACAAGGGCCCTTGAATGCTAGGAGTTCGTGTGGGAATCTACTTGTATATTACCACAATTTGAGATCGTGATTCACATCAATTAGCCGTGCCTTAATTCTCCAAGCAGGAGAACATTTGCCATACCGTCTTACAGAAGTAGATTTCGCTCTCCTGTTCCGAAATTCTCAGCAGATGGAAATTAACGTTTGATTTTTTCACAGCATGGAAGATCCAGTCTATTAAAACAACAGTTAAACTGGCTTTTTTTTTATCATCATCATCATCAGTTGCCATCTCCACAACGAAGGTTGGCTGTAATGGATCTCCAACGTCTTCTGTCTCTTGTCTTGGTGGTGCACTCTGATAGACTCTTTCCTGTCCATCACTTGATGTTATCTTCCCACTTATAGCGCTGTCTTCCCCTTGCACGTTTGCCTTCAACTCTCCCTTCTGTTATGGTCTTCTGAAAGGTGTTATGCCTTTTTATATGGCCAAAGTATTTTAGCTGCCGAACTTTGATCTCCCTCATTAGTTCTCTTTTCATACCTAGATTTTCTAGGACCTCCTTATTTGTTTTCATCTCTTTCCATGAGATACGCCCCATTCTTCTATATATCCACATTTCAAGAGCCCCAGTTCTTTCTTCCAAATGCTTATTCATCGTCCATGTTTCCTCACCATACAGAAATGCAGAATATATATAACACTTTATGATTCTCAGTTTTAATTTGTGAGATAACTGTTTAGATGTCAGTATATGTTTCATGTTGTTGAATGTAGCTTTGGCCATTCCTATTCTCTTCTTGATTTCTGTTTCACATCTGCCATCTTCTGTTATTATATGACCAAGATATAGGTAGCTCTTGACTTGTTCCAGGATTTTCCCATTTACGCTTATCTTTAATGTGGGTTTATCGTCTGTTTTGATAGAGCCAGAATAATGCGACATTCATGTGTGTTTACAACTGAGAGTGTGTATTTGCAGCAGAGAAATTCTAGCTCGGCTTGCAGTTTAAAAAAAAATTACACTTGTAAAGTAAGGAACGAATATAAGCCAAGAGTAGTTGTTTAACATAATTAAGAAAAAAAATCGATAACAACGAACCACGGATTAAAACGTCAAGACAGAAAATGAATGTTAGCAGACAAAATTCCAGAGGGTGTTTGTATTGTTAAAACAATGAGGCTTCTGTTTAGTTTAAATGCTTGTTTAAATTATAAACTCTGAAAAGAACTAAAGGAAAAAAAAAAGTTTAGGAATTCACTTGTATTGTTGTTACCATGTGCAGTAAATAACTAGAAAATATAGTTTCCATATATTCTGTTGCATAGAATAAAAGTGGTAGGCTAGTTATCATTAATTAGTAATTCGCCATCTCTTTTACACCAATAAATTTGTGATCTATAAGAAGATGTACTTGGTCATGCGGTAAAATGGACGATAAGTGCTTGATTAATAGTCGCCACTGGTGTTAGACTGCTGAGTTTCACAACAAGCAACATGTAGATTGTTTTTTTTTCAAACAATTTCTTTGTCTGTCATTCATGTTTTTTTTTCCCTGGCGCATTGTCTTGACAGACAATCTTTGAAAGCTATAGATGTAAATAGAAGTGCAATAATGCTTCTATCCGAAAGGAGCATTCACAAGAAAATTCAGAAGTCAAGAACCATGCGACATAGCGCTGAGCAATGGTTAACTTATATCTGTCCGTCGCCTTTTGTGAAAGATTTAAGCAATGGCTTTTAGCCCGTTCAAGCCCCCAGCTGAGTTAATTCAGCGAATTTCCTCTTATAATGGTATAGCTCTGTTTAGAGGTAAATTTATGTCTAGGTATATATATATATATATATATATATATATATATATATATATATATATATATATATATATATATATATATATATATATATATATATATATATATATATATATATATATATATATATATATGTCGTGTGAAATTCTAATCCACATATATAAATTAAAACGTAAATGTAAAGCCTAACAAATAAATTTAATAAAAGGAAAGAAGAATGGTAAAGAACAGTGCTGTCACAATGACTGTACTCGAAATCCCCCTTGTTTTCTCCTTCGTCTGCAAATTGTAACGTTTCACGTTGATAGTAAAAGCCTACTGCTTCAATACCCGCTTTCTACGATAAAACTTGTACTGCCTTTCTAAGAAAAACCTTGAGATACGCAAGCTGACCTATATTTAATATTCCATTCATGTCATTTTATACACTAAGTTACCATAAACGAAAGACAGATGGACTAAGGATAGAAAGAAAGGGAGGGGCTGAAAGCCGGAACGCAGGCAATACTACCACAGTCTCGCGTTACACAATTACTACCATCACGCGTGTAAGGCCACAAGCACTAGCTTTTTTCAAATCGACAGTGATAAAAAACACTACCCATACGAGAGTTAGTTTTTAAAAACCTGAAAATTCTTATTAGGAAATATGACATTATACTGGTTTACGTTTGAAAACATTACAGTACCCAGACACCACATCGTATTCGAAGTGAACAGGAGGTAGAAGAAAATGCATATTTTGAACGCAGCCCCTTAGCCCCATTAAATTTATATATTTGGGTTCCTTAGGACTTGCTGACAAAGAATATGTTAAACGTTACGCAAATAGTCTAGGAATTAACAAATTATAGCCAAAAGAAATAGTGAGGGATGTCAGACAACACCAAAATCAGAATCGCTCAGTGGCAGATTTTCACACCACCATTGTACGGGAAATAGGCTGACATGTTACCTCCTATTTGATTGGCGGAAAGTAAATGTAAGGCTAAACACGATTAGTCGGACTATAAATATTGATTCTTTGTTGTTAGGGAAACGGGAGTATGAGTACTTTTTTTCAAACGCTTGTGTAAACATGGCACGATTGGTTAGACCCGCCAATATAGTCAATCAGAGGCGTCAGGTCAGCACCACATTTTCAAATAAACTTACTAAAGAACCAGTGCGTTGAGCGCCAGTGCATATTTTTCTAAATAAAAGCCTGGGACATCGGCAGATCGAAATTGTGCTATATTCATTGCCAGTCAACGTAACTGTGTATTATTCCATGAATTGTGGGACCGTGGTCCTAAAGTTATTGAGCAGCAGCTGGTCTGAGCTTTGCTGAACCTAGAGGCTGACAGCATACTCCTGGGTCCAGATAGTGACCAGTGAGGTGTCTCCAGAACACAGGGAGGCTATCGAGCAGAGGAGTCTTTTCCTGCCGCCATCACGAAAGATAAGCGTCTGTGGCCAGAGGAGCTCAACATTATTCCACCCCCTTCCCCCCCCCGCCCCGCCCCCCCCACCCCCCACCGCCCTCCCCCACACCCCCCCCCCCCCCCCCCCCCTCAAAATCTGACTTTATAATAAAACAGAGGGAAAATACAGTGTTTAAATTGATAGGAACTGTGAACTTTTCCCCATACTATTTCCATGTTAAACAAACACTTGAAGTCATGATGACAAATAACAACATAGCTTGAAAGAACAAAACCAGTATTACCTCATATTACTACTACACAACTGACACACATAGGATAATATTAATAAAATATGTCACTACAAGGTTCATATTGATAAATTCTGTACATATAAATTGTAATTAAAATTGATTGTGATTCCTGGTTCACTTTGTATTTGAATCAGGACACATATATTAGGGAAAGTATTTAATACATATTTATATTTGAAACTTTACCAGTCCCTCATTTAAGATAGTCTTATAGAGTGTTAAATGTGTGTGAGTGTCCCAGTGTTGTCAAGTGTGGTGGAATAAATTAAATTGTTTATCTGTCTGTTGTTGTTGTGACTTACACTTCATCATATACATACCCTAGACATTTAACGTAGTCATCACAATATTCCAGAATAATTCTGCCTGAGTTATAATGTGGTAGCAAGTAAGGTTATCTGTAGAACACTACACCTATTAGATACAGATACCTTCACAGCTGATCTCAGTCAGTACACTAAGTCCCCTATAAATATTTATAACATCCCACTTTACCACATATATTGGGGTCTCGCTCCAGGGATATTGAACTTTCTCCTGTTATAGATATTGGGAATAATAAGAATTAAAAGGTATCCTTGGGTGGAAATAAATAAGGTTGAGCTCTCAGTGCCTGTAGTGTCCTTAGATAATTATTGAAAGATTGAATTGTTTACAATTGCATGTTAGACAATGGCCGACTTGGCAAAATTTCGATCTGCTGCTGTACAGACTGCGAAAGAGTTAGGAATGGACGGGCAAATTATGATTGCTTATGTCACTGCTGAATGTGACAAATATATTGAACGGGAAGAAAGAAGATTAGAAAAAGAGGCCGAAAGAAAGTTAGAGGCTGAAAAAGAAATTAAGAGGTTGCAGATTGAGGCTGAGGCTAAGAGGTTGCAGATTGAGGCTGAGGCTAAGAGGTTGCAGATTGAGGCTGACAAAGAGGCTAAAGCATTGGAAGCCGAGGAAAGAAAATTGACTGCAGAGAGGGAAGCAGAAAAGGAGGAGAAGAGATTACAAAGGGAACATGAGTTACGACTAAGGGAGTTTGAGTTTCAAGGCCATGCTCCTGAAAATGGTGCCAGTCCCTTTACCTCTGATGCCACTGCTAGCCAGGGAGCCTCAACCTCAGCTATGAATTTTCATTTAGATCATTTTGTTGAGAAAGACGATTATATTGAGAGCTATCTAAATAGATATGAACTATTAGCTACCACATATGGGTTAGAGAGAGAAAGGTGGAGCTTAAAGTTATCTCAAGGTCTTCGTGGGGCAGCTTATGAAGTTTTTGCCAAAATGAGCAGAGGTGATCAGGAAAATAATGACATGTTAAAGCAGGCTCTTTTGTTAAGATATGAAAAGAACGCAGAATTTTATAGGAAAAAATTTAGGAATGCTAAACTACTGTCAGGTGAAACCTATCACCAGTTCTCTGCACGGTTAGAGACATACTTGGAGAAATGGACTTCTCTGGGGAAAACCCAAGATCTTAAGGAAATGGTCCTTATAGAACAATTAAGAGAGTCCATGGCTCCAGACCTGAGAAAGTTTCTCATGGAACAAGGTGCAGAGAGGCTGGGTGAGTTGCTAAATGTTGCTGAAAGGTATCAAGCGGCTCAGGCAGAGGTATCAGGTAATAAAAAGAAACAGATAGAAAATTTTAGGGCACCACAGAACTTTAATAAATTTGATCCTAGAGATCAAAACAAAGGTAAGCACCAATTTGATAGGCCACGGTATGACAATAAAAATAAAACCCCACAATTCGATGAAAGGAAATATGATGAAAGAAAATCTTTCAACCAAGGAAAAAGGTGGTGTAAAAATTGTAAGATGAACAATCATGACACTGACCGTTGCAGAAGGAACCCTATAGTTATGGCCACCCTTCAGGTCAGGTCGACCTCAAGACAGGAGGAGGATATTATGTTAGATACCACTCCAGAAGAGATGAGGAAGGCACAGGCTGGGGATAAGACCCTCAAGCCTTGTTTCAGGAAATTGTCAACTTGTCATACAACTCCAGGCAAGGGAGATTTTTACATGAAAAACAAGTTGATGTATAGGAAGACTGGAGCTAGATCCAAAGGTCAGGGACAGCTGGTACTTCCTAAAAGATATAGGGCAGACTTAATAAGGAGCCTACATGTGAAAAAAGATGGGGACCATGAGAAAATACGTACCATCATCCAAAAGGTGGCTCACAATTATTATTGGCCCAAGGCAAGGTGGGACATTGAGAATTTTGTAGAAAGGTGTAGCATAGCACATGAGGGAACACCCACAAGTGGGAACATTGATCAGGACCTGGACACGCCACGGGGCAACCGTAGGCCTGACAATAGAAAGAAAAATAAATTTGATAAAGTGGACCAAATGGAATGGGAAGCCCCTTTTCACGGACAAGCTTCAATTAACTGTTTTACAATGGCCACTATGCGGAGAGTGCAAAAAGATGTCTTACCCCAGGATAAGCCGAAAATCCCTCAATCGGACTTAAACAAACTGGACGAAGAGGATGTAGAGAGGAAATCTCTCATCAAGAATTTTAAGTGGGGAGAAAGCCCCAAGAGAAAAATTGGTAGCGGTCGTTTTGTGCATGATAATTCTGGGAAGAAAAATCATCACTATAGCGCTTCGAGTGGAAGAGACCATACCGGTGCATGGACAAATAGGTCCACACAATTAAAGGTCCATATGTAACGCTGTTAAGAACGTGGACTGATGAAAAGGCAGAGGAAAATATTACATCCTCATACCAATATGTGAATGAGCTGACCACTCGTTTAAAAACTGGCTGGAAACTTGCCAATGAAAATTTGAAACAAGCCAGGAAGAAACATGCTGCCTATTATAACAGGAAAGCTAAAGACAGAGATTTGGCTGTGGGAGAGAAGGTACTGCTTCTTCTCCCCGGTAGTCAGAATAAGTTACAAATTGGATGGCAAGGTCCATATACAGTTCTAGAGAAGGTGTCTAGAACCAATTATAAGATAGATAAGAAGGGGAAAGAAAAAATCTATCATGTGAATCTCCTGAAGAAATATTTGGAAAGAGAACATCAGGAAGAGACACACTTGTTGACCTTGTCCATTGCCATGGAGATGAAAAAGGAACCACTTTCATCATTTGAATATCCATTACACCCCTGTGAGACAGCGGCACAGGTGAAAATCAGTACACATTTAACGAAAACTCAGAAAGAGAGAGTGCAACAGGTTCTAGATAATCATGCAGAGGTGTTAACAGACCGACCAGGGCATACAAACTTATTGGAATATGATATGAAGCTGATAGACCTCACACCTGTATGTATGAAACCATATTCGATTCCTTTTGCTAAGGAGAAAGCGTTGAAGGAAGAGATAGACTATTTGTTGAAGGAAGGAATTATTTCACACAGTGAATCTTCGTATAGTTCCGGTAATGTACTCCTAAGGAAGCCCTCTGGAGAACATAGACTCTGTATAGATTACAGGAGACTGAATGCTATTACAGAAGGACAGGTGGATCCATTGCCGGATACAAATCAGTTGTTTGCCAGACTAAATAAAGCTAAATATTTCTCAAAAGTGGATCTGAGTAAAGGATACTATCAGATTCCAGTAAAGCCTGAGGTTAGACCATACCTAGCTTTTAGTACCTCAGAAGGACACTATGAGTTTAATAGATTGCCATTTGGATTGAAGAATGCGCCTAGTGTCTTCTCTAGAATGATGAGAAAATTATTGGACCCTCTGAATAATCCATGTATCACAAATTTCATGGATGATATCCTTATAGCAACAGAAACATTTGAGGAACACATTGACTCTCTGAACATGCTGTTTAATCGACTTAGGGAAGCGAATTTAACAGCCCGATCAACCAAATGTTGCGTTGGATGTAAAGAATTGGAATTCTTGGGACACACAGTTTATCAGGGAAACATGACCCCTGACCCCAAGAATTTAGAGAAACTAAAGAAAGCCCCGAGACCACAAACCAAGAAAGACGTGAGATCCTTTGTCTCATTATGTGGTTTCTACCAGAAGTATATCAAAAACTTTAATTCCATATGTGCACCGTTAACTGATTTGACACGTAAGGGAAATCCAGATCGAATTACATGGACACCACAATGTGAAATGGCTTACCAAGAATTGAAGGAAAAGCTCACAAGTAAACCTATTTTGAAATTACCTGACTTAAGTCAAGAATTCATAGTAAGGACTGATGCCAGTAATATTGGGTTAGGTGCAACTCTGCTACAGAGATCAGATGCATTGGATGGGGAATTAAGCCCAGTGGCATATGCTAGCAGAAAGTTGAATAAAGCTGAAACCAACTACTCAACTAGCGAAAAAGAATGTCTTGCAGTAATATGGGCGATAAAGAAATTCAATATTTATCTGTATGGGAAGGCATTTAAGTTGTAAACGGATCACAAACCTTTGTCGTTTCTAGCACAGGCTAGACATGAGAATTCTAGATTACTCCGTTGGTCATTATTGATGCAGCCATTTGAGTTTAGCATAGAGTATATAAGTGGAAAAACAAATCTGGGAGCGGATTTTTTAAGCCGCCATCCGTGTGATGAGAATCACCCTAAACTCCAGGAAAAATAATAAATTTCTCTATGTGTATATAGAATTATAGACTGACATATAACGTCTGTTTTAAGTGGGGAGAATTTGTCGTGTGAAATTCTAATCCACATATATAAATTAAAACGTAAATGTAAAGCCTAACAAATAAATTTAATAAAAGGAAAGAAGAATGGTAAAGAACAGTGCTGTCACAATAACTGTACTCGAAATCCCCCTTGTTTTCTCCTTCGTCTGCAAATTGTAACGTTTCACGTTGATAGTAAAAGCCTACTGCTTCAATACCCGCTTTCTACGATAAAACGTGTACTGCCTTTCTAAGAAAAACCTTGAGATACGCAAGCTGACCTATATTTAATATTCCATTCATGTCATTTTATACACTAAGTTACCATAAACGAAAGACAGATGGACTAAGGATAGAAAGAAAGGGAGGAGCTGAAAGCCGGAACGCAGGCAATACTACCACAGTCTCGCGTTACACAATTACTACCATCACGCGTGTAAGGCCACAAGCACTAGCTTTTTTCAAATCGACAGTGATAAAAAACACTACCCATACGAGAGTTAGTTTTTAAAAACCTGAAAATTCTTATTAGGAAATATGACATTATACTGGTTTACGTTTGAAAACATTACAGTACCCAGACACCACATCGTATTCGAAGTGAACAGGAGGTAGAAGAAAATGCATATTTTGAACGCAGCCCCTTAGCCCCATTAAATTTATATATTTGGGTTCCATAGGACTTGCTGACAAAGAATATGTTAAACGTTACGCAAATAGTCTAGGAATTAACAAATTATAGCCAAAAGAAATAGTGAGGGATGTCAGACAACACCAAAATCAGAATCGCTCAGTGGCAGATTTTCACACCACCATTGTACGGGAAATAGGCTGACATGTTACCTCCTATTTGATTGGCGGAAAGTAAATGTAAGGCTAAACACGATTAGTCGGACTATAAATATTGATTCTTTGTTGTTAGGGAAACGGGAGTATGAGTACTTTTTTTCAAACGCTTGTGTAAACATGGCACGATTGGTTAGACCCGCCAATATAGTCAATCAGAGGCGTCAGGTCAGCACCACATTTTCAAATAAACTTACTAAAGAACCAGTGCGTTGAGCGCCAGTGCATATTTTTCTAAATAAAAGCCTGGGACATCGGCAGATCGAAATTGTGCTATATTCATTGCCAGTCAACGTAACTGTGTATTATTCCATGAATTGTGGGACCGTGGTCCTAAAGTTATTGAGCAGCACCTGGTCTGAGCTTTGCTGAACCTAGAGGCTGACAGCATACTCCTGGGTCCAGATAGTGACCAGTGAGGTGTCTCCAGAACACAGGGAGGCTATCGAACAGAGGAGTCTTTTCCTGCCGCCATCACGAAAGATAAGCGTCTGTGGCCAGAGGAGCTCAACATTATGCCCCCCCCCCCTCAAAATCTGACTTTATAATAAAACAGAGGGAAAATACAGTGTTTAAATTGATAGGAACTGTGAACTTTTCCCCATACTATTTCCATGTTAAACAAACACTTGAAGTCATGATGACAAATAACAACATAGCTTGAAAGAACAAAACCAGTATTACCTCATATTACTACTACACAACTGACACACATAGGATAATATTAATAAAATATGTCACTACAAGGTTCATATTGATAAATTCTGTACATATAAATTGTAATTAAAATTGATTGTGATTCCTGGTTCACTTTGTATTTGAATCAGGACACATATATTAGGGAAAGTATTTAATACATATTTATATTTGAAACTTTACCAGTGCCTCATTTAAGATAGTCTTATAGAGTGTTAAATGTGTGTGAGTGTCCCAGTGTTGTCAAGTGTGGTGGAATAAATTAAATTGTTTATCTGTCTGTTGTTGTTGTGACTTACACTTCATCATATACATACCCTAGACATTTAACGTAGTCATCACAATATTCCAGAATAATTATGACTGAGTTATAATGTGGTAGCAAGTAAGGTTATCTGTAGAACACTACACCTATTAGATACAGATACCTTCACAGCTGATCTCAGTCAGTACACTAAGTCCCCTATAAATATTTATAACATCCCACTTTACCACATATATTGGGGTCTCGCTCCAGGGATATTGAACTTTCTCCTGTTATAGATATTGGGAATAATAAGAATTAAAAGGTATCCTTGGGTGGAAATAAATAAGGTTGAGCTCTCAGTGCCTGTAGTGTCCTTAGATAATTTTCTCTGAAAAGAGTAAGGGTGTATGGATATCAAAGGTAGGGCCAAGCTGTATAATTTCCAGGTATGATGTTAGTGTATTATCCTGGATCCCTATGGGCTCCCTCTCAAGATCCTCCCTTGATTTTATTATTATTATTGTTAGTGTTGTTGTTGACTCTGCTAGGGGTATTAACAAAACTATTTACCACAAGAACATAAACTCAACTTTAATAATTAAGTAAGTCTGCTGGTAAATATTTACAATTTATTTAGTCTATACTGTTTCTCTTTTCGGTTTGGAAAACTTGAAATGAAACCAAATTTATTTACACCATTAAATCATTAAACATTGAAAAATAATTAACAATCTCAAAAGTCCATCAACTTGTTGAAGGTTATTGTTATGTGTACAATCATAACAGGCTCTATCGCACTCGACAGGGTTTATGTACTCATTTCCTTGTTGATAAGCGTTGCCCAGACTACCACGGAAGTACGTCATATAGTCTGCTGTTTTCGAGCAGAGATCATTTGCCGGCTTGAGGTCGAAGATTGGATCTTGAAGTCGGTCTCTTTCCCTGTGTATTCTCCGTGTGAGAAAGACGTGTTTTGGACGAGCTCCAGAAAGTGTACTCTTGTTACAGAGTTTTATCATTTATATCAGCTAGGTCGTCCTACAGTTGGAGCCTAAGCTTGATGATATTTAAACGGACAAGTCATTGCTGAAAGGAGAGGAATGTGTGTGGAACTATATATTAAATATTTCTGCAATCTGCCTCTGACATTGTTTCCGTAGTCTACGTGACGATAGACTGATCTTCTGGACTGGTTAGAGATTGCCATTGACTATTTTATGGATGCCTTCAATTAGGAGCTACGTCGTGTAATAAACTAAATGTTGTCTAAACGTCAACCAGGCATTATGGAGTTTTCTACTGTTGAAGACTAGCCTTACGTTTTAAAGACTGTTTAAAAAGTTGGACTGAAAGGCCTAATGAAAATTATACCCTAGACTGCTGGACACTAAAATCCAGCTACTGAGGACTCTAAATGAACTCGGAGAGGGAAGATAGATCTAAACCATCTACCAGATGAAATTATCCCTCTAAAATTATGGGGGTCACAAGCCGATGATCGCCTACAATCTGATCAAAGACTTTTCGTCAGCATTTTTGCTATGAAAGCCTGCTTCATCCCAGTTTTTCAAGATGGCGCACCTGTCGTCTGCTAGAGTCTGAAAAGGCCGGAGGACAATTTTCACTTTATAGTTCTTCATTTCTGCAAGTTTTTGGAAGAGCAAGTATTCAAGAACATTATATCTGCATCCTTGATGTATGAAATCATCAACCTTTCTGCCGAAGATGGCGTATTTTTTCTGACATCGATGAATCAAGTGAATTCTGAATCGTATCAGCTGTAGCAACGTGTTGGACCTAGTGAGCGGTCTTTGTATCCAGTTCACATTCAGTGCTGGGAAGAACAGCCATTGGAACTAGGAGGATTTTGAGGCCTGGCATTCAGATAAGTCACGTTTGTGTTTCATACAGCGTGTGACTGTATTATCTGTGTTTGCCTGCGTATTTTTTCAGAATTTATGTTCCATGTTTTAATGGTGTATTGTAGCTAATCTGTGGTCTGTAGGTGGGACTTGTGTTTCTATCAATACCGTTTCGACTGGTCGATAGATTCATAAGCGTTTTCTTTAGGATTTAGAGCGTGATTATTTCAAATAGTGGGGCCGGCATATACAAAGCTGCGTGTATACTGCTACTATTGAAATAATCATTACCTGTGATTGTTAGCTGTGAAGTTTTGTTGAGTGTACCATTTGTAATTATTGTCCACTCAAATATTTTTTCTTCAGTTTGCTATAATTATTTTTGGGAAATTGTGCTTCTTACCTGGCTATCTTTGATTTAATAGATGTGATTAATGTTGTAAAAGAAAATCGTGATGTATTGTAATGTGTGAAAAGAGCTACAATTTTTTGTTTTTTTGTTCTATTTCAAATAGTTCTGCCTTAGTTTTTTCATTTGCATTTTCTTCTTTTGGGCTCTGATCATTGTATTCTGTCTTCTGTTTGTACCTTCTTTTATGCTCCATTTTTTTAACATCCGTATATTTTGCTACTAGTGCATCAAGTTGAGTGAATCTGAGGTGGTGTTATAATTATTGAAAATATTATTCATAAAGAAATAATATTATAAATTTACTTTATTGGTTGCATTGAAAAGCACAATAATTGTAAATCATGTCTACTGCAGAGTATTTACTCAAACTTGGTAAGGAGTTTGGAATGGAAGGTGAGATTTTGAGAAACTATGTGGAAAAGGAACTCAGAGATCAAAGACAATTAGAAAGAAGAAAAAAAAGAGGAAATAGCTCATGAAAAGAAGAAAAGACAAGAAGAAGATAAAAGAAGAGCAGAAGAAATAGCTCTTAAAGAGAAGAGAAGAGCAGAAAGAAAAGAAGAAATAGCTCTTGAAAAGAAGAGAAGAGCAGAAGAAATTGAAGAGAAGGGCAGAAGATTTAGCTCTTGAAAAAGAAAAATTAAAACAAGCTCAAGAAATCAAATTAGCTGAGATTGAACTTGAGAAATTAAGATTGCAACAACCTCAGGTGAACATAAGAAATATGGATGATGATAGAAGAGATCATAACAAATATATCAAGGTGACTTTGCCTAAATTTAACTCTTCCATAGACGATATTCAATGCTTTCTGAGTAGATTTGAGACCTTTTGTCATGAGGTTAATATAGATAAAGCTACATGGCCTAGTAGGCTCATGAACTTATTGGTTGGAGATGCATGTACGGCTGTGTGTACAATGGATGACCAGTCGAGAAATGACTATGATGCTGTTAAGATATTATTACTTAAGAAATTTCAATTGGATGAGGATGGCTACAGGCAAAAATTTAAGTCACTGGTACCTGATTCTACTAAAGGCTTTACAGAATTTATTGCCTCATTAAAAATGTACTTTTCGAGATGGATTGACCTTGCTAAAATTGAAAAGACATTTGAAGGTTTATCTGACTTAATCCTCAGAAATAAGGTTTTGTCTTCACTTAGTGGAGATTTTTTATCCTTTTTACAGGAGAGAAAATCGGATAAATTGGCTGCATGTGAAACCTGGGGTAGAAAATATCAGGTTGCACATCCTAATAAGAATTTAAGCAGAGATAACTTTAGAGATTCTCTTCCAGCAGCTTCAGCCAGAGTGATGAATTTTAACAATGCTTAGCAGAGATCCAACAGCATTGACAGGAATTATAGATTCAATGAAAACGTTCAGTATGGCAACCATAGAGGCAAATATAATTTTAATAAGAAATATCATCAGCCTCAGAGATATGACAACTATTAAAAAAAAAACAATGATTATTATGGTCCTCAATCATCTTACTAACAAAATGATTACCAAAATAGAGGAAGTTATGGTGCCAAATCAAACAGAGGTAATAGATCATTCCACAGGAATAATGATAATTACTCAAATAATAGAGGTTCTTTTCAGAACAATAATTATCATCAGTCAAGAAACCCAGAACGTGTTAATACTGTCGTGAATGTTGACAACAATAGGGCAAATCAAAACGATGTTTCTGTTGCGCACGCAAATGCTTGCAGTGTTGATTTAGCTAATAGTACTAACTGTACTCAATGCAGTTCCTTGTTTCAGCCACAGAGTGTACCGAGACTTTTGTGTGGACACCCTTTGCCTGTTATGTCTTCTGTTGCAAACACAGGTTCCTTGGTACTGGATAGGGGTTTTGTTTATAATAAATTATTGACTTTGTTGCGTGATACAGGTGCAACAACGATTGGAATACGAAGATCGATGGTGGACCCATCAGACTACACAGGAAATGAAGTTAAGTGCATTACTTTTGGTGGTACGGTAGAATACTATCCCACAGCGGAAGTATTTCTAGATACACCGTATTTCACGGGTAGAGTGCTTACATGTTTTTTAAACGAACCTATCGCTGGGATTATACTTGGAAACATCCCAGGGATCCATGAATGTTCCAAACAGGACATTGAGAAGTGGGAGAGAGAGCACTTAATAAAGGCTAATGCTGTTACTACAAGAGCACAAGCTCGTGAGGAAAGATTAAGTCATATTGGTGATGATATTATTTTAGAAGAAGTTACCAATGATGATGAGCACATGAATGATGTCATAAGTGATGTTAATGATGACATTGATAATGATGAGGGTAATGTTGATGATCATATTACTCTTGTTGATGAAGATGATGACTTACAAATTGAATTGATTGAGAAAGAATCGTTCATTCAAAGACAAAGAGATGATGACTCTTTAAAAAAAATTTTTAAGTTGGTTACATCAAGTAAGGTAATTACCAATGATACGGCAAAACATTGGTATACCTTAAACAATGATATTTTGGTAAGGAATTTTTAGGATAGCAATTCTGTTAAGAAACAATTAATGGTACCTATTTGTTATAGACCAGTGGTGCTACGACATGCACACGATATAAACGCTGCGGGTCATTTGGGAATTGCTAGGACTAGTCAGAGAGTTGTGTCTCATTTTTTTTGGCCTTGTGTGACCAAAGATGTCAAGGTCTTTTGTCGCACGTGTATAGTTTGCCAGAGTGTTGCAACTAAAAGGCCTGGTCATAATGCACCCATTCAAGCAGCAGACATATCCTTGCGTCCATTCGCAAAGATGTCTATTGACCTTATTGGTCCTATCAAAGTTACTTCAGCTAGGGGTCATAGATATGTATTAACGTGTATCGATATGTGTACTCGTTGGCCCGAGGCTATTCCATTGAAAAATATTTTCAGTGATGACATAGCTGATGCGCTATTTTTAGTTTTCACCAGACTGGGTTTTCCAGAAAACATACAGTCTGAAAATGGTTCGCCATTTGTTTCCGATGCCATGAAAAAAGTAATGAACATGTGTGGAATTAAAGATCACTCAGTTCATTATATCACGCACAAGCGTCCGGGAAAAAAGAAAGATTTAATAAGACATTAAAGCAAATGCTTGATAGAGTCACAGTTAAATATCCGCAAGATTGGGACCGTATCTTGCCAGCTGTTCTGTTTGCATACCGGGAAATTCCCAATTCTAGCACCGGATTTTGTCCCTTTGAGTTAGTTTATGGTGCAAAGCCACGGGGTCCCATGGCTATTTTAAAAGAACTACTTATTGGTACTGATATGAACGAGGAAGTTCAATCCTCTTATCAATACATCGTAAATTTCAGGCGAAAGATTATTGACGCATGCCAAATAGCAGTGCAGTCATCGGAAAGGGCAAAATCAAATTCTCGACTGTTTTTTAATAAAAACAGGAAACTGCGCCAGTTGTGGCCAGGAGACGAAGCTTTTGTGTTGCTTCCGAACAAGGAAAATAGATTGTTGATTTCTTGGAAAGGTCCTTATACAATCATAAATAAATTATCAGATGTCGACTATGTTGTAGTTGTGAAAGGAAAAGAAACAATTTTCCACATAAATATGTTACAACAATTTATACTAGACCACCACATCTACGTCCTATCTTTGAAGCCATTGACGAATCTATTGATCGTCGTTCTTCCTTGGCAGTAATCCAGGAAGAAATTTCTGACTTTGATGATGATGGTGAACCTATTCTGTCGTTGCCAGATATTCATATGTTAGCGACTGAATCATCGAAAGATGTTTCCATTAATCCTACGTTGAATCCTGATCAGAAGGATCAGATTTATAACATACTTCAGTCTTTTTCTGATGTGCTCATGGATATTCCTTGGCATACGGATGTCATTGAACATGATATCATGTTAACAGACTTTAGGCCGATTAAACTAAAACCGTGCCCTATTCCAATTCATGTGCAATCTCAGGTACAAGATGAGATAAAACAAATGATTAGATTAAACATTATAGAACCGTCAAATTCGCCATATAGTTTCCCTATGGTGTTAATTAGGAAAAATTACAAATCTATAAGAATTTGTATCGATTATAGACGGCTAAACGCAGTGTCCATTCGAGACGCGGAACCTCTTCCCGTGCTTGAACCACTTCTTGACAGACTTTCTACTGCCACCTTCTTTACTAAATTTGATTTATCAAAGGGTTACTGGCAGGTCCCGTTTTCTGGCAAATTGTTACCTATCACTTTGCTCACAGGCTGGTAATTCATCGCTGTGCGCAATGGAGCAGAACGCAAATACGCTCCGATTGTAAAAGCGTGCGAGTTGTGGTATGTGTGTGACACAGGTATTTAGTGTATGACGTGGACCGGGTCTTCTGCGGGGGGAACGAAGGTGATCGTTAGGACAGTTGTGTCTGGCTGGTGTTTTTCGAAGTGTATGGATTTTTATGTGAGAGCGACAGACCAGTGTTTATTGTTATAAAATATTTCAGAGTCAGGATAATTGACTCAATTCATTAAGAATGTGTGCCTGATTATGTGTGGCTTAAGGAGATGGACAGTAAGTGATTTGAATCAATACGGATTTGTAAAGCATGAAGGCGTTGTAGACGATACATAGACATTCTGACTTTAAACCGGCACAACGACATTATTGCTTATGGCTGCTACTGATCACATTTGTATTACTAGTGTAACGTCATATCATCATATGCTCTCAAAAGAAGTGAAGTACACTTATGTTGTATTGTGACATATTAAATGTGATAAAACGTACAACAAGCTGTTGATCGAGATCATTCAAGTTGGCCATTCCGTACGTTACTGTTGAGACTGTTGTCTATTATATCAAAATATCTTACAAGACCAGTGCAGCACATTAATATACTCGTTACCCAATAGCCTTCAATAAGTATAAGGTAACAGTATAAAGTGGTGGCCAGTATACACGGGATTTCGTTCTACCCACAAGATTTTATCAAATGATACTACTGTCCCTAGCCACATCGACGAATTTTACAGTATCGAAAAGCAATAGAAATTTCGGCGCAACCTATGCCAACCGGTTTTCTTCAAACTAGGGCCGGCAAGAAGAAACTTAAAGAGTAAACGGCACACTTCAATCATAATATTTGCTGAACTTTACCAATAGAAGTTCGTATTTTCTTCATCAACATTTTTGAGACGAAAGTTATCATCACTCTACGCAGTTCCAGGTTGGATTCGTCAGGAAAAATTAAAGTAATCAAACAACATTTCTGCAGTCAAGACAAAGCACAGTCATTCAACCAGTGAAACAAGATGGATAGTTCTACATGTGGGAGCAATCTGCATCAATGAAATTTCGCTCTACCTATTGCATATGTTGGAGGCAACAATACTGTCACGTGCATTTATACTTCGGAGGAAGGATCATAAAAAGATAAGTGGACTTGTTTGTTGTAGCCTTAGTCTTACACAATTCTATAGTAGAGCCTTTTTGTTTATCTGTTTTATGTTTGTTGGGGTTTGTGGGACCTTGATAAGCAGAATTACATCTCATCTTCGGACGGGTCTGCAATCAAGGGTGTCAGTAGGGAAATTTATGTAATATTTTCTCAAAGAGGCCCGGCTCAAAATGCTGTGTGGAAAGCGCTCTTTGTGAATATACTATATTTACTTTATGTTATAGACGTTGTTACGTGCAGTCTTTGATATCTTACAATATTATACATAGGTAATTTTTTTTGTGCTTAAGGGAAAGTCATTATTGAGTTACTTCCCTTGAAAGTTGTGCCATCTCTTCGATCAAACTCCGCGGATAAATCCATTTTACTGCGATTTATTCGTTGTTTGGGTAATAATAGATTGTTCTTGCTTCAGAATATCTATGGCCTGAATTTATGTGTATTGTTTGTCTGAGTAGGACGAGTCTGTCTTATATCTGTATATCTTTACATATCTAAGTCGAACTATATGTTCTGTTGTCTCTAGAGAGGTCAAAGGCTATTCGGCGGATGTGTCGCTAGAGTGTGGTGTGATTTGGCTTCGTCCTGATAGGGACTGTGTGTTTTCCTATGTCGGCCTGTCGCCGGGAAAAAGTGATCTCAGTATTTGTGGGGAAAGTGATAGTCGTCTAGACCTATCGTGTATGCTTTACCCCAGTGTTTATTCATATTGCCAAGGAATGGCAGTTTCATATTCCCTCTACCAAGGTAATCAAAGACACTCTTATGAACTCTCGATCGAAGCCACCATTTTCGATAGTTACGATTTGAATGTCTAAGAGAATATATTTGACTCGATGAAAACGACTTCGATTCCTAGCAGCACTATATTCTGTAGAATGCAGTCAATTGTTCATGATCAAATCTACAGAGCAATGCAATGTTTTATGAATGACTAACTTTAGGACAGATTCATTATCTGCATCCAAACGTGAGTGACAGTTCACGAGTGAAGCCATCTTGGAACCAAAACATGTAGCGACTTTCAAGAAGAGAAAGGGGATGCCCGTATTATCGCTTGTTTAGTCCAGAGATCACTGCTACACATGAGAACCCGTTATTAGCGGTTCAATATTATTATATGAAAAAAAATATGTGCTGAACATTATGTGGGAGAATCGTCGCTAAACGAGATTAGGTTTAGAAGCCATCTGAAATATTGTTTATAAGCTGACGTGCTCAGTCAGTGAAGTCAGATGATTTATATGTATGGGCGATGCTGAGGGCTTGGCTACTGACAGTCCATTATAATATTAATCTACATGAGTGCCCATGTAACATAACATTGCAAGACCATTTATCCACTGTACTATGATGTATTATGCCAACCTGTGATTTGTCACTATCTGTGCTGTCGAGTGTGTACGTCCAATTAAACTTTAGAAAAGGTACACAGTCGTTGGTGTCGATGACTTCCAGTCATACATGAGTGTGAGAAAAGAACATTTGTCAACAACACGAACCCTTATCATCATTCGCACATTGTACACTCAATCCATGTCTACACACCACTGCGTAGGTCAAGTTGACATTCCATACACTACAGTGGAGCAAACAACACCATAGAGATCTTATCAACTGATGATGATGATGATGTCTGCTTCCATCCACTTATATCTATCTTTTGGTGGATATCATTAACGGGAATAAAAATCTAACATTATCAACTTTATCAACTGGTGGACCAGCTTTCTGGGTTTGACCTCGCAGAAGTTCAGAAGTCAACAGATTACCGATACCAGACCGTTTCCTGTGGCTGATACGACACACTTGCAGTATTGGTTTGCTCTTTGTCAACACTTCGTCACGTGACCTGTCAAGTGAATGCAGTATGTAGGCCAGCGTTGTTGACAGTTTTACATTAGACATTACAGAGTTTCACAGAACAGTTGGATCAATTCTTGTCAATGTTAACAGGAAGACAGTATTTGTGTACTAAGAAGTCCTATTTTCATCGATGGATCTTCTTGTTTTCCATATATGAACTTTAATATTTAAGGCCAGAATGTTTAATTGAATAAAGTGGCAGTTTGTTTATGTTCATAAAAATAACTTTGCCATTACTGTAAAACTGAGCCTATTTTGCAACACATACTATCATACACATAATTTATATATATTTATGTTTACATGTTATTTGTTTGTATAGTATGTTAGTTTCTATGTCAGCGGGTTGTGTTTAAGGTTGGGCGGCGTCCTCACAACAGAATATCCCACGTCATAGAGGGTCCGTTGTGGGCGTTTTCTATAGGTGCAATTTTCTTGATTGAAAATTTGCTGCGACAACTGTTGCTTTTGTGTTAGCTGTGGAGACTGTAATTATTGTTATTTTTGTAATATTTCTTTGTTCTTTAGTTTTGTTTTGAGTTGTTTGTAATTTGTTGGTCTACTCTTTTCTATCTTTCAGTTCTATTCACAATTTGTATTCATATATTGTGACGTCATTGGTGTTGTTATTCTTTGCAGATTCAGTGATTATTTTCATTGATTTCCCTATTTGATTTATTTTGATTTCTGCAAACGTTCTTGTATTGTCAGTCCTATTTGTACTTTATGTATTCTGTTGGTTGACATATGTTTTATATAGGTATATTTCATAAGACACAATTGCCTGTGCACTGCACTTGGATTATGGTATAAACCAGTACCTGATTATTATTACTATTATACAAGACCTTATTAAAGGCTTGTGACCCACAGATATTGGGATAGTATACTGATTAATCAAGTCATTGAGAACTTGTGGTATTATTATTATTTCAGGTGATTAGTATTATTGTTAGACACCATGTCTACATTAGAATACTTCATTATACAAGGGAAAGCCCTTGATAAAACTGGTCAACAATTAGAACAATGGGCAGTTGCTCAATATGACAAAGCATTAGCTGCAGAAGAGAGAAGAGCTATGGCAGAAGAGAAAAGATTAGCTGCAGAAGAAAGAAAAGCTATGGCGGAAGAGAAAAGATTAGAAAGAGAAGCTGAGGCTGCTGCTGAACAAAAGAAATTACAGATGCAGGTGGAGGAAAGGAGATTTGAAGCTGAACAAAAAAAAATTAGAAAGAGAAGCTGCTGCGGAACAAAAAAGATTAGACAGTGAAGCTGAACAAAAAAGATTAGACAGGGAAGCTGAACAAAAAAAATTAGAAAGAGAAGCTGCGGCTGAACAAAAAAGATTAGACAGTGAAGCTGAACAAAAAAGATTAGACAGGGAAGCTGAACAAAAAAGATTAGACAGGGAGGCTGAAAAAAAAAGATTAGATGCTGAAGAGAAAAAAGCAATAAGAGAACATGAATTTGAGTTGGAGAAATTGAGATTGACAAGTATGAGTAATGTTAATCAGGCATCTAGTGGTAATGGTAAACCTTCTACTTACAAGGTTAAGGTTCCACCGTTCAATCAGTCCAGTGACGATATTACATTCTGGCTGGATAGATTTGAACGTTCTTGTCGTACACATAATGTGGATAAATCACAATACGCTAATCAATTATCAGAAAACTTGAAAGGTGAATCTTTGACTAGATTATGCCTTGTAGGAGAAGCAGATAAGGATAATTATGATGTCATTAGGGCGGCTTTGATAAAAAAATATCAGCTAAGTGAGGAAGGCTATCGCCTTTTATTTAAGACGATGGTACCTGAGACGGGTGTAGAATTCTCAGAATTCACTGCAAAGGCACGTCTCACAGTTGATCGTTGGATTGAGCTTTCCAAAACAGAAAAAACGTATGAAGGACTTATGGATTTGTTGCTCAGAGATAAGATTATGTCATGTGTGAACAAACCTTTCCTTGAATTTATACATGAGCGTAAACCCAAATCTCTAAAAGAAATGGAAGAATATTGTTCCCAATATGTCACTGCACACCCCGACGTGACTTTTGGCAACACTAAGATTAAGGAGAGTATGCCAGTTGCTTCAGCAACACCATACAATCCCAATTATTCACACAGATTTCAGGGACCTCAAAACAGATTTGATAAAAAAGGTAACCATAATAGTTATCAAAACCAAGGTAACCAATCATTTCAGGGTTCTTCTTCAAAGAAATGGAGACGACCTGATAGCTCTCGACACAGGGGTGGTCATAATTATAGGAATTTCCGTAGAGGAAGTAATTATAGAAACTATCAGGGTTATCCGTCTTGGAGTCAACAAGATCATAATTACAGAGATACTCATTATAATGAATATGATAATGGTAACCAAGGGAACTATGACTCAAACCCAAATAGGGGTTACAATAGAGGTAACAATAACTACAGAGGTGATAATAACCGAGGTAGATCTCAAAACAAAAGACATAAACCACATTTTCAGGCAAACTCTGTACAACAAGAGTCCCATGAAGCCTATAAACAGAGTAAAGATAATAATGATGCTAGTAATATGGCATGTGCCGCTTTTGATTTTGGGAGAGCATCTCAGTGCCCCCAATGCAAAACGTTATTTGAGCCAACCACAGTGTCTACTTTAAGCTGTGGCCATCCTCTTCCTGCTCTTCCGGCATCAGTCGCGCATGATGGAAGAGGTTCTCTTGTCTTACATAAGGGTTTAGTGAATAACAATCCAGTCTCTGTGCTATTTGATTCTGGATGCACCACAATTGGTGTTAGGCAGTCACTCGTAGATCCTTCCCGTGCCACTGGACAAGTAGTCAAATGTGTAACATTTGGCGGCACATTAGAGAAATACTCTACTGCTATCATTAGGATTGCTACTCCTTTCTTTACGGGAGATGTACACGCATGTCTTCTTCCGAATCCGATCGCTGACCTCATCATCGGTCGCATTCATGGAGTCAAGGAATGCACTCCGCAACAAATTTCCACGTGGGAAAGGCAAAACATGCAGATTGCTAACGCTGTAGTCACTAGAGCTCAGGCTCTTAATGTGCCTCAAACTTCATCTATTGAAGATAATGAAGTGCATAACCAAGATAATCCCTTGGTAATTTCTCGTGACTCGTTTATAAAACAGCAAGAAGATGATCCCACTCTGAAGAAATTCTTCATTCTTGCAACTAAAGGTGATCCGAATAAGGACACAAGTCGTAAATCGTGGATTACAAAGAAGAATGGCGTACTTGTACGTATGGTTCAAGACTCCATTACGTCAAGTCATTCTCAAATCCTGGTTCCCAAGAATTTGAGAGTTAAAATTTTGCAGCACGCTCACGACTCTCAGTGTGCTGGACACATGGGTTTTTCCCGTACTAAGTCAAGAGTCCTTGCGGCTTTCTTTTGGCCATTGGTAAACAAGGACATACGTATTTATTGTCGATCTTGTAAAGTATGTCAGGAAGTTAAATCCAAAGGTCCACGGCATGCTGCACCCATTCAGGCGGCGGACATTCCTATTCGGCCGTTTCAAAAAATGGCCATAGACATTATTGGTCCATTTAAGATCAAGTCTGCCAGAGGACATCAGTTTATCTTGACGTGTGTTGATATGTGCACACGTTGGCCAGAGGCTATTCCTCTGAAGAGCATTACTACTGCTGATATTGCAGATGCTCTTTGGCTTATATTTTCTCGTCTGGGGTTCCCCGGAGAGATATTGTCAGACCATGGCACCCAACTAATATCAGATACCATGTCTCAAGTAATGTCTACCCTGCAGATAGATAGATCTTTAAGTAGTATCTACCATCCAATGTCTAATGGTATGGTCGAACGCCTTAATAGAACACTTAAAAACTTACTGGGGAAGATAACTGAGGATCATCCTCAAGACTGGGACAGAGTTTTACCTGCGGCCCTCTTCGCTTACAGAGAGGTACCCAATGAACATACGGGATTTTCTCCCTTTGAACTCGTCTTTGGCGCGCGTCCGCGTGGCCCTATGTCGTTGCTTCACGATCTCATAACATCTGACAATATTGACGATGACACAAAGTCATCCTACGAATATGTCATCGCGTTGAGACAAAAAAATTATCGAAGCATGCAAATTAGCAACTTCTTCTTCTGAATTTGCGAAACAGAAGGCAAGGCAATTTGCCAATAAGAAGAGATGCTTACGACAACTTTGTCCTGGTGACAAAGCATTTGTATTACTACCTTGTAGGGAAAACAGATTACTTATTTCTTGGAAAGGTCCGTACGATATAATATCGAAAATTTCCGATGTCGACTATATTGTCGATATTGATGGGAAGCATAAAACCTTCCACATCAATATGCTTACTGAATTCCATGAACGTCCGGATTATTTGCAACCCATTTTCCAAGCAACGGACAATTCTCCAGTACAACATGGTCATTACTCATCACTGTCCGTGATACAGGATGAGGAAACAAGTTTTTCAGATGTAAATCTTCCTCTTCCAATGATCCCACTTCATTCCAGTGAATCATGGAAGAACGTTACTGTCTCTCCTGATTTGTCTCTAGGAGAACAGCGACAAGTTTCAACTATGTTGCAAACATTTCAGGATGTACTCACTGACATCCCTGGACAAACGAATGTCATTCAACATGACATTGTTCTAACTGACCATACTCCTATTAGGGTTAGACCTTATCCTATACCTATACATTTTCAAGCACAGGTCGAGAAAGAGTTGGATGAGATGATAGATTTGAAAATAATCGAACCATCCACCTCTGCATATTCTTCGCCGATGGTTATTGTGCGTAAAAAAGACAATAACATACGTCTTTGCGTTGACTATCGAAAATTGAATCAAGTAACGAAGTTCGATGCCGAACCTATGCCTTTACTGGAAGAGCTACTTACTCGACTCTCCAAATCTCATTTTTTCACTAAACTTGATTTGTCTAAAGGATATTGGCAAGTTCCTTTATCTGAACGCGCCAAACCTCTCACGGCTTTTTCAACACCTAGAGGTTTGTTCCAATGGAATTTTATGCCTTTCGGTCTTATGAACGCACCAGCTACGTTCGTACGCATGATGCGCCGAATCCTATCTTATCGGTCAGATGTCATTGCATATCTAGACGACATCTGTCTTTTCAGCGATACTTGGGAAGATCACTATTCAGGGTTAGATGAATTGCTGTCTACTTTGCGTGAGCACAACCTGACAGCGAAACCCTCTAAAGCCTATATTGGTTTTAGCGAAATTTCTTTCCTAGGCCACCGAGTTGGTCATGGTTTCCTAAAGACAGAGGACCATAATACTAGTAAGATACTTAACATCTCAATCCCTAAGACAAAAAAACAGGTGAGAAGTCTGTTAGGTCTTATTCAATTTTATGGCAGATTCATTCAGAATCTATCCTCTATCATGGCACCTCTCTCAACACTTCTAAAGAAAGGTTCGCCTAATGTGGTCCACTGGTCTCAGGAATGCCAATGCTCTCTGGATAAGATTAAAACATTGTTTTCAACACCACCTATTTTAGTGCTACCCACTAAAGATAAGACATTCGTTCTTCGTAGTGACGCTTCATCCACTGGGATTGGAGCGGCACTAATGCAAGAGTACTCTGGAACTCTGCATCCTGTAATGTATATTTCCAGAAAACTTAATGCGGCAGAAAGGAATTATTCGGTTTTAGACCGTGAGCTATTAGCTATGGTTTGGTCGATCCTCAAACTACAGAGATTCCTTCTAGGCGCACATTTCATAGTAGAAACCGACCAAAAAGCTCTTACTGCTATACAGAGTAAGAATTTGAAGAGCTCGAGGTCTACTCGATATGCAATTGCTCTTCAACCTTTTCATTTCTCTGTGCGAGCTATTCGTGGATCAGATAATGTGATGGCAGACATTCTGTCAAGATGCCCACATGATTCCACATAACTATTAGGGCTTAGACTTCTTGATATGTCTAGTTCTATAGTAGTTCCTTTTCTATATCATGATAGATACACATTTGTAATTTAATAATATAATGATTGTATCACTACATAGCGGTTCATGGATGTTTATTCACCGCTGTGCTTTGATGATTTTTTCTTCATAAATCATAAATTTAAGATATCTAATACGAAATGATGATATGAATTTTTTAGGCATTGTGTAATTGCCAGAATTGTATTATACTTTGATGACACCTTCCTGGAAAAATATACTTGTAGAGAAATAATTTCTCTCAGTTTATGAGACACATTCTCACCAGTCGCTCCATAAGTCGACTTAGCCTCATATTAGGCGTTATAGGTATTCCTGATATTTTCATCTGCGCATTATTCATGCGTTGTGAGCCTATTGTACGTTGCTCCTAGATGTATTTCAAAAAAAAAAAAAAATGTTCCATTTTTTTTTTTCCCGGGAGGTGTGGTAAGACTGTTACGTGCAGTCTTTGATATCTTACAATATTATACATAGGTAATTTTTTTTGTGCTTAAGGGAAAGTCATTATTGAGTTACTTCCCTTGAAAGTTGTGCCATCTCTTCGATCAAACTCCGCGGATAAATCCATTTTACTGCGATTTATTCGTTGTTTGGGTAATAATAGATTGTTCTTGCTTCAGAATATCTATGGCCTGAATTTATGTGTATTGTTTGTCTGAGTAGGACGAGTCTGTCTTATATCTGTATATCTTTACATATCTAAGTCGAACTATATGTTCTGTTGTCTCTAGAGAGGTCAAAGGCTATTCGGCGGATGTGTCGCTAGAGTGTGGTGTGATTTGGCTTCGTCCTGATAGGGACTGTGTGTTTTCCTATGTCGGCCTGTCGCCGGGGAAAAAGTGATCTCAGTATTTGTGGGGAAAGTGATAGTCGTCTAGACCTATCGTGTATGCTTTACCCCAGTGTTTATTCATATTGCCAAGGAATGGCAGTTTCATATTCCCTCTACCAAGGTAATCAAAGACACTCTTATGAACTCTCGATCGAAGCCACCATTTTCGATAGTTACGATTTGAATGTCTAAGAGAATATATTTGACTCGATGAAAACGACTTCGATTCCTAGCAGCACTATATTCTGTAGAATGCAGTCAATTGTTCATGATCAAATCTACAGAGCAATGCAATGTTTTATGAATGACTAACTTTAGGACAGATTCATTATCTGCATCCAAACGTGAGTGACAGTTCACGAGTGAAGCCATCTTGGAACCAAAACATGTAGCGACTTTCAAGAAGAGAAAGGGGATGCCCGTATTATCGCTTGTTTAGTCCAGAGATTACTGCTACACATGAGAACCCGTTATTAGCGGTTCAATATTATTATATGAAAAAAATATGTGCTGAACATTATGTGGGAGAATCGTCGCTAAACGAGATTAGGTTTAGAAGCCATCTGAAATATTGTTTATAAGCTGACGTGCTCAGTCAGTGAAGTCAGATGATTTATATGTATGGGCGATGCTGAGGGCTTGGCTACTGACAGTCCATTATAATATTAATCTACATGAGTGCCCATGTAACATAACATTGCAAGACCATTTATCCACTGTACTATGATGTATTATGCCAACCTGTGATTTGTCACTATCTGTGCTGTCGAGTGTGTACGTCCAATTAAACTTTAGAAAAGGTACACAGTCGTTGGTGTCGATGACTTCCAGTCATACATGAGTGTGAGAAAAGAACATTTGTCAACAACACGAACCCTTATCATCATTCGCACATTGTACACTCAATCCATGTCTACACACCACTGCGTAGGTCAAGTTGACATTCCATACACTACAGTGGAGCAAACAACACCATAGAGATCTTATCAACTGATGATGATGATGATGTCTGCTTCCATCCACTTATATCTATCTTTTGGTGGATATCATTAACGGGAATAAAAATTCAACATTATCAACTTTATCAGACGTGCTGTCCTGTTTTTTCACTGTTGTTTGTATTTGTCAGTTGTTGTTTTTTTAATTCAGTTTTTCTGCATTTTTGTACGTTTATTGTTGGTCTTCTCTAGCTATCATTATATTGATATATGGATTTTTGTTGTAAATTCGTCTTGTCTAGTCTAACCTTATAGTGTAAGCATATATTTCAAACATTATCCTTTTTTTCTACACCTTAGTATTTTCTTCTGTTGCTACACTATTGTACTACGTGTTCTGTCTTATAGTGTACGACACTAATTTTTTTGTTTGCATTGATTACTTGCTAAGTCACATTTGCAGAGTACTGAATTTTAACGAATTGGCATTGGTGCTGTTTATCGCTCATCAGTACCCATATTCATATTCAGACTAAGTAACTTATATATATATATATATACTTAAACTTACATAATGTCTAGTCTGGAGCATTTTATCCAGCTAGGTAAAGAGATGGGAATGCAAGGCCAGGAGCTTAAAGAGTTTGCCATGGAGCAACTGGAAAGAGAAGAAAAGAAACTGGAGAGGGATGAGAGAGCAAGAATGAGAGAGATCGAAAAAGATGAACGAATTCAGTTAGAAAAAATAGCAGAAAAGAAAAGACAAGAAGAATTTGAAGAAAAGAAAAGACAAGATGAAATGGCAGAAAAGAAAAGACAAGATGAGATAGATTTAGAGGCTAAGAAAGCCCAATTTCTGCATGAAGAAAAAATGGCTTCTGTAGAGTTGGAGAGACTCAATTGGAAGCTAGTAATAAACAGAGTAATCAAGAAGGGGCAGGTTCGGTCAAGAGAGAACATGCTTCATCATTTAAGCTTCACTTACCTAAATTTAATCAAAATATAGACGACATTTCGTGCTTCCTAAACCGATTCCAGACAGTGTGTGAGGAATACAAACTGGAAAAATCATCATGGGTGATACATTTAATGTCATTACTGACAGGTGAAGCGTTGACAGCTGTGTCAACAATGGATGAGGAAAACATAAAATCTTATGAGGCAGCTAAAACATTACTTTTAAGAAAGTATCAATTAGACGAGAATGGATACAGGCTAAGATTTTAAAAACTCACACCCGAAAGCAACAAGGACTTCAGTGAGTTTATTTCAACTATAAAGTTATGCTTCAATCGTTGGATTGAGTTGGCTAAAATCAAACATACATATGAGGACTTGATGGACCTTATTTTGAGAGACAAAGTACTTTCTTCCATTAGCCCTGATTTTTTGGCCTATTTACATGAACGGAAGCCAGAATCGTTACAATCCCTTGAGTTGTTAGGGCGCCAGTTTATGACGGCACACCCAGGGAAGAGTGTGAACAACTCTACTATTAAAGAGGCATTACCTGTTGCATCAGCTCATTCAGTGCAGATAAACAACCCTAGAGCTCGATCGCAAAGTATGGATCGAAATTTTGGCAGGAATAATGACCGAAATAGTGGATCTTTCCGAGGACGGTACAATTTTGGCAATCAACCTTATCAATATCAGAGAAACTCCCAACGATATTTTGATGGAAATAGACCATCACAGGGTTACTTTCAATCTAACAGAGGATGGCGTAGATCTGATAATACCTACATGAACAGAGGAGACAGATCCTATTATACAAAGAACAACCAAAACTCTCCTCCATCTCAACACTGCCCAGGTTGTACGTGTCCTCAACATTCTAATAATCCTCAGAATGGTAGAGAGAGTCGGAATTATTACCGGGGTAATAACAACTTTAATCGCTCTCGGAGCATGGATCGAAAAAACTCGAACTGGAATCATAATACGAGTAGTAACACAGGAGCAGTTAATCCCAATGGGGAAAACACAAATATTGCAAATGAATGTGCAGCTGATTTATGTAATCCATCAAATTGTTCAGAATGCAGCACTCTGTTTCAGCCAGATGTGATCTCCAGACTTTCCTGCGGTCATCCTGTGCCCGCGTTGTTACCTGCATTAGCCTCGCATGATGGGAAAGGCTCGCTAATGTTTCACAGGGGTTTTTTAAATAATCACCTAGTTTCAGTCTTGCGTGATACAGGTTGCACAACTGTTGGAGTACGCAAATCGTTGGTAGACCCATCTTGCTGCACCGGGGAGAATGTAAAATGTGTCCTATTTGGAGGCACGGTGGAATTCTATCCTGTGGCCATTGTGCACATTGATACTCCATTTTTCTCAGGTCAAGTGAAAGCATGTTTATTACAGGAACCAATTGCTGACATAATCATGGGCAATATTGTGGGTATAAAAGCGTGTTCACTCCAAGATATAGAAATCTGGGAACGTCAGCATATACTACTCGCTAATATGGTCGTTACAAGAGCACAGGCACAGGCTCAAGAGGAAGAAGAAATGACTAACAGTCATGACAAGGAGGAAGATCAACATCTTATACCGATGTTAACGAAGACATCATTTATTGATATGCAAAATAATGACAATTCTTTAAAAAGATTTTTCAAATTGGTAAAATCAGATGATGTCGGTTGCTCGGAAAGGTCACAACCTTGGTATACAATTAAAAATGACATATTAATTCGTAATGCTAGAGATGCTACATCGGTACAGCAGCAAATTATGGTACCAACCAATATTCGACCTTACATTCTCAGACATGCGCATGATACAAACTGTGCAGGCCACATGGGCTTTGCTAGGACGAAATATAGAGTCTTACAGCACTTTTTTTGGCCTGGAGTAGTCAGGGATGTCAAATTATTTTGTCGTTCGTGCAAGACATGCCAACAAGTGGCTACAAAGGGTGCTTACCATAATGCACCTATTCAGGCTGCGGATATTTCGGTGCGACCATTCGAAAAAATGGCCATAGACTTAATAGGTCCACTGTCAGTTCCGTCAGCCAGAGGTCATAGATATGTCCTCACCTGTATTGATATGTGCACCAGGTGGCCGGAGGCAATACCTCTTAAACACATTGCTACCACCGATGTAGCTGATGCACTATTCCTCATTTTTACGAGAGTGGGGTTCCCTGACAATATTTTATCAGATAGGGGAACACAGTTTGTGTCAGATGTCATGTCGCATGTCATGAAACTATGCAATATTGATAGATCTCTTAGCTCTGTTTATCATCCTATGTCAAATGGCATGATAGAACGTTTAAATAAAACGCTGAAACAAATACTGGGGAAAGTTACCACGACGTATCCACAAGACTGGGATAGAGTGCTCCCAGCAGTGCTGTTCGCTTATCGGGAAGTCCCAAACGAACACACTGGGTTCTCGCCTTTTGAGCTCATGTATGGTGCTCCACCACGAGGACCCATGTCGATAATAAAACAATTACTAACAGGTTCGGAGATGACTCAGGAATGCCAGTCATCCTATGAGTATGTGGTGAATCTACGAAAGACACTTATAGACGCTTGGAAAATAGCGACTGATTCATCTGAAAAGGCAAAAGAAAAAGCTAGATCTCTTCAAAACCGTTGGAAAAAGTTAAGGAAATTACTTCCTGGAGACAAAGCTTACGTCCTGCTACCAACGAGAGAGAATAGCCTTCTCATTTCGTGGAGTGGTCCATATGAAATTATTTCAAAATTGACAGATGTTGATTACATTCTTGACGTGAAAGGCAAGAATAAAACCTTTCACATCAACATGCTCAAACAATTCCATGATAGACCTGAATATCTCAAACCTATCTTAGATGCTGTTAATGAAGTAATCACTGATCATCCTTCATCTTACTCTTCATTGTCAGTGATTCAAGAAGAACCCACTTCTTTTCATGATGTACCTTTGCAACTTCCTGTCATGTCTCTTTATCCGACAGAATCATGGGTAAATGTATCTATTTGTCCGGATCTATACAACGAACAACAATCACAAATTCTTTCTATTCTAGAATCATATCAGCAAGTTCTGTCTAATATTCCAGGCCCAACGTCTATAATCACTCACGATATTAGACTCACAGATCACAAACCTATTAAATTAAAGCCTTACCCTATCCCTATCCACTTTCAGGATCAGGTTGAAAAAGAATTAGGTCAAATGTTACAGCTTAACATTATTGCACCATCAGAGTCTGCTTATTCTTTCCCAATGGTTATAGTCAAGAAGAAGGATAATAATATCAGATTATGCATGGATTTTCGTAAACTCAATTCCATAACCGAGTCTGACGCAGAGCCAATGCCAGTTCTCGACGAATTACTGTCAAAACTTTCTAAAGCAACCTACTTTAGCAAATTTGACTTAGCCAAGGGTTATTGGCAAATACCTCTCACGGAAAACGCAAAACCTTTCACTGCTTTTGCTACCCCTAAGGGTCTCTTTCAGTATAATTTCATGTGCTTTGGCTTGGTAAACGCACCAGCGACTTTCGTTCGGATGATGAGGAAACTATTTTCTCATAGGTCTGATATCATCTCCTATATAGATGACATTTGTTTGTTCCACAACTCTTGGGACGAACATGTTTCTGGATTGAAATCTCTTCTCGAAATTCTTCGCTCTAATAATCTGACAGCGAATCCTTCGAAAGTTCAAATAGGTTTCAAAGAAATTTCTTTCTTAGGTCACAGAGTGGGCCATGGATTTCTGAAAAACTGAGGATAAAACTATCTCGAAGATTCTTAACCTATCAATTCCTAAGACTAAGAAGCAGGTGCGGAGTCTTCTCGGCCTTATACAGTTCTATAATAAATTTATGCCTCATTTATCTTCAGTTACGTCAGTCCTGTCTGAGTTAACTACGAAAGGCTCCCCTAATAGAATTGTCTGGACGGAGGCCTGCAACATAGCTCTAGTCCATTTAAAGCATTACTTTTCATGTGCACCAATTTTAAAACTCCCTGATCCTCATCTCCCATTTATTCTCAGGACAGACGCTTCGATGTACGGTATTGGTGGCTCCTTGATGCAAGAAGTAGATGGAATGCTTCATCCAGTGATGTATGTGTCGAGGAAGCTCACAAAGACAGAAACCAGATATCCAATTATTGAGCGCGAGCTTCTCGCGATCATATGGGCTGTCACAAAGCTTCAGCGTTTCCTTCTTGGTTCTCGTTTCATCATTGAGACAGACCAGAAGGCCCTGTCGTTCCTTCAAAAATCCAACATGAAAAACGCACGAGTCGCACGTTATGCAATTAATTTGCAAATATATGACTATATCATTCGACCTATTGAGGGCAAGTCCAATGTTCTTGCAGATGTTCTGTCGAGATGTACACAGACAGACCTGCCCGATTCTCAAGGATATGACTTTGCTGCGACCCATTGACAAAGGTACACTGCTGATAGTCTACAGATACCTCGATAACTTAAAAACGCTATCTTGACAATATCCATAACCAGATACATATTACCATCGTTATCAAGAGAAACAACTCAAGTCATTTGAAGACAAGATAAGAGACGTTTTGTGTGGATACATTCAAATCGTTTCACACTACATCAAGTTCCATGAACAGTACATAAGATCTGATTTCCGGACAGTCATGACGTATGCGGTAAAGGAACCAAATCAAACAGTATCTCAAGTAAACAGTATAAGGCTCTTTGTCATATCTTAATGGCAATCCTTCACAAAATGACTGGGATGCAGAACTTTAAAAAGATCATATGTCCTATTCCAGCAAACGAACTTCAAATATTGGGGCTCAGAGACTGTGACACTCAAGAGGCAACATATGAAAAGAAATCTCACACAAGAAACAATCGATTCGATACGCCTATGGAGAACTTCGCCATGTGAACATTTTTTTTTTTTGTTATTACTTAAACCAGTTATGTGACTCTAAAGTGCTAAAATTGCAAATAGTAAGCTTTCACACTAATGAAAGAAGAACCTATCATTGAAGACACTCAGTAACTATAGTTAATTAGTTTTACACAATGCTACAGACAGCACACACACGATCATGTGGACATTTACATTAACGTAATTATTATACTTACTAAATACTATTTAATTAGTTAGATCTTTCATTTCATTCATCTTTTAATTAAATGCATTCAGATATTTCATTTTCCAAAACTTCACAATTTCACTATCATATTTCTTCACATTTTCATTGATTTTTCTCATTTTTCCATGATGCTGACTACATTCCATAGACTGTTGCTCAGGTATGACATAGACTGGACGGTAACTTCTCGCATTTTCTAAAAATGACTTCCTATATGGAAAACTTTCAGTTTTCGCTGGGAGGCGGGGTAAAAGTGTTACCTATCACTTTGCTCACAGGCTGGTAATTCATCGCTGTGCGCAATGGAGCAGAACGCAAATACGCTCCGATTGTAAAAGCGTGCGAGTTGTGGTATGTGTGTGACACAGGTATTTAGTGTATGACGTGGACCGGGTCTTCTGCGGGGGGGAACGAAGGTGATCGTTAGGACAGTTGTGTCTGGCTGGTGTTTTTCGAAGTGTATGGATTTTTATGTGAGAGCGACAGACCAGTGTTTATTGTTATAAAATATTTCAGAGTCAGGATAATTGACTCAATTCATTAAGAATGTGTGCCTGATTATGTGTGGCTTAAGGAGATGGACAGTAAGTGATTTGAATCAATACGGATTTGTAAAGCATGAAGGCGTTGTAGACGATACATAGACATTCTGACTTTAAACCGGCACAACGACATTATTGCTTATGGCTGCTACTGATCACATTTGTATTACTAGTGTAACGTCATATCATCATATGCTCTCAAAAGAAGTGAAGTACACTTATGTTGTATTGTGACATATTAAATGTGATAAAACGTACAACAAGCTGTTGATCGAGATCATTCAAGTTGGCCATTCCGTACGTTACTGTTGAGACTGTTGTCTATTATATCAAAATATCTTACAAGACCAGTGCAGCACATTAATATACTCGTTACCCAATAGCCTTCAATAAGTATAAGGTAACACAAATCTAAACCGTACACAGCTTTCGCTACGCCTTTAGGTTTGTTCCAGTTTAACTATATGTCTTTTGGTCTTGTCAATGCTCCTGCGACTTTTGTACGCATGATGAGGAGACTATTTTCTAATCGTGAGGACTTGATTACTTACATAGACTATATATGTTTATTCCATCAGTCTTGGAATGATCGTATCAACGGTATCCACTCTCTATTAGATACCTTACGAAGTCATAACATTACAGCTCGACCATCTAAAACGAAAATAGGTTTTTCGGAAATTACCTTTCTCGGTCATAAGGTTGGAGGTGGGTTCTTAAAACTTGAAGATTCTACAGTGTCAAAATTTCTCAATCTAGATATCCCTCGAACGAAAAAACAAGTTCGAAGCCTTTTAGGTCTAATAAACTATTACAGAAGATTTTTACCTCATGTTTCTGATTTAACTGCAGTGTTGTCCGCGTTGTTGAAAAAAGACGCGGCAAAGAAAATAATCTGGTCCCATGTTTGTGATGATGCATTAAACATGATTAAGAATGCCTTTTCGAAATCGCCAATATTACGTTTGCCTGATATTTGAATACCTTTTACTCTCAGGGTAGACGCCAGCGATGTCGGAATAGGAGGAACACTAATGCAAGAGTTTGAAGGTCACATGCATCCCATCATTTATGTGAGTAGGAAGCTTGCCATCACAGAACAAAGGTATCCGATTGTGCAGCTAGAGCTGCTCGCTATCGTTTTTTCCTTCAACAAACTGCAACGATACCTCTTGGGAGCTCACTTCACGCTTGAAACAGATCAATGAGCCTTGGGTTATTTACAGACAGCCCGTTTTACTAACCCAAAGGCAGCTAGAGCCAGCCTGGCTTTACAACCATACGACTACAGCATCAGATCTATAAAGGGAAATCTTAACGTGGTCGCCAACGTGCTATCTAGATGCACCAAAGACGCTCCGTCTTCCATCGCGTCCACAAGTTCAAGTTATCAACATAATGCTGTGTAGTTCTGGCTACATTCACAGAGCCGACACTTAGAACATTTCGCATCAAGAACAGTTTACTTCGATGATATCACCATATTGTACTTTCGTTAAGGCGATTTTACATTAATGTCACCCGCACAGCCACATGATGATGCTTATTGACAGATAACTTCAGGGCGTGTGAGATATCTTTTTGCTCTAGACATTGCATAGACACGGTATTCATCAATCTCTAGATGCACATATCAACTACAGGTTGTCCAGAAAGGAATTTGTACAAACGATTCCAGTCATTCAATTCGGAACAGTTTTGAAATTACACTCAGTGACATTCAAACAACGTTATATGGTATTGGCAGGGGAGATAACAAGTTAATTGGAACTCATACCAAGATCTCAAGGGAGTTAATTATGACATTCTATACGCATCTGTTTTATTTGATTTCGCTGCAAAGTTTGCGAACTTATACAATTTGTGTCTGATACTATTAAAGAGACAACAATCGTGGACACTTTCAAGATGGAATTTCTACATGAAACTTCACGCACTATATGATTGTGTGCACAGAATGGACTTGACTTTGTTTTAATGATAGCTTATTTTCTTACACGAGTAGAAAAGAGATATTAACCTACCAAATTTATTGACTTTTCAACACAAAGGAATACTACTTTGACTCTTATGTGTTAGATATTAGAGCGCTTTGTACGCTATTATAAAATTAATTCGTGATTCGTTGATCATATTATGTGTATGATACAATTTGACATACCAGTCACCACCACACAGACCTATATATACTTGACAATGTGTATCAGTCAAACATTTTGTGTGTGTCAAGTGTCTGTCTTACATCTTCTATGATTGAATATAATTATTATATTGCACTTAGCATTAATGGTTATTTTAAATGACATTAATTGACTAGGGGACATGACAATTAATAGCAAGGTGTTCTCTGACTTACGAAAGGGTGAGAATGCATGGTATATATCATTATTAATGTTCTATGTTGACTGATGTTTGCTATAGTACCTCATTAGTATGTTAAATTGCTTTGAGCTGTTTGTATACATTGGTATTAGCATTTCATGCTGATTTTCCACACCTTGTGTATTAAATTGCCTACATTTCGGCACAAACATAGGCTATGCATGGTCATAGCAACAGTGACAGGTAATGTTACCTTTTGCTCACCTTAGTGGTGTTTTCTCATATGGCAATAATGTCAACTTCGTTGCCATTATTGGCCCGAGGGGGGGGGGGGGGGGGGGGGGGGTAGTTGTTATGTGTACAATCATAACAGGCTCTATCGCACTCGACAGGGTTTATGTACTCATTTCCTTGTTGATAAGCGTTGCCCAGACTACCACGGAAGTACGTCATAAAGTCTGCTGTTTTCGAGCAGACGATCCTCTGCCAGCTTGAGGTCGAAGATTCGATTTTGAAGTCGGTCTCTTTCGCTGTGTATTCTCCGTGTGAGAAAGACGTGTTTTGGACGAGCTCCAGATAGTGTGCTCTTGTTACAGAGTTTTATCATTTATATCAGCTAGGTCGTCCTACAGTTGGAGCCTAAGCTTGATGATATTTAAACGGCAAGTCATTGCTGAAAGGAGAGGACTGTGTGTGGAACTATATATTAAATATTTCTGCAATCTGCCTCTGGCATTGTTTCCGTAGTCTACGTGACGATAGACTGATCTTATGGACTGGCTAGAGATTGCCATTGACTATTTTATGGATGCCATCAATTAGGAGCTACGTCGTGTAATAAACTAAATGTTGTCTAAACGTCAACCAGGCATTATGGAGTTTTCTACTGTTGAAGACTAGCCTTACGTTTTAAAGACTGTTTAAAAAGTTGGACTGAAAGGCCTAATGAAAATTATACCCTAGACCGGCTGGACACTAAAATCCAGCTACTGAGGACTCTAAATGAACTCGGAAAGGGAAGATAGATCTAAACCATCTACCAGATGAAATTATCCCTCTACAGTTATCACCTGGGTTAATTATCTCCTTTTAAAGAACATTTATATGATACTAATGAGTTTTGTCACCATTTCTTGACTGTGAAGCTAGTACTGGAAAAAATTTTGTCCACACTTTTCATCATACACTGTATCTTTATTAGTATCTTCTCTTCTAATATAGGGATTTAATCTGGATACGATGACTAGTGGCCTTGTTTTGCCACTTATCTGTTGTTTAGAGATCGGTCACATTCCTGCTATGGACGGACAAGTATTATGAATTCCTCCAGGCAGTGGAAGCTGTGTATCTGGCTCTGTTGACCACAAGAGCACTCGCACCACAGAGTCCAACAGAGATGGATGACTCTTTTAAGTTTGTGTAGTTTTCAGGATAAAACCCTCAGGCACCCACAGACGAGCTGTTAATGGGCATCTATGGTCTGCTCTTCATATGCAGTTGGCAAAGGCACACTTCATTAACAATTTTACCGCTTCTTCTGCTCGCAGTGCTTTTCAAATCTTATGGCCTCAATTTAGCAAGGGCAAGATCTATTTATACTAGCACATCCGGCGTATCGGAACGCAGGGGCTAAAGTGGTATTGAGAATCTCAAAATGAGGCATAATTTATCTCTCTGTTCAATAATGAAAAACTATTTTCCCAATTATCTTTCTTATTTCTGGAGCGATTTTATTCATCCAAAGCTTAAATTATACCCTGAATTATTCTTTATCTGTCTATTTATCTAATAATCTTTTAGTCTCCTAAGTGCATTTTATTTTATGCATACTTTAAACAGCTAAATTAGGGACTAACCTGATATGTCGATGCCTTTTCACTCGATATTTCTCTCTTAATAAACTACTTTTCGAGGAAGTCTTTACACCTACCTCTAAAGTAACATTCTTGTTGTTGAATTATAGACCTCTTCCTGGTGGTACTTCTTTATTACTTATGTAATTAAATGGCATCCTTCACTCGGTTGCACAGATAGACTCCATGTTAAGCATAGTACGTTTCAGTAAACACACGAATAAGGAAGCCCTTTTCATTGGCTAGTGTATCATACAGTTCTTACAATGTATGGCGCGCGGTGTGGTCAGCGTTACTCAGAATTATACAGAAGGCCGTGTTGTGAAACAGACTAACTCACGACAGTTACTATGCATCCTAAGTATGTAAATGTGCATGTTTGTTCTAGCTTCTGGTTCCTTATTATTATTGGCTCAGGATTGCCTACATTGAGTGTCATGACCTCTGTCTTCCTCAGATTGATGTTCAGACCCACCTGCTGGCTATACTTATTCATTCTATCGGTTTTTTCTTGGATGTGTTGATGTGAATGTGCGAGTAATGCTTTGTCATCTGCATATTCCAGGTCTTCCAGTGTAGAAAATGTTGTCCATCTAATTCCTTTTGGACTGCCTTCTGTTGTCTGGCGCATCACCGAGTCTATGACTGTCAAAAATAAAGTTGTTGATGGGGGGAGGGGGGGGGGCATCCCTGTCATACTCCTGTCTTCACCTCGAAAGTTAGGTTGCTCAACCCAACACTGCATGTGAAGTTAGAATAGAGGCTTTTTAAAATGGAAACAATGCAGCTAGGAATTCCATAAGCCTTCAGTATTTTCCATAGGCTGTCCCTGTGTATGCTGTCAAAAGCTTTTTCAAAATCAACAAAGTTAATGTATGCCATTCTGAGCACTGCTCTATAATGTTCCTGAAGTTGAATATATGATCTGCACATCTTCTGGTCTTTCTGAATCCCGCTTGTTCTTTCCTCGGTTTACGGTCTACTGCTTAGAAATTCTCTGGATTATTATCCTGCCAAGTGTTTTTACTGGAAACTGAGAGGAGAGTAATTCCTCTCCATTTGTTGCAGTCTGACAGGCCGCCCTTCTAGGGCAATTTGACAATTATTCCTTTACTCCACTCCGTTGGTGTTGTCTCTGTTTTCCAGACTTGGGCAAATAGTGGTTCTGATAGTTCTGCTGCTAGTTCAGGGTCTGCCTTGAATAACCCAACATTTAAATTGTCGTGACCAGGCGCTTTTCCATTCTTTAACCCTTTGATAGCTGTGATGATTTCTTCTCTTCGTGGAATGTCTGTATTTACGTCTATGTCATTTTCAGCCTCAGGAACATTCAGCTGCGTCTCTGGTGGTTCCTTATTCAGTGTTTATCATATTTACATAGGAGGATAAAAATCAAATTGGGGCAGCAATAATCCGGCCCTCACTGCAAACACATCACATTTTACACATAATCTCTAATAGACATTTACTGCAGATCGTGTAGCAATAATAAAGGTTCTAGACACGGCAGTAGCACCACAGCCAGCACCAATGCCAATAAGCAGATTCACTAACAATAATACTAACACAACAAACCAGAGTAAATAGCAGCAGACTTGATCTATTAGAAGATCTTAAGAAACAGGAAACAAGACATGACGTCAGTGGCGTAATGATAGTGATTGAAGCCTCAGGGAAAAAAGAGTCGATCGCCCCTGTTATTCATTCCGCGTGGAGAGTTTAGGGGGCGAGGGGGTGTGAACCTCTGTACTGCTGTGGGCCCTCAGGGCAGCGCCCGAAATGTCCATCGCTCAGTCCACCTCTGCATCGTGTCAATCTGGGTACTGCACCTGTTTCTCTGCCAGAAAATGTGACTTCTGTTCGGGATGCAAAAAAGGGAATACGCTGTAAAATGCAGCATACTTCTGATCTATGTATCTCTGAGACTAAAAGCCTCGAGCATGCCTCACTCCATTATGAAAGATTCTTCTTTCTTCTTCTTCCATCCTTAGCCATCAACCGGCAAAGCAGTATGTGGCCAGTACGCCTAGTGGCGTCTTAGGGCAACAACAAATTGATCAATCTATCGCTGTTTCCACCACGCCTAGTGGCGTCTTTGTGGAACAAAAACAGACCAAACAATCTATCATTGTTTCCGTAATCAGATTGGTTGGCAAGCAGGTGATCAGCCCACTGTGCGAAGTTTTTACGGGATGGGGTAAACAGCCCCATGCCCATACCCTCCTTAGTCGCCTTTTACGACATGCGTGGTAGGGTGCAGTGTTACTATTCTTTGCTCCCCTTTCGGGCCCCGGTAACACACGGGTGATTATGAAAGATTAGAAGAGTTAATTTGAATCCAGCAACAAAAGCAGAATAGCTCATTAGGTAAACTGTTACGGGGCTCTTTATTTCTCCGCCAATGTTACAGGGTGTTTTTACGTTCTTAAATATTGAGAGGTGATGTGAGTCTTACCCTGTTGTGGTAGTGACTGTCTGTGGGGTTTCCTGTTATGTTGTGATGGCTTCTCTTGACGTGATGTAGTATTTGGAGGTGTTCTATAGATCTAAGCCCTGTACACAACACTACTGACAGAACAGCACATTTTTGACAACCACATATACAAGGTAGTTAAATAAAATGTCCTTGGACGCCTGGCATAGACGACTTAAATAATTATAATTTACTCTTGGTGTACATGGTACATCGACAAACGACACGTTACAGTTCCATACAGAATAAAAAATATATGTCGATCTCAATAAATATGAAAGATTTGCACGTCATAAATCATCCTAGTGATTTCTATCAAAAGATATGACGTATTTGTGCGGATAGCACACAGAAGTCCTTCGTTTTTTTGTAAATATAGAACTGGCTACCTGAACCTCGGTTCACGTGCGAATACGCTTTCGTAATGTGATGGGGCCGTAAAGACACCCCAGCCTCCCCCTTCATGTTCATGGCATATTTATCGCCCGCATATTTTCGATGTGCCCGCAACCCACGTGACTGTCAGCCCACGTGACGGCGCGAGCAAGCATTGCTGGGATGTGAAAAGTCTGACAAAGAGAAAGATTGATGACTAGGCCATAATAAAGCCTAAAAATTAGTTATCTTTGATAGTTGTGTTCTTACTATACTGGAGCTAAAACCGCGTTTTTACGCGCTAGTTTAGCTATCGTTACCGTCGCGCGCCACTTCACGGGGCGAGCCGTAAAATTGGTACTAAACCCGCGCCACTTCACGGGGCTTGCCGGATTGTAAGAGCTAGATAGCTGTAGGTTTTATTTGTGTTTTCGCTATTTCTAGAGCGATAATCGCGTGTGTTATTTGCGTGGCGCAATTAATCCGCGCAGCGCACTAAAGTTGAGTTATTAACCTAGAGCCTATATAAAGAGATAGCGGGCGGCGAACGGGCCTATTTTGCAAAAGCCGCCCAGAGAGAACAAACGAAGTTAGACACCAGAGCCAAGCTGTAAATGCCTTGAGCACATTAGCAATCGAGCACAGGCTGGGTGTTTGTTTAGTGTTTGGTTTGTTGGTTTATTTGTTTAATGTTTGCTTCAGTGTGCTCTTGGTCACTGATAAGGTTGTAGAAATAAATACAGCCCCTGCCTTAAGAATCAGAGTTTTATTGTTGAATCGGGTCGATTGCGAGTGTGCAAGAGAGTGATCAAATATCACATCATCATCATCATCATCTCGCCCACCCTATCACAGTAACATATCTGACTGTCAACCTTCACGTCACAGGCTATAAGAAGCCGTGGTCTCTGTGTAGATAACGTACTTCTTTATATAAGTATGTTTTCTAACGAACGTAAATACTTCACTCAGCCATCACTGGGTAAGTTAAACAGCTCATTTCTAGAGCTTACATATAAGTATCAAACTACAATAGAGTTTTCACGTCTAGATAGACAAATTAATAATCATTCCATATACATGAATAAAGTAGCATGGGCCACACTCACATCAAGAGGGTAGAATACCTCTTATTCGCTCAAAAGCGAAAAACCCACTGACTGCCTCTCTGTTCTACCAATGTCGTCCAAAAAATACACGAACGTTGTGAACAGTCGTTCTTTTTTTTTGTTTCCTTAACCAGCGGGACTTGGGCTTTCAGCCCTTCGGCCCAATGACATGTCATTGCGAGGCTGGGGAGCCAGTGGACTTTCCTTCCAACCCGGTCAGGAGCTTCGCTCCTTCCCATCCACAGAGGGTTTATCTCAGGAGCTGTTCAGGTTATTCAGTCAAAATCCCGGTCGTTGACACTCCTTCAAATGCTGACGCCCGGGCGTGAACCTTGAACACCTGATCGCCAAGCGCAACGTTGTAATCATTACAACAGCACGGTTCCCGTGAACAGTCGTTAAATCACGTATTCGTGAGCTAGTATGTCGTGATTGTTTGGGAACACTTATATGAGCCCTTATCATTTGTGTTAAAACATCAACGTTCATCGTCAACAATTGCAAGTGAACTCGTACTCATAGTTGAGAGGGTGTTTCGCGGTGCAAAAAACAATTCGCAAGCTACTTCACACCCAGAAACATTCCTCAGCAAAACTATCCCTCAAGTCAGACATGCCAGATTAAACGAGAAAACAAAATCACAATAATCCCCGGCATTGTTTCATTGGGTCTCTAAAGAGACGAAGAAAGAAAAGGACTACTGCACCCTTAAGCACGTCTACAACGCCACTAATATAAAGTTGTTCATGGGGGGCTGGCATCATCATCATGTAGAAAAACCTGCCACATAAAAAGCGAACCGGCTGTAGTGGTGGCGATGGCAGAGCGGATAGTGAAGAACCTGTGTTCGCGAGTCGAGTGCTTGCGGGACTCTCCTGGAAATTTTGTGGCCTCACTCATACCTAGAGTAGAGTTTTAAGACAATCACACTTAAAACAGAAAGAAGCTTGAACTAAGTAAACAGAGAGTAAATAAATTTTGTAGGGGATCCACTTTGTATTATTTCTGCCAAATGCACTAAAAAGTAAATAATATATTTGTACAATACATTCTATCATTAATTTAGTAATTTCGTCATATCGTCGTATACACAACAGATATGAATATTTTGAACACTCTGACGAATAAACTGAAAAATGATAACTGGTCCATCAACTGTTTATGCTATGCAATATTCTGTATGGAACATTTAATTTATGTTTGTTTAGTGCAAACTGGGGAATAGATATCTATTTTAGTCTCCGAGCCCATATGTCTCATCTCGCAACTATAAATGTTTTACTTCCTTAAATGGGACCGGAGACCTGTACTTGCATAACAAAATACCAAAATGAGAGAAAGGACAATCAATGAAAACTTTTAGTATATTAACTAAGAAATTAAACCATCACATTGTAGATTAACAAAATATTTACTCTCAAACAACGGCGTGCCTTGTAGTGAAATTGAACTATGAGAATTAACCATCAACATTGTTGGATTAAAATAAATATTTGACTCTCAAACCAAAATCGGTCGTGCTGACTCAGACGCTTGTGGATTCACTGGTTGTGACATCATCACAATAATGTTATTGCTTTTACATTACGTAAGAAGCTAAGGTAACGAACAAGGGGAAGAACGTGCATTAAGACCTACAAGCTGAGAGAGCCAGAAGTGAAGACCAGGATTACAAGGGGCTTATTGCTTACCTGCAATGTGAAACCACAGAGACAAACATGATGACCTGGAAACAACTCTGGCTGAAATTCATGGACATCATAAAGAAATACCAGCGGGGTGCCGCGGGTACGCATATTGGTTAGTGCTGACTGGCTTCCTAGTCTCAGTGTCTATGGTTCGTTCCCAGATGAGTGGGATTTTTATATTAGGCAGTAAACGGCTCCTGTGGTCGAACCAAGCCACAACGGGTACCAGGTGCAACCTCTGGGAAGGTTAATGCGGGCCGGCGGATGCTGACCACAAAATTCACCCTATGCTGATCGACAGTCCGAGAAAATATGCTACTAACACCGTATTCCAATCAGCCTCAATAGGGACGGTGGAGAAAATATGGGCCTAACACCATATTCCCAATATGCTCAATTAGGGCGTGTTAACGGGTATCCTTTTACCGTGTTTGTTTTGTTTGTTTTATAATGGCAGCTGCTGTAGAAGCATAGCTTTGTGGTGAAGTTCGACGACTTGGAACAAGAGAACGAGACACCTTTGTTTTGTTGTGTGGGCAGAGTATGGTCAATAGAGAGAACAAATAAAGAGAGAAGAAAATGGCCTGGAAACAATACGTAGGAGCTAAAAAACTCAGCAGGAAAAACAGAGAAATATAAAGAATATGTGATACTCAGAACGAAAACTAAGAACAAGGTGCTAGCAGCAAAACAGAAGTCCTGGGAAAGATATTTGAAGAAAAGCTCAGAAAAGCGATGCGCAAGAGAAAACCAGTAAGAAATTGTTCTATAAGACCCCTATAAGAATATGATGAAAGAAAAGACATGTTGCCCTCATTGTAATTTATAGAAAGGACAAGCAGAAGGCTAAAATTGGCTTACTGCCCGCCTCATAATAGAAGTAATGAAAGAGTTGGAAAGAATATTTTTTTTCAGAGCTCCTGGTAAAATGCGAGCAAGGTCAAGCATCAGAAATGAAAACCACTGACAGGCAAGAAGAGGACGAAACTGAAGTCAGCACTAGAGGAAAAATCAAGATGGGCACAGAGCCGCAGACATGATGGCATATGACCAGAAATGGATTAAGTACGTATAGAAAGCAGCAGCAGGCGACCTATTACTCCTAGGGGTCCTACGATGAGCAACTTGTGGTTGCAACAAGACTGAGGGAGTTCCAGCCAAAGATTGGGGGGACCAGATAGCCATATTGGGTGATGAAGATTTTTACCATGAGTTACAACGTTAAAATATCTCCCAATATAATGAGATAAAATGTATGGGATAAAAATTAATGCGTAAGATACTAGGATGACAGGCTCGCCATCCGCCCGCATTTCCTACCGCCAGTCAAATCTAACTTAGTTAGACGTGCAGTCGAAAGGTTACCCCTTTTGTAGACGGGAGGTGAAGGGTAACTGGAGATCAAAAAAAAAGGAACTAATTTGACTGAACAAGTTGTTCGAGTCGAAGCTTGCAAGGGGGAAAGGAAAATTTTGTGGCACTCTACCTAGTAGAGTTTAAGACAATCACACTTAAACAGAAGAACTGAACAAGTACAGAGGAAATAAATTTTTAGGGATCCACTTGTATTATTTCTGCCAAATGCACTAAAAAGTAAATAAATATTTGTACCATACATTCTATCATTAATTAGTAATTCGTCATATCGTTTACACACAAGATATGAATTTTTGAACAATCTGACGAATTACTGATAAATGATAACTGGTCATCAACTTTTATGCTATGCAATATTATGTATGGAACATTTATTTATGTTGTTAGTGCAACTGGGAATGATATTATTTTATCTCCGAGCCATATGTCTCATCTGCACTTAAATGTTTTACTTCCTTAATGACCGAGACCTGTACTTGCTAACAAAATACCAAAATGAGAGAAAGACAATCAATGAACACTTTTTAGTAAATTAACTAGAGAATTAACCCATCACATTGTAGGATTAACAAAATATTTACTCTCAAACCAACGGCGTGCTGAATCAGACGCTTTTGGAATCATGGTTGACATCATCACAATAATTGTTATTGACTTCTTACATTACGTAAGAAGCTAAGGAAACGAACAGGGGAAACGAGCATTAAGACCTACAAGCTGAGAGAGCCAGAAGTGAAGACCAGATACAAGGGGCTTATTGCTACAGCAATGAGAAACACAGAACAACATGATGACCTGGAAACACTCTGGCTGAAATTCAAGGACATCATAAAGACAGCGGGGAGCCGCGGTAGCATATTGGTTAGTGCACTGGCTTCCTAGCTCAGTGGTCTATGGTTCGATCCCCAGATGAGGTGGGATTTTTTTAGGCCGTAAACGGCTCCTGGGTCGACCCAGCCCCAAATGGGTACCAGAGCAACTCTGGGAAGGTTAAGGCGGCCGGCGTGATGCTGACCACATCACCCCTAGTGTGTCGACGGTCGAGAAAATATGGGCCTAACACCATATTCCCAATATGCCTCAATAGGGCGTGTAACGGGATCCTTTACCTTTTTTGTTTGTTTATAAAGGCAGCTGCTGTAGAAGCATGTGGTGAAGTTCGACTTGGGAACAAGAGAAAGAGGACACCTTGGTGGACAGATGAAGTCAAAGAGAAAATAAGAGAGAAGAAAATGGCCTGGAAACAATACTTAGGAGCTAAAAACTCAGCAGGAAAAACAGAGAAATATAAAGAATATGTGATACTCAGAACAGAAACAAAGAACAAGGTGCTAGCAGCAAAACAGAAGTCCTGGGAAGAATTTGAAGAAAAGCTAGAAAGCGATGCGCAAGAAAACCAGAAATTGTTCTATAAGACCCTAAAGAATATGATGAAGGAAAAACAGTGCCCTCTTAAATTTATAAAGGACAAGCAAGGCAAATTGCTTACTGCCCCAAAAGAAGTAATGAAAAGATGGAAAGAATATTTTTCAGAGCTCCTGGATGGCGAGCAAGGTCAAGCATCAGAAATGATAACCACTGACACAGAAGAGAAAACCAAAGGTGATGAAGATGGCATAAAGATGGAAGAACTGAAGTCAGCACTAGAGAAAATCAAGATGGGCAAAGCAGCAGGACATGATGGCATAACACCAGAAATGGTTAAGTATATAGGAGCAGCAGGCGACCTATTACTCCTAAGGGTCCTACAGGCAACTTGGTGCAACAAGACCATGCCAAAGGATTGGGAGATTGCCATATTGTGATGAATTTACCATGATACAACGTTAAAATATCTCCCAATATAAAGATAAAATGTAGGGATAAAAATAATGCGTAAGATACTAGGAGACATGCTCGCCCATGCCCGCATTTCCTACCGCCAGTCAAACTAACTAGTTAGACGTGCAGTCGAAACGGTTACCCTTTGTAGACGGGAGGGAAACGGAGATCAAAAAAAAAGGAAAAATATGACTGAACACGTGTTTGATCTAGCAAGGCTAAAAAGACGCAATTGGTGGTAAAAGGAAAAAAAAAATTCACGTCACTAGTTGACACAATGTAAGGAAATGGACAAAAAAGACCTTAGCTCTTATTCGCAACAGTCATTTCTTGGACGTTTTTCGATACTTGGTCTTTTTATTTGAATTCAGCGGCAAACGCCGTAGAGAAGGTTCTCAAACAAATTTCAAAAAAACTAAACATGAGAAAAAATATGTTTTTTCTTAATAATAGAGTTATGAATATAAAACCTAGCTAGTTTGATAGCCCATCTTAAGCAGAGAACTAATATACTTTAAATTATACAGACGGATAGATAACAAGGAAGATATTGACAAAAGACTGTATTGTTCATATCAGACTAGCGACTGTACTGTCACTAAAGTTTCAAATTCTTGGCCTTGAGACACGCAAATGCAAAAATCAAGCTGTAATGTAAAAGAGGGGAAAGGTGGAGAATTGTGGCTAAAAATAACTTAGGAGGAGGCAGATTTGTGTAGGATATTGCATGTTGAACCAAGTGTGTTTTTGTGAAAAACCAAGTAGAGACAGACGGACCAACAGACAATAATGCACACTTGACTGAGATCTGACTGAATTTGACTTTTGGTTGTAGATTTGAAAAGTTAGGGGGGAAGTCGGTGATTGGGCAATTGTAATCATATTAGCGGGACAGAGATGCGCATTTTTGCCATTTGATATAATACTGTCCAGAGACATAGTCGGTTATTGCCTGTGGTGTTGTTCCTAGAAGATAGTACATACATTTAGAGGGACGCCATCATATAGCCAGCAGCTCAGCTGAGTTTTGCTAGCAATTAACTGTGTTCTCAATTCTGAATTCTGGTAAGAATGAAAGTATTTATTTTGTACATTTTAATATTTCGAGTGATTGATACTGCCATATCATATAAAATGATTACGACAAGTAAGTGCTTGCTCTAGGTCCCCAGCCCAAGTTCAGGGTCTAGAGACAAACAAAATATATGGACGCCTAACTAAAGACTATGGAAGGCGGATCTATTGTTGAGATCAGTGGGAACATATCACCTATCTTATTGAATAAAAGGAAAATATTGAACATATCTCAGATGCAATGCAGTCTTGGGGAAACTAGTACTATATGAAAACAACTGGGTAAGATGTGCTGTGTGGTCAGAGAGATCTGACCCATTCTGTGTATTGTTGATGTGTTGTGCTGTGTGTAAGAGTGGTGCAGTAAATAGATTACTGACACAGCGCACAAATTTTGTTTCAGAATTGTGAGTTTCTGTTGTGGCACTAGGGTAGTGCCACATAAGTAATCAAGATTGCACAAGCAGATGTGGGTGCAGCCAAACAGTGTGTCGGTGCAGTCTACCATTGTATTCTAGCTACCGAGAGGAGTGGGCCACCGGAATCCAGCATTAGATCTTCGCAGACAAGATGAGTGATTTAGTGGCCTGCTGAGGATTCACCATACTCCTAAAGAATTTATAAATATTTCCCTCATAAATATACTGACTTTGGGAAAGATACATTTATTAAAGTTCATAAAACAATGGACAAAGCTTGTTCTAGTCACAGAGTGGGTGTGATGACACCACCCCAACAGCACATCCAGTAATAGTTTCCCAGAGACATTAGAAATATAATTAATATTAACCAGTCTGATAAAATACTTATGTACACACATTCCATTTTATTATGCCATATATTTATGCATTCCATTTATAACTCCATAACATTTCATATGTTCTGACCAACTAAAACATTGGTTTAGAACAAATAAATTTAAAGAAAATTTTCATATTTAAACTAAAATAGCCTGAGTTAGTTCAGTGTGTTATAGAATTTTATTAATATTATTACACTTATTAATTATCTGTGTGTGTTTGTATATTCTACTACAACAGATTACATTTCAGTACCCTAGACTTTTTAACGTAGCTACATTCGTATTAGTAAAAAAAAAAAAAAGATATGTTTGAGGTCGTAAGTGGTAGTAAGAAGGGCCTTCTGTAATTCACATCTACATTTATCTCAGGAGCCTTCACAGCTGACCTCATACATTACACTAGGAAACACAACAACCATACAGTACCATCAAAAACCACTACACATATTAACACCGATTTTCAAAAGGGTTGACAACCAACAATGTGGAAACCATAGAGGCATTTTCCTTCTCAGTGTCCCTGGTATAATCTACTCTAGAATACTGGAGCAGAGACTCGGACGCCTAGCTGAGCCACAAATGGATGAGGTCCAGTGTGGATTCCGAGCAAATCGAAGTACTCAAGACCTAATCTTCACACTCAGACAGTTAAGTGAAAAGGCTCTTGAGTATGAGATCCTTCTTTGCTTCTTAGATCAGGAAAAGGCATTTTACAAGGTCCCCTGGAACAAACTCTGGTACTGTTTGGCAAGGAAGAACATTCCAACACCTCTGATTCATGCTATACAGAGCTTCTACAAGTCTTGCAGAAATTATGTGAGGACAGCAAACCATAAGTCAGAAGAATTCAGGACCATCACTGGTGTAAGACAAAGTGATATCCTATCACCTTATCTTATCATACTCCTCATGGACGATGTCATCAAGGCATGTAAGGAGAGAACAAGAAAGTATTCAGTGGGGTACTGGAAGGTGAGACAGGTCTGTATTTCAGAGCTGGCATTTACTGATGATATTGCCCTGATTGCTAAATCAAAGGCACATCTTCAATCCAACCTGCAAGTCTGGAAGGAAGAGCTGGAGAAGAGAGGGGTGATCATAAGCAGCTCGAAAACAAAAACCATGGTGATATTACGAGAGGAAAGAAGACATCAGATTACGCTGGGAGAACAGGTCCTGGAGCAGGTCGACCACTTTAAATACCTTGGAGCTGTCATAGACCGGAAGGGAGGCATCAAAGAAGTGTTGGCTACCCGAAGAGCAGCAGCTGGGAGACTTTTTCAAGCCATAAATCGAGGATTCCTGAGCAAAAGAGAAGTTGGTAAGAAGACGAAAATGGCTGTATACAGCTCCACCTATGTCCCAGTCTTGACGTATGGATGCGAGTCATGGGCAATGACTACAACCCATAAAAGCCAGATCCAGACCTCAGAAATGATGTACTTGAGGAAGGTGGTTGAAATAAGAAGAAGAGACATGGTACGCAACCAGACGATACGTCAAGGCCTAAAATCCCAACCCCTGCAGACCCAAGTAGAACAGTCCCAACTGAGATAGTTTGGCCATGTTTGCAGAATGGGAGAAGATCGGCTACCACGGCAAGGATGGGAAACTAAGAGCCAGGGATAAAGACCTCCAGGGTGGGACCGAAGATGCATCAAAAGTGAGGAATGCAGTAAGCGACCCATAGCTTGACTGCTTGCGTCAGGGTCAGCGAACCAGAGCTGACCAAGACCCTACTCCACCTCCAAGTGTGGTCCTGGAAACAGGCTGCATCACTGCAGTCTGGCTGAGAGAGTAGGGATCGAAGAGGGAAGGCTAGCCCGGTCCAAAAAATGCCGTGCCGAAAACGGATGTGTCGGGCCGAAAGGCGCAGATATCGCAGCTTTGCTGTAAACGGCGACACAACGTAACAAACGTCCTCTTTAGGACGAAGAAGAAGAAGAAGAAGACAGACCTCCAGGACGACCCAAAGTCCGCTGGGAGGACAACATTAGACAATCTTTGAAGGACCGAGGACTAGAATGGAACCAAGCCAGGAGGAAGACAGCTGATAGAAAAGTATGACGCTCTCTCTTACAAACCTCTACACCTCACGGTAGAAGAGGAACGACTAAGTAAAAAGTAAAAGACTTCTTTTAATGTAGACTTGTCCTAAGCACGTCATTTTTAACTGGAGACAAAATACATCATATGCTCAAATGCAAACGGTTTGCTTACCTTAGTAATCTTGATCGAATCAAACATAATTCATCAAGGAATACTAAGCGTACGAATCTTGATCGTATTCAAAATACATCAAGGAATATTAATGTATAATCGACTTCTTCGCTTGCATCTCAGAATCGCGATCTGTGACGATAGGCGTAAATTATCTTATCCTTACAACTTTTGGTGTCTTTGTTTCCTAATATTTGATCTGTTGTTGGTGTTATCCTGAAAAATATTGTTTAATTGCCTATAAACTTTTTCATTTTCTATTCCTCACATTTGCTTCTTCCATCAATTTTGGCCACTATAGAGATATATTTTCTTTTTTACATCGTTTCGGTTCATGCCAGTGCACTGCTTATTTCAAGTATTGTAACAGTTCTCATTTGTCTGCTGGTCTTCTCAGATCTTTGTTATGCTTTTGTTTAATTCTCCTTAGTTTCTTCACTCGTCTGGATCACTTGTTCTTCACTCGTCTGGATCACTTGTTCTTCACTCGTCTGGATCACTTGTTCTTCACTCGTCTGGATCATTTGTTCTTCACTCGTCTGGATCACTTGTTCTTCACTCGTCTGGATCACTTGTTCTTCACTCGTCTGGATCACTTGTTCTTCACTCGTCTGGATCACTTGTTCTTCACTCGTCTGGATCACTTGTTCTTCACTCGGCTGGATCACTTGTTCTTCACTCGTCTGGATCACGTGTTCTTCACTCGTCTGGATCACTTGAAACAGGATTGGGAAGCGTCCAATCAAATATAAAAGATATTCCCCTAGCAGATACTGCAGTCGGAAAGTGAAGTGTGACATACTTCATTAAACTAGGTTCAGCTTCGAGAGATGGGGTGACCAGTAACCTTCCTCGATGCCTTTGCCTTCCTTAACTCAAGAGTAATCAAGTACCCATTTACAGCTGAGTAGACTGGAGCGTGACCTCACCGTTTTTCTAACCCGATACCTTCGCCATGAGAGGCCAGCGCTGTAGCCATTCTGTCTTTTGTCCTATCAAGCAGGTCGTTGTTATTGTTTTTCTAGAGCTGCTGAGTTTCTCGCACTTTTGCAGCGAATGCCAGTTGAAGACTCCTTGGGATTATCTACACTGTAGATCTAGGCTTTTCCTGCGGCTTTTCTTTCATTCTGAAACGTGTTGAGCTGGAGTCATTTGTTCCAGTTTCTTTCCTGGGCATTCTATCCAAACCTGACTTAAATTTAAAGGATCATCACTTCTGGTCCCAAGTAGAAGGAAGAAGTGTGTGGCATGTTGTGCATTCCCCGCCATCCAAGAGGCTCTCCAAATATGTAGAGCTAGAATACTGGACTCTAGTTCTGGACTCTCCCAAGGAATTGTCACTTTCTACACAGAGCCACTTCTCCGCTCCCTGTATATCATGAGTCCATATGGAGATGCTCCTGCATGCAACCAACCAGGTAAAAGCCAGAGTTACGTCTGGGACAAGTGACTCCTCCAAGCTTAGTGTGCAATGTTGGGTTCTCAATATGTTTCATCACATGAGGAATCGCTGAAAGTGTGTGGATGGTTTCAAGAGTCAATGAGGGTGTAAGTAACCTCACAGACAGAGATTTACTTGCACATCGGTATAATATAGCATTGTGCATAGCTAGTGGTCATATATATGCATTCATTCATGTCAAGCAGGTCGTAACAAATACGAGTATGTCTTGTGACCAGTACTCTGATCATGTAAAAGAAACTATTGCAAAGACCATGACTGCAGAAGGGTATGAAGTTTTTTGGCCCAGATTTTCTGCATAGAAGCCAATAGTAGTACTAGTCACATGTTCTTTTGGAGAAGAATAAGAAAGAAGAATAAATAAGAAGGGTTTTCTAATCATTCTGTTGTTTAAAAAAAAAGTCTCTTAAACACGCTCATTAGTTATGAACTTACTGTATTTTATTTTAAAGCTCAGCGAAATCACTCAACAATGCAGTACAAAATATCGTTATAGCAGCACTATCAGCAAATACACTTTTATTTCTTATTCTTTCTTTCTTTCTTTATCTTTCTTTCTTTACTTTGCTTTCGTTCTTTCTTTTTTTTCTTTCCATTTCTTTCTTTTTGTCTTTATCTTTCTTTCTTTATTTATCTTTCTTTCTTTTTTTTATTTGTTTAGTTGTTTTTGTTTTTTTAAACAGGCAAAATTAACCGTGCCCCGTTGTGGCCGTGTACACAGTTGTTCCTTTGGAAACAGACTATATTCTTACAAGACAGAGGAAGCACAGACCACCCCATAATTTTATATTTTTATGAGAAACAGAAAATAATAAATAGTGTCACATATTTAGGGTAGAGTCGCTTCTACACGCCATTTCTAATAATTGGGTGATTTCCCCTGACCAATCGGATAGCTCAGATTTACCCCGGGGAAAGTGGAACAACGACGCCATTTTGGCAGTAGAATGAAAGAGCGCAACTCAAGAGGTCGTATCTGGTCCAGCTCTACATATTTCTTAGTTTGAGAAAATCAAACTTCAACATTTCTTATAAAATGTGTATTTCAGGACATTGAGTGGTTATATATATAATTTTCTTACTGGCGTAAGTAGTGACAATCGTTAAATATGTATTTTGAATAGAGCTCCCAACCCTAGTCGCAGCAGAACTAGGTTCGAGGATTTGAGTCAATTTGCAAAAAAATGTCTTACACCTCAAACCATGTAGAGTAGAAAATATTCTTGTGTTGGAAAGCATTTAACTCAAGGAATGCTTATGACGATAAAGAAATCAAGGACAAATCTGAGGAGATGGGTAAATGTCGTCGAACCTAAAATAAGACTGTAACTTAAAGGAAGGAACACGGTGGAATGAGAAGGTTCGCCATATTTGACAATTGAGTAGGCCTACGAGACAAGGATGCAAAAAGGGATTTTTGCATCGATGAAAGCATCTGATGAGATGATAGAATTTTATTATACTTATTATTGTAAAAATGTTCTGAATTCCAGACTTTGTTGAAATTTTAAGTTTCATGCTGAAAGATATTAAAAGTTTTGCATGAAATCGAACGCTGTTGAAAAGGTGAATTACTACAGTTTTGAGATCTAGATAAGAAATCTATCCATTTCAATTAAATTCGCTACATCAACACCTAAGAGAAGAAAATCGAACCTGGTAACACAAATTTAAGAGAGAAATCTAAATCTCTGGTGATTAGGCCAGTTAAACATCTGCTCTCTGTAAAGTAAACTGAAAATACTGCATATACCGGCACTGCCACATGATGTAATATGGTGCCGTTCCAGTCCTAAGGAACACCTGCCCCGGTTACATGAAGGTAATATGGTGCCCGTGACCACTTCTCTTTGATAAAGCGAATAACTAGCGATCATAGACCATGGACGATTTACTACAAAATTTTCAACAGCTGGGTGTGGAACAACAACAACAACAACCACAGAACCAACCCGTAAATACACAACCACTGCAGCCCCAGGACAGACAAAATATGGAAGGACCAACAATAATAGCGCTACGGCAAATTACTGAAACCCTACAGAAAAATGACAACTACGCGAAATTCACACAGGTTAGATCCATTGTTCAGCCGTTCGATGGCAACAAGAAAAAATTCAGAAGATGGTTGTCCGACATGGAAAAATTTGCGGCACTAGCAGAGGCAACAACGGATGAAGAGAAAAAGAAAATCGCTCTGTTAGGTTCTGATTCGTACGTGACTGATTTTTTAAGAAGGAGGTCCCAGCAGTACCCCACAGAAACCTACGAGTCCCTAAAAAAAGAGCTCACCCAGAGATATGGGGAAATCATAGACAAAATGCATGCTTGGTCAGTCCTTAGAAGCATGAAACAGGAAAGAGATGAATCGGTACAACTTTTTGGAGATCGATTCCTCAATATGGCAGAAGAGGCATTTTGCGGAGAAATCCCTACCACACCTGATGTAGAAATACAGTTAGTGGGGATATTTGCCGATGGCCTTAGAGCGGAAAATATCAGAAGGCATCTTATTAGAAAAGACACCAAGACTATTGCTGAAACAATCCAAGCAGCAATACAGGAGGAAAATCTTCACCGAAGGTTCCAACAAAGAGCAGGTAGGGAACCCCGACCAGAATATAGGGACTATGATGAGCATGAGCCTATGGAAGTTGACCATACCAGGAGGCAATGGACTCGCCCACGACAACGAGATGATAGGCCCCGCAATTATAGACCCCCCACACAGAGGCAAAACGACGTCAATAATGTCAATACAAACGGATGCTTTACATGCGGTAGGCTCGGACATGGTTACAAGTCCTGTAGAGCAAATTACAATCACGCACCACCCAGAAGAGGAGGTTACCAACCACAACAACCCGCACCACCCCCACGTGATTACACCAGAAATCAGTATACCAGAGGCGCACCTCAACCCCTCATGCGTCAGGGAAACGGCCGCGCCACTCACTAAACAGGACCGTTAGTGAGGGCAACAATCACAGAAACTGGTCCAAAACAAAAGAAACAACACAGAACAGAAATTGTCAAGTGGGCCCATCCAGTAAAATACAATATGAAGAAATGTTGCATGATGGAACTAAAATACATCCGGACCCCAGTTCCTGCATCATGTCTATACAGGGCCAACAATATAGGGCACTGGTAGATACAGGAGCATCCATCAGCCTTATTAGGTTCCAGCTGTTCAAGAGGATCCAACACTTAGTACGATTTCAACCGTCCAAAACACACCTAGCTTCAGTCACGGGACAAAGACTAAATTCAGTTGGGACAGCATGGCTAAAATTTTCCTTAGGCGAAACAAATTTTGAACACCCATTTGTCATTACTAAAGGAATGTCTAGAAATCTTATCCTAGGGAGAGATTTTTTTAACAAACACAAAGTTCGAATATACTATGACCTCCACAAAATCAAAGTCAACAATACGTACATAGATCTCCAGGACGATATCCACATAGCGTCTTTAGTAAGGATTACAGCTCCCATAACGGTGGCTCCAAACTCCCTGGTCATAGCAAAAGGCAGAGTAAAAAATTCTGAGTACATAACACCAGGGCAATCAATTCAAGTACAGCCCCTAGCAGAAGAAAGCATTATTGATGACCCATTGTTGCAAATTACAGAGGGAATCGCTGAAGTCTCGAAGTCCAGAGATTTCCCCATCATGATATTGAATATGTCAGGAAAAACTACCACTATAAAAAGAGGCACAGTTGTAGCGCAAGTGGATACGTCAACAATAAGACAAACCAAAACCAATAGAGACCATCCACAAATTGTCTCAACCACTCCCACTGGACATAATGCACGAAATCGCAGTACAAATAACCATAGTACACGGAAAGTAAACAGTTATAAGGCTTATGCAGAAAAAGGCAGTAACATCAGTCACAGTTATGTTACACCACAGCATACCCTACCCAGATGGCAGAAACGAACCAGTCCATACATAAGAAGAGAAAGGCCACAGTATGAAAATGACTATAATTACTCATTCTTGCGCCCCAGCACACCAAGAGAAAAGATGAAGTGCTGTATATCACAGAGTAACAGAGAAACAGAAATTGTCTTGCCAGGAGGATATCCAAAGCGACAAGACAGTGATACATGCCCCATGGAGTATCAATATAACTCAAAAACAGGTGGATATGATAAAGTCCCAAAACCAATTGAAATTTCCGAAGAAAAGGAAGAATTCTTATATGACTATACCACAGGAGGATACTATAGCAGCAAAGTTGGAAACAGAAAGAATGAAAAATTTTCGCCCAGGGAAAGAAGACAGCCCTATAGCACAAACAGAAGAAATACAGTAACGTACGCGGATAAGCGCAGTTACGGCAGAAATAATCAGAAAAAATGGCACAACAACGACTACCCCAGAAATATAATAAGAAATGAATATACAGTAAATGCAGTGACAAATGGAAATGCACACAGTACATGGCAGAGGAGACAGTACCAAGCACAGCCCAATGAACGGCAAAGAACTACGCAAAAGAAAGCCACATACCAGGAGCAGAGATTTTCACAAGATGCAAGAAAAATGTCCCAAAATTATGGGAATGAAACGGAGGCATCAAGACAGACCAGAGATATCATAGCAGATCATAAATACAGAGAGAGAATAGCTCAGTTACTTGCAACCCTGAATGCCACAGAAGATAATAAGCAACGTTTGAAAACGTTTGTAGAAAAGCACCAGGATGTATTCGCACTCAATGACATGGAATTAGGCAGAACTAACACTGTCAAAATGGACATTCAAACAACCACAGAGGAGCCAATACATATGAAACCCTATCATACGCCCTTGAAAAACAGAGAACTCGTGGAAAGGTCTATAAATGAAATGCTACAGGCAGGAATCATCGAAAGATCCCGTTCCCAATGGTCCTCACCCATAGTGATCGTAACAAAGAAAGACGGCTCCAGTCGCTTTTGCTGCGACTACCGTGCCCTTAACAAAATCACAAAAGTCATTTCCTACCCCCTCCCCAGGATAGACGATCTACTTGCGACGTTAGGAAAGTCTACATACTTTACCACACTTGATGCAAGGTCAGGCTTTTGGTGCATCCCCATGACACCTGAGGCAAAACAGAAATCCACATTCTGTTCACATATGGGAAGCTTTTTTTGGAATGTTATGCCATTTGGTCTAAAAGGATCTCCAGCAACATATATGTCACTCATGGATGAAGTGTTAAAGGGTCTACATCCATTTGCCCTGGCATACATAGACGATATCCTGATACATACCGCAGGCACGATGGAAGACCACCTCCGCAAGGTTGAAACAGTGTTTGATAGACTCAGGCATCACCAAATAAAGTTAAAACTGTCGAAGTGTGAGTTTCTAAAGACAGAAACAAAATATTTAGGCTTTGTCATCAATAGACATGGCGTCAGACCTGATGAAGATAAAGTCAAAGCCATAAGAGAAATGCCTAGCCCCAAGACGGTGAGACAAACACGCTCATTTATTGGTACAATAGGGTACTATAGGCGCCACATCATCAATTTCTCCAGAGCAGCAGAGCCTTTGATAGCCCTTACCCGCAAGTATGCACGCTTCAAATGGACAGAAGACTGCCAGAGATCCTTTGAGTATCTAAAAAATGCCCTAACCACCATCCCACTGCTTGGACATCCAGATATTTCTCAGCCCATGATACTATACGCCGATGCCTCAGATAACGCAATTGGTGCTTGTTTGGTCCAACCTGTACTAGAAGATGAAACACCCATCCTACCAAACATTCCAAATGAGAAACCCATTGCATTCCTATCCCACGCATTGTCAAAGTCACAAAAACGGTGGACCACCACTGAGAAAGAAGCATATGCTATTCACTATGCAGTACAAAAGTTTGACTTTTACGTCAGAGGAACTAAACTCATTATAAGAACTGATCATCAACCTTTGGTTAACTGGCTCACCAAAACACAAGAACAGCCAAAGAAGTTACAGACATGGGCAATGAATTTACAGTCCTACGACACCACTATCGAACATATCCCAGGCGAAATGAACACCTGTGCAGACCTCTTATCCAGGATTAAATATGATGATGAAACTGAAGTGAAAACAAATAGAGTCAAAAATGATGGCACATCCTCAGAGATTGACGATAATGCTAAAGAAATTAATGAAATTACTTCATCAAGTCGAAGAAGTACCTCAGATTCCGCCACTCAAGTAGAAGAAGAAAGCCAAGCGATGTTTGACATGAGAGTAGAACAAGCGAAAGATGCAGAAATTGTCAAGCTGCTCACATACGTGAAAGAAAACCCAACAAAAAGTAAAGATTTTACAGTACACCCAACGGATGGAATTCTATACTATATTGATCAGAAACAAGAAGGGACACTAAGAAAAGTCATTCCAGCACATCTAGTCCCAGAAGTATTGCTACAGTTTCATGATAACAACGGGCACATGGGAAGAGACAAAACAATTGATGTCATAAAGAAAAGGTATTATTGGCAAACTTTCTACAAGGACATTACAGAATATGTAGCCACCTGTAGAACATGTAAATTGAGAAACATGAAGCCACATTTAATTCCCCTTCAAGAAATGCAACCTTCCCATTACCCCATGCAAACAGTGAGCATTGACTTATCAGGTCCTTACCCACTCACCCAATCAGGCAACAAATACCTCCTGCACATAGTTGACCAATACTCTGTTTGGCCAGAAAGTTACCCACTCAGTGATGCCACATCGCAGTCCATCACGCAAATTTTTTTACAAGAATTCATTCCCAGGCATGGCTGTCCAAAACGAATCATTTCAGACAACGGTAAACAGTTTATAGGTAACCCATTTAAAGCCACCTTACACCAGCTGAATATTGAGCATACTACAACCACTTATTATTGCCCAAATGCAAATGGCAGAAATGAACGCATGCACGCCACCCTACATGATATTATTAGCAAATATATCAAGGGGGAACCACCAATACTGGGACCTATACATTAACCAAGCTCTTGAAGCCATCCGAGTAAACGTGAACGATACCACAGGAATGTCACCCTTTCTCATGCTATACGGAAGAGAACCAAACTTTCCGTTAGACAACCTACTTCGCCCACAAAGAAAATACATGGGAGAAGACCCCATCGAAATAATCCTTCAAGAAAAGTATAAAGCTCACCAGATTGCACAACGAAATACGCAGAAGGCATTTCACAAGAAACAGAAACAACATGATAAATCAGCCAAGCTACCAACGTACAAAATAGGAGACAGAGTATACTACAAGAAACATGTACGCAGTTCAAAATTCGATGACCGATGGTTAGATGGCTACAAAATCATGAAACAAACTACGCCTGTAAACTTCATTATTTGGAATGAAGAGAAACAACACCAAACAAAAGCTCACGTAAAACAAATAAAAATTGATAATCACCGGCCCATTCCGCCTCTGACGACAAATACAAGACCAGTCAGAAAAGCCACCCTAAATTATAATCCATCCAGCACAGATTCGTCTGACATATCAGAGTCAGAGACGACAGACTCTGAATTTTACCAAGACGACCACATACCCAGACCACCCACAGATGAAATACATCGAGCAAGACAACAACGAGACTCGTCCGAAAGCGAAGAAGATATCCCACCACTTGAATTACGTAATAGACTACAAGACAGAGACCTGCGCATTAGAAATGAAGAAATCATGCCACAGACGTCACACGATGACAACACGAAAACACCTTATATCCACACTCAAACTTACTCCCACAGTGATAAATCGTCAGCTGATACCTATCACACCCCCAGTTCAGGCAGTTCTAGTTTTAACACTAGTGAAAACCAAACACTGCTATACCACAAGAACAAGATTGCTCGTTCAAAACAATCAGATCCTGAAGAAACTATACCCAAGCAGATTGTTGAACCATATACCAGCGATCTTTATGGAGACGAAACAGAACAAGACAGCATAGCTTTGTCAGACCCCAACGAACATAATGACAGAAAAATGGTAGAATTATACCAACAAGAAACAGACATTGATACAGCTAGTTCCATTGAAACCAGTGATGCGGATAGTACATTATTTGTACCAGTCAGCTCCAGCGTCAAACGCGCCTATAAAACAGAATCTGATGACTCAATCCCTAGCAACAAAATTCCGCGTATACAGCACAACTATATCAGACGAAAGATTCTGAAGAAACGCAATCATGTTCCAAAACCAAGCCGAGAAGTGTTAGCCTCATCTCAACTAGTCAAAAACAACAGTGTGCAAATTACTGTGCCCATTGTAACCAGTGCTAACGTTCAGCACAACCAGGTCAGAAGAAAAATCAAGGCGAAACATATACCTGCCTCAAAACCAACAGATGTTCCAGCCATACACACCCTAACCACAGTAAAACCATCACCGCAATCAAATGATGTTAAGCCATCACCGCATTCGTCAATGTCCTCAGTGTCCCAACAATCAGCAAATGCAGTGTCGTCGCCTATCACACCCGTCACCACTGCTACTCAGTATGATGCTCGCCTAAGCAGTCGGGACATTGCAAGGTTAGAGATGGTGAAGGAACTAGCGAAGCTGTTCTGAAAAAATACGCCCAGGTGTTTTATATGTTCGCAAATCCGAACACGGTCAACGCATATGTGAACAAACCTTTTTAACAATGTACTAACTCTCCCCATGTACTCTATTTTCAGTTTTTGACAGTTCAAATGACTTGCTTACAGACTAAGATGTCAAAGCCTCACTGAGAAAGTTATTTTTTCCAGCCTTAGAATACGGATGCCCAGAAAGAAATCAAGACCAGCACACGGAGGATTTTCTTTAGATAGCATAATTGTGAAATAAAAATGTTAAAACAATTGATAACACACGGTGTTACGAGTTTACAGACACCCTTATTTAGTTACATACATTTTCTTAATATTTAGAATGCTACACAACTTTACCTATAACACATGTGTCACACTATTCTGTTGTAACATTCATCTCCACTTTTGTAACTGATCATATTCCACGCTCCATTCACCAGCATTTTCATGCAGACACTTTACACCAGTAGTTTTTTTTTTCTTACCTCATACTAATATTTCTTTGATCTATATTATGCTAAACTCCTTGATATCTGCCACCTTGATCAATCATACTGTTCCTACTATAATATCTCTTAACAGCACATAATTCATACCCAAAACTAGTATTGTAGGTTATGCTATTTTTCTCCACAGGATTATTTATTTTCAAATGTACATTATTATTTTAGACCCAGATGTATATTAGTACTGTCAAAAAATTTTACTGCCTATCACAAATACCCCAATGACATTTGCGCATGCTGAATTTCTGCAAATGAAGAATCCCTTGAGAGCATTAGTATATGCTAACCCCAGATTGAACACATTACACCTATTTGTTGATGATGCCTTTGCCCATGTTAAAGAAATAGCATTTGCACATGCTGACCTAGCAAATGAAATACCCCATTACCGCATGATAACCACTAATGACACATGAGATGAAGAAGCAACTGGTTATGTATGATGAAGATGACATTTTATATTAAGGTGAAACTTTATGTTGTCACAGCTGAGATTTTGTTGTAATGTTTATGCACAAAATCCCCCACATTAACATTGGAGGAGGAATAATCTTAGTCTTTCGTGGTTACGAGATAAGACAAGGATATAATAGAATATTTGATGAATACCATGGAACAAATCAGAGCAGATGATTGTTGCACATATGAGGACCATATTTGAAGTCATTATTGAAGGATTATCAGTAGACAAGAGACACAAATGAATTATGATAATCCCATGGAACCACAGGTACTAAGGACACAAAATGGAGATTAAATAATGGAGAAAAAAAATAATGACTGAATAATTGCTACGCCCAGAGGTAAAGGAAATAGAGATGCATCCGCATTTTGGAGAAGATATCTCTTTGATTTTTGCTTATTGCCTTTGTAATATGAACATTGTTGTATAACAAATGACTATTCCTTATCACGAATTACAGAATGTTGTAAGATAGTTGGAATAAATTGACAATTTAAAATACTCATAACATACCCAGAATTACAGGAGAAAAAAATAAATAAATGATTGATGAAAGTGGACACACTGAGATTTGCTCACCCCGAGGATATTGGATAAAAAAAAAAAAATAATGTTATCCCAAGGACAGACATGTCACAGATATATCATGGAGATACTATGAAAAAAAAAAAAAAAAAAAAAAAGAATATCTAGATTAGAAATGCAGCAAACTTGGTCAAGGACACCATGAAATAGACCCCCGCCCCACACTTAAGATAACTGACGGATGAGATTTTTGAATTATAAGTACCATAAGTCACCCATCTGGCTGTAGTCAGCGGATGTTACAGGCACCACATAACTCTGACTAACCCTCGACCAGCGAAGGCAGAGTTGGTGTCGAAATTTTGCACATATGTAAAAAGACATGTTTTTGTTCATGTTTTAGTAAAGTCTAGACATTTATGTTAATAGTTCTATAAATGATTAGTTGATATATTGATGATAAATATTCGCAAATATAGTACATGGACAATTAATAAGGATATATTTCCAGTACAGAATAAGAGGAATAGGAAGGATCCACATTTTAAATATTGGAGCACCATGAGCGAGGAATTGGACTTATAAAGAAAATGGAAATGGTACACTGTATGCAAGGATAACCAGAAATAATATGGATAAATAGTAGTCAGAGTGCCAGGAACTTTGTCTTACGAGAATATTGTAGATTCCTCACGATCAATTGATTATTTTCTTCCTTTCTATGTCACATTTTTTTTTGAGTGATGACCCCAAAATTTTTTTTTCATCTCATATTGTCAAAAGTTCTTACATCTCAGTTGATAGTTCCATAAATAATTGTTTGATGTGTTTTGCATAAAGGTATTGCTAGATAAGGTACATAGGGAGTTACTAAGGATGAATTCTCAAGATAACAGGAGGACTAGAATAGATACAATGATATTGGAACACCATAAATGATACATTGGTGTTATGAAAAAAAAAAAAAAGGAGACAAATATAAATTGTATACAAGGATGCCTCGAGAGTGACATGGATACATATTGTCAAGAGTATAAGCAGTTGTCTTAAAAGAGAAAATAAAGTAATACGGAACCCAATGTAGAAAATTCATGATGATTTGGAAACTATATTTTTCTTTTCCCTTATATTTCATAATATGATAGTAACACATTCGTCTGTTGGTTGCTGAATAATGTGATGTTTGAAAATTGATGTATGGGAAGTCAAAGAAGATCTTTGAAGAATAAATATATATATAAAATAATATTTCTAGGGAAGAGTTCACAAAAAAAAAAAAAATATACTGTATTGACAGAAAAGAAGGAATGATTAGAAATAACTGACTAATGGACAGGATCACCACCAGACGTACGGATATTGGAACAAACATCACATATTTTAAAAAAAAAAAAAAAAAAATGTAATATAGAACATTTTCTACAGTGACGGACTTAGAACGAATTTATACACTTACCATTTAGAAAATGTCTATAACAAGGAAACATTCAGATAGATAAATAAGCCATGAGGTTTTAATGCTTTTATTGTGAAAAATGATTACTTATAAAAATGATGCTGGTCGTATTATCGTCTGATACATATGCATATTATGTTTAGAGATGTTTTCTACATGTAATAATGAGCAAGTGGCTCATTCACAAAAAAAAAAAAGAAGAAGATGATGAGTACCCATGAAAACATTGGCTATTCTATGAAAGTGGATTGCCATTACCATAGGAATTAGAGATTTTGGACATTTCTTGGAATATTGCAGAGTACTTGGGAAATAGAATAAATAAGTACGCCAGAAAAAAAAAAAAAAAAAAAGATTTTTTTTTAGTACTTGCAGGCTTTTAATATGGAGCAAATAACAGTACAGAAAAGAGATAACACCCCTACCACATCCAAGAGAATGTAATCAACTATATTTTTGAATGAAATGTAATAGATTATGATAATCCAGCCAAGTTCTGCAAATAAGATAGTTTATTGTTCATTCCCCAGTGTTGCCACTCGTCACATTTTTTTTAGTGATGACCTTATGAGTGTTTTGCAGATTTTGTTGGGCAGTGTTGCCAATTTGTAAATTTGGTGAAAAATATTATGATGTGATGAATAAGTTACACTTTTTGAAGTTGATGTCCACTACTAGTTTTTTTTTTTACATAGCAGACGACCTCATATAGACATAGGACCCCAGTATAGGAATTAGATTAAATTTTTTGGAAATATTTTTGGACTTAGAAAAATTTTTGAACTTTAAATTTTTCTGAAAAATTTTTTTTGAACTTAGAAATTTTTGGGGATGGATTTTTGTTATTGATAGTACTCAAATGTCTCCCTACGGGATACATTTGCGGAGCCCCGGGATCTATATGTGGCCGTGTACATAGTTGTTCCTTTGGAAACAGACTATATTCTTACAAGACAGAGGAAGCACAGACCACCCCATAATTTTATATTTTATGAGAAACAGAAAATAATAAATAGTGTCACATATTTAGGGTAGAGTCGCTTCTACACGCCATTTCTAATAATTGGGTGATTTCCCCTGACCAATCGGATAGCTCAGATTTACCCCGGGGAAAGTGGAACAACGACGCCATTTTGGCAGTAGAATGAAAGAGCGCAACTCAAGAGGTCGTATCTGGTCCAGCTCTACATATTTCTTAGTTTGAGAAAATCAAACTTCAACATTTCTTATAAAATGTGTATTTCAGGACATTGAGTGGTTATATATATATATTTTCTTACTGGCGTAAGTAGTGACAATCGTTAAATATGTATTTTGAATAGAGCTCCCAACCCTAGTCGCAGCAGAACTAGGTTCGAGGATTTGAGTCAATTTGCAAAAAAAATGTCTTACACCTCAAACCATGTAGAGTAGAAAATATTCTTGTGTTGGAAAGCATTTAACTCAAGGAATGCTTATGACGATAAAGAAATCAAGGACAAATCTGAGGAGATGGGTAAATGTCGTCGAACCTAAAATAAGACTGTAACTTAAAGGAAGGAACACGGTCTGGAATGAGAAGGTTCGCCATATTTGACAATTGAGTAGGCCTACGAGACAAGGATGCAAAAAGGGATTTTTGCATCGATGAAAGCATCTGATGAGATGATAGAATTTTATTATACTTATTATTGTAAAAATGTTCTGAATTCCAGACTTTGTTGAAATTTTAAGTTTCATGCTGAAAGATATTAAAAGTTTTGCATGAAATCGAACGCTGTTGAAAAGGTGAATTACTACAGTTTTGAGATCTAGATAAGAAATCTATCCATTTCAATTAAATTCGCTACATCAACACCTAAGAGAAGAAAATCGAACCTGGTAACACAAATTTAAGAGAGAAATCTAAATCTCTGGTGATTAGGCCAGTTAAACATCTGCTCTCTGTAAAGTAAACTGAAAATACTGCATATACCGGCACTGCCACATGATGTAATATGGTGCCGTTTAGGAAATAAAACTTATGCACTCTCATGCATGTCGTAAAAGGCAACTAATATAAGGTTGTGAATGGAGCTGGCAACTTCAACGTGTGAAAACAAGTACCCACAGAATCCACCTCTGCAAGAGCATGTGACTGCTTGGTGCAGGCTTCCTGCAAAGGGACCAAGAGAAAGTGAAAAAAAGAAAACAGCTGACGAAGTATGTACTCCTTAACGTTCCGTGTTTTTGGTGTATCGTTCATTTATTTGCTTTAAAAGCAGACGTCATAAGTTATAGGTAATGCAGTAAAGCTAATACTGAACACAAGGAAAAGAGAAAATGTATATACACCAGTTTTCCAGACTCTTGAGAACTGATGGTTTCTGTCGTCACCTGTTTGATATTTCCGACTCCGCTTTAAAAAATGTATGGCTATCCGTTTCATTAGCTCCGACCATTCTGTTTTTACACAAAATCAGGTGAAAACTATCAAATGTTACCCTAGCAACTATAGAATCGTAGAAAGTGGTTGATTTTTCAGCTGAGATGTTTATTTGTTCTGTATTTTTGTTTCTTCTTCTTAGGGCCTTAGCTGCTGACTTACGAAGCTAGCAGTGACCATCACGCCTGTATGCGTCCATTAGGGCAACAACAAACTCTCCACACTTTGTCGGTGGTAATCTTTCTTGCGGCACCCCAACTCTGGTTCATGCTGTTCATCTCGGCCTCCATGGTCTCCGCCAAATTTTTTATTTAAATCGACTTCTCGTTTTGCCTTTCTGCTGAGGTCCATAGTATAACAGTTCTGGTGATGGCTTCGGGGTCTCTGATTTTTCTAATACTTTTTATTTTATTTAAATTAGCTCTTAACTTTTGTTTTATTTGTCACCGAATTTTGCTGGGAAGGCAAGATGAGCTTTCATTGTATTGGGAACTATTCTGAAATCAAACGAAATCAAGTCCAACATGAACATCAGAATCTTCAACTCGAAAGTCGAGTCAGTCCTATTGTATGGTTCTGAAACATGTAGAACACAACAAGTAATAGCCAAGAAGTTACAGACTTTTATAAATGGATGCTTGTGTAAAATAAAATTGAATTTAGAATAGAGAAAAAGATTCGACAAGGTCACCAATGTGAAACTGATGGCTATAATCAGATTGGTGCCACTGGAACAGGAAATGACAAGATGACGCTGGCGATGGATAGGATACACATTATGGAAACCTGTTGATAGCACTACTAGGCAATCCTTGTTCTGGAACCCCCAAGATAAAAGAGGTCTAATGAGGGCCGGAACACACGGAGAAGAGAACTGAAAACTGAAATGAAAGTTATAATGAAGACATGGAACAGTCCTGAGTGGATGGCACAGGATATGAATCCTTTGGAGATATTTGTTGCAGGTCTATGCTCCACTGGGAGCTGTAGGGTAATGATTAATCATATTATGTTCGTGTGTACTTTTTGTCCCGGCTCCTTGCATTAGTAGTCGTTGTGACGGTATTGCCTCCCCTGCTTTGCAGTAATGGTCCAACAGTGGCCAAAACTCAAGAGTATCTAATATGGGCTTCAAAGGTGTCTACCTTCGCACACGATTACTCAAATGACTTGGACATCTACTAGCGATTTTCACATATTAAAATTCACATGGTAATATACATATATATGTTAGTTCAGATGTTAGTAATAAAATATAGAATGTAATATCACAACTTACGCCAATCCTGGCTCACAGACTTTTTGCTCAGATGAATAAAAGGCACTGGCAGTTGCCTTATTACACGTGTACTTGGGGTCGTTAATTTGAACTTTAATTCCCTTTCTGAATCCGTGTGTTTCTTTCAGTTTCCTCAGACAGCGGCTTTCCTTACTAAAATGATAGAGATTTCCTGGGCTGAATTGTAAGTTCTGATGACAACTCCAATAAAAGGTGTCCGGTCTGATAAATGGAAATTCAGAATTTTAACTGGCACGTCTGGTGTCTTTGGCAAGCGTGAAATTCACAGTGAAAAAATACTGAAATGTGTCAGGTTGTATTAACTGTCTTACCCCACCCTGTTTGTTATGGGGCTCAAACGATCAGCCAATCTGATTTGAATATTTTGCATGACTCATCTAGTGCAAAATTTCAAACATTGCTTTTCTGAAAATGGGCTGTAAACATCCGATTGCCGGCAGGCGAATTTACAGACGTATCGGTAACCTCACACGACAATGTGTGTAAGATGTAACAAATTATTACTTTCGCTAAAGTAATGTCATTGTAACAAGTGTACGGGACACGATTATGTCATGCTTGACTGTCCAGAATGTGTCACACAGACGATTAATCTCTTACCTGCCGCGCACCCGGACTTAATCTTAGCAAAGCTTTGCCGCACCCTGACAAACGCGATGTATTATCACCAACAAGGGATGTCAGATGTTTGAACAAACAAGCTCTCTGCTACATAGCAAACAGAAAGAAAAGGGTGCGACTCGGAAACAAAATAGCAATGAAATCAGTACACAAATATAACTGATACTGCCGTAGTGAAAGAGAGATCGGAAAGAGGACGCACCAAAATCCATCTTGTGACAGTCGTATTCTCCTGAATAAGCGAAAGAAACAAGTATAAAAGAAGAAAAAAGAAGACTCATATTACCTTGGGCCAGGTAATTTCTGACCGTATCTTGGTTGTCTATGTCAATTTTTCCAAGCATCCTTGATGACCTTAGGATGTCGGCTGTTTCCAAAATCGATTACGTGCCACGATAAACAATATATTGTTACAGGGTTAATTCTCGTCTAACTCTGAAGCAGTTGTATCATGGGCTCCTTGTGGTAAGCACATGCGTTCTTGCGTAAGGCCTATTCTGCCCAAGTGTATGCATCCGTGCTCGCTGATGAGTGAGCATAACAGTTCACGGCTGTGACTGGCTTTTTCAGACCACCTTCTGCATTATAAATGGTGGGGTTTAAAAAAAAAAAAAAGTAACACGTCCTACTGGGTCAAAAGACAAGAGCATAAACTATGTTACGGCCAAAAGGATTTCTTCAGGGACAAACGAACAACCACAGAAATGAAAGAAAGCGAGAATTCAAAATTATGAAAATATAAATACGAATATATATCCGAGGCGGAAAGGGCTTCCACATTGCTGGACGCCAAATAGCTGCTACATCCGGGCATTATAGTAAAGACTAAGTACAGAGAGGAAAAATACAAAACTAAGTGACGGGAAAAAACGCAAGATAGAGAGAGAGAGAGAGAGATTGGGGCGGGGGAGAGTGAGAGAGAAACAAATAAAAATAGAAAATGATGACTCTGTCTCCACATACCGCTAGACAAACTTGGTACACTGAAGACTGCTGTTAAAGGTTCGTTTGTATAACAAAGTTGGTAAAAGAAAAAGTGGATTATAAATTACTGTTGTCAAAAAGTAAACGGACGCCTGTTTACATACGGTAAAACTGTTGGAATATTGTATACATGAATTAATTATTCAATTCCCTGTTCGCTCCTTATGAAGCATGGATCCATGACTACAGCTGATCCACTTGCAGGAAGCTTGCATCAAAGCATTCATATGCTCTTGTTGTTGTTGTTTATGTAGCAATGTGTTTTACACAATGAGATAATACTGTATACAGCTGATTATAAATAACCTTTTAACGTGCGGCTAACGGTTTATAACTTTCGGAGGAAACAAAAAACACAAAGCTGAATTTCACATAGGTTTTAGATGCAGAAACAGAGAGTTGTTTTTTTTTCATTTTTTTTATGTATCAAGAACAAACAGATGATTAAAAATAACTTACATATTTCTTTAGACCTCTTTCTTCTCGCGTAAAGTTACTGTGTTCGAAACCTCGTCTACTGAGCTATAAATAGGTACCTGGCGCTGTTCCTGAATTAGGGAAGGGATAAACAGTGAGGAAGGGACATGTTACCAGCACCACATAAAGCTGAGACCTCGTAGAAGTGGTCTCTAACACTTCATTGCCCTACGGCATATCTGCTACGGGGCTGCCTTTATTTATTTTTTTAACCAATAAACTGATAACTGGTTATGTGAAACAAAAGTTTGCATTAATTATTTTTTTTTATAAAGCTGATTACACACGCTGACAATTGGAATACTTACTTACTTAGTCGTTCCCCTTCTACTGTGAGGTGTAGAGGTTTGGAAGAGAGAGCGCCAGACTATCCTATCGGCTGTCTTCCTCCTGGCCTGGTTCCATTCTAGTCCTCGGTCCTTCAAAGATCGTCTAATGTTGTCCTCCCCGCGGACTCTGGGTCGTCCTGGAGGTCTGGATCCCTGGTTCTTAGTTTCCCGTGCTTGTCGGAATAACGAGTTGAAACTCTAAACAAGAAAATAAGATAATGTTATCTTGTCTGTTATTCTTTCTTTCCGCTACTGCTTCGCTCTGCGATGGATGGGTGTGAAACAAAATCGAAAAAAAGGTAATTCGTCTTACGAGGACAAAAGACAAAGAAAAAGGTAGACCGATTATTGGTTTCCGATCCAGGATACAGACTGCTTCCTGGTTTGCTGTCACGCTGCTTTTCTTTAAGATAGTCTATCACTCCCCCCTCACGATCCCTCTTATCATGAACTGCCCTCTTGTAACGGACTCTGCGTTTTGAAGTTACATGCCGCACTGCTGGTTAATCAGGATTTATCCTGGCAAGGTGTTCAAATTAAATGAGCCTCTGTCGTTATCTTGAGCACAATGGCAAGTGTAAGATAATAGTGAAGTTGGGAAAGCGAGGGAGGGAAAATAAAGTGAATAAGAGTAGAAAGAATAGTAAAATTTAGCATTGGTGGAGAAACTAATGCACTTTAGGACACGTCTGCTTCGAAGTACATCTGCAAGCAAATACCTACGACTCGTCATCATCATCATTATCACCTTCATTAACTCTGACCTCCCTTTGAGGCAACTTCAAGCCTTCCTGCCCTGTATTTTTTTTTCATACTCTTTCCGTGTCATTTTAAACCCTTTCATGTCATTCTCCATTTCTCTTCTCCGTGTATTTTTGGTCTCCATCTATTTCTTTTATCCTCGGGTTCTTCTTCTTCTTCGTACACTCGCAGACCTCTACTTGAATATTCTCAAGAAAGCAGTGGTCAGCATAAGACTATTTGTATCTCCGTAGAGTTTTTCCAGGAGTGGTACTGATGACGACCATATGTGCTTTCTATGTTCCACATATGTTGGGCATCTCTGAAGCAGATGTTCAGCAGTCATTTTATCAGTGCTACAGTTACACTCATCGGTAGTTCATATCTTTAGCTTGTCAAATAGATGGTATCCCACAGAACAATTTTAACCCCTGTGGGCTCCAGAATAGGAATTGGATTGTAATGCTTTCACGTAGTTTTCTCAACGTGTATTCTATCCAACGCCAGCGCCTTTATCTCATACGTATCTTGTTCCACTCGTATTTGTCTTGTTCTTTCCATCAGTTCCATATTAGTGGTCATACATTTTGAATCCTTCTTTTCTATACAGTCAGTAGAACGCCACCTTTAAATGCCTGGCACTAGTAGATCTGCGGAAGCAATTGCTACCACCAAACCCCCTCCATACCCTGTATTGAGATATAATACAGTTAAAAAAGACATGCACATTTCTTTACCTGGCACAACGAAAACCAGAGTGAAAACTCGTAACCTAGGGCATCAGAAAAGTCAAAGTCATTCTGAAAAGGCACCCATTTATGAAAATCTGTATTTTTCGACTGACGCTTTTGTTCTCCTCCACATTTTGTGATTTTTTTAGCAGAAAAAAAAGGATGAGTCGACAACCCAAATACTTTCTACTTTCACTGAGTTGCTTCATACGCTTCTTTATCACAGGAACTTCTTCTGTCTTGGACGGCTGGAAGATTTTGTTATTTACTCCGGATGACTTGTCCACATCTGTTTAAGTTTTCGACAGCTGGAAGATTTGATTATTTACTTTGGATGATTTGTCCACGTCTGTCCAAGTTTTATTCACATAAAATCTCTACAGGATGGGGTAGCTGGGCCGTCTTCTACGACATGCCTTGCAGGTAACAATGCTACTGCTCTGTACTCCCCTTTCGGGCGTACTAGCACACAGGCGACGTGTGATGACTTAAATAAAGCATATTTGTTACTTCTATTTCCTCCATTCCATTTGTTTTCAATTGCTCACTGCTATTATCTCGTTAGATTTGTTCTGCAGAAGGCATGAATGTCTCATACATTAGCTATTTTGTCCCGTAAAACTGTTCCTTGGATTAATGCATTTCATTTTACAATTTTATTTTTTTATACAGTTTCACAACAAGCGCAAAACAAAAACAAACAAATGAAACAAACAAAGACAAAGTCTAGAAGATGGCACTTATTTTTTTTAATTTCAAGATTGCTTTTCAGAAGAAATTATAACATTTCGTTGGGAATATGAGCATACCTTTTTACTTCAAAACCAATTTGGTTAAAAACAGTCGTTAACAAGACAACCAACATTTAAACAACAATAAAAACAATTTTTAAAAGAACTGTGCCTTACAGATAGATCACTAATGTGGAACTGATGACACGAACCAGACAGACAAGTGCCAGGGGTACAAGAGAAGAAGACGCTAGCTATAGATATGACACACACTGAAAAAACCTATTGATACTATTACAAAGCAGTCCTTTTTTTGGAATCCTCAGGGTACGAGAGGTAGGGGAAGACCGAAGAACACATGGAGAAGAGAACTGGAGACTGTGACGATATTTGTGGATGTCCTTTTACATTTTTTCTTTCTCTCCTACATAATCCATTTATTTCTTCATTTTTCGCACATGCATTCGTGCCATTGACACTCCCTATATTGCTATACCCTTTCTCACACTGCAATAGTGTTATTTCACGGGTAATTGACTATCTTGAGGATTAATTGTAATTGCTTAAGTGGTCACGCCAGCTTGAATGCAGACGGTAAACGTGAAAGTAAAGATTGACTTTGACGTAACTCATTTCCGACCCAGACAGAGCCGGCGGGTGACCACCTGTGTTTGGCGGTTGGTCACTGCGCCTCCCGACACCTCGGCTGGATGGGACAAAGGAAGCCATATTGTCTGTCTGAGCGAGCCCGCTGTGGTCCGCGTATGTCAGGGATTATCTGTCTGGCGGAAGATTTGAGTACGCGTGATAATCATTTTATCATTTTCGTCAAGATATTATCGGCGTCTTTATTACCGATAAAACATGTCTGAAGAGACATTATGAACAAGGTAATCATTAGGGATGAGATCACAGATGTGTAGGCAAGTCTGTGTAATAGCAACGGAAGTAATTATGCCATATTTGAACGATAGGTCATGGGTTTAAATTTTAACTGATAAGTTTAACCACGCGGGGAAGAATTAAAATTAACACCCCGACCCCCTAGCTCTAAGAGCAGGATTGGTTCAATCGAGAGCAGAAAAATAACAATAGCTATGATTGGCAATTTTGTCGGAAACACAATGTGGGAGCCTGTAGGAAGAAATGAGAATATAACCTAGCAAATTCGGAGACTAAGACAAACTGCATTACAACGTCAAAAGAGCAATCCAGGAGCCAGAGAAGAATCGGACAGAATTCCAAATTAAATAGTACAGGACCGAAGTATTTTGGGCATCTTTGAAACCTAAAAGAAAACCCGCATTTTTAAATACCAAGACTGTATACCTAGGAGTCAAAGCACCCGTCATAAGAGGGATTCTAAATTTACCCCAGACCAAGTGTTCGAATCATCTAATATAAGTTGCTGTGCCCATTCATCTGTGCAAGGAGATCGTAGATCCCAAGTTGGGGTGAGGTGTACATATTTTACAATGTGAATTTGACATGTTTTTCTTGCTAAGTGGTTATACAAGTCATACGAGGCTGACTACCTCAGCATATGAAAATAGTATAATCATAAACCCCTATAGCAAGCGCTGGTGATTGCTTCATGCTAGTTCGTACAGAAAACCGAAAGCAGAAGTAACCTCTGACTCCGAATGGAGCAGTGAGGAGTGATGATTACATCACATGTGCATAGTGTTTATATTTTCATTTTTGCATTATATGTAAACCTCAGGCACAAGACACTCGCGTTGTCCCGACACATTTTTTCAATGAAAGTAACCAGAAGAATAACGGTGATTTCTAATCTTATTCCCTGAGTTATGTTGTATATGCTCAAGGAGAATAATATCTCAGAGAGGCAAAACTAGTAGGCGGACAGCGTGAAAAGGCGCCTGTTTAATTTTCCGACCACAATGTACTTAGCAGAGGCATTTGTTCTTTTATTTTCTCTAAAGTTCGTGGTACGAGACCAGTTGGTAGTAAAAGTTTCAACGCCACTAGTTTGTAATTTAAGAGCTGGAATTCGACACTAACCACCTACATTGAACGAGTTGTGTAGAGAAGTGCCCTCATCACAAAAGACTTGACAAAACACCTTCGGTGGTACTCAATCATTTGAAGAGCTAAGTGCTTATTAAAAGGCGAACGCAACGGACTTTTATAATTCCCCTATCAAGTCCCTATAAAGACAATTTTTAACTAAATTTCACCCATCATTCATTTTTGTTTTAAACTGTTAAAAAATAATTGATTATTACCTTTCTTACGTGTTATTTTACAAATTCATAGTTGATTCAATTATTATAGTTATGAGAGCATACGTATGAATCAGACTCTTCAATATATATTTACATCTATACAGCCAATAAATAATAATGAGGAATTTCGCTGAATTAACTCAGCCGTAACAGAGACATGAAATTAATGAGCTCGTTAAGGAAAGACCAGCAACAGACGGCACGGGACACAATGACTTGACATGCCTTTGTTGGAGGTCTATGCTCCTTGGGGAGCTATAGGGTAATGATAATAATTCTTAGCTAGAAATAAAAACTCTTGTAAGACATTCGATAGAGTGAAACTCGAGAAGATTATCCAAACTATAGTACGCTTATATTTTGGCGGCGAAGACCTGAGAATAATTTTTTTTTTAAAGTTTTGGCACCATACCGCAGTCAGAAGAATTGGCATCCAATTAGGAAATTTCCAGCAGACAGAACAGCGTATTAGGTTAGGCTGTGCACACTTACCATTCCTTTTTTTTTTTTTTTTTTGGTACAGTGAAAATATAATGAGATAACGTAAAGATATGCTAGGAATATCAGTCAATAGACATAGTATAAGCAACTTGAAAAATGATGAAGATGCTCTTTTAACATCGAAAAGTGAAATTGCTGAGATAAAGTTGTCAGAATGCAGCATTCTATAAAATTAAAAGTATTTTATGCCACTGTGGTTTGACAATGGTAGTAAGAAAGAGAGTTCTGCAGTGTTATATAAAACCAATCTTGACAACTGGAAAGTAAGTTAAGGACAAATAGTAAACGTATAGGAACAACACTGGAGGCCACATAAATGTATTATTACCTAGGAATGTTAAAAACACCATACACAGCTAAAAAAAAAAAAAAAAAGACTAATAAGGATGTCCTGAAAGAGGCCAATGCACAAAGAATGTTTATTCCTCATGTTAGAAGGAAGCAATTCGCTTCTTTGATCATGTTATGAGGAGAATAAAGCTGGGATATATCGTGACAACAGGAAAGATTGAAAGGAAAGGAGATCAAGGACGACATGGGGTAGAAGATACTGGAAGCATTGTGGCATGGACAGAAGTCAACGACAGAATTGATAAATAATACTGGAGACAGGAAGTTGTGGAAACACGTGATCTCCTACGCCACCTGGCATGGCACGTGAAGAAGAATAGTAAGAAGATAGACTGAATGGTCATCTCAAAGGAACTGACTGCGCCAGAAAACAGCATCAAATTATGGTAAAAGGTAATCCAATAGCAGAAGCTACCGCATGGGCAATTAGACCTCTTTTATTCTAGGTGTCCATGCATGTCGTACAAAGGAACTGTCACGGTTTGCCTCCCCTTAGCTCTGCAGTAGTGGTCTAACAGTGGCCAAAACTCAAGAGTAACTGATGTGGGTCTTCAAAGGTGACTACCTTCGCACAAGATTACTCTTGGCAGAAGTGTAGGTAGAAGGATAATGATGCTTCTACCTCCAGAGAGTATTCACAAGATATTCAGAAAAGCGAAAACAATGCTGCATTGGCTGAGCACGTTAACTCTAGGATCTGCCGACAACTTTTGTGAAGGATTATATAATCTTATAACTTTAGCTCGTACAAGCCCCCAACTGAGTTAATTCAGCGAATTCCCTCTTATTATTTAGTAACTCTGATTGAGTGTCTTTAAGAAATTGTCTGAGACATACGGATACAACACATTCAAACTGATTAAATCAACTTTAAATTTGGATGGATATAAATAACAAATTTAATAATCACTTAGGTTTTAACAGTTATTAAAAATTGAATATTCTTTAACAAAAATTGGTCATCATCATATGATGTTAATGAGGAATTATATAAAGGGAAGTTTCACTTGGCATATTTTATTTGACTATTTAGCTGCCAATGAGAACCGCTGAACCAATTCTGCGCAGATAGGTGACTGGATTGCTCACATTCCTGACCAAGATTTAAGAGTTGCAGCACGTTCCAAGTAGAATCAGGGAGTAACTGCAAAGTTTGTCCCGCGTCTGTAAGACCCGTCTGATGATGGTGTCTAGCGTCGACTTCAGGCCACTTACACCCTCAATTGTTCCAGAAATAGTACCCTCAACTGGAACCACCAATTAGTATGGCAAAAGAAGTGAAACGAATACCTTCTGAGTATCGAGTTTCCCGACACAGACTTATGTGTCCCCATCTTCCTATTCCACCATTCCATCTATCTTCTGAATTGTTACCCTCTCTGAGAATTAATCTTAATCCCAGTGGGCAAAAAATTATCTTTACATTTAAAATGAATAGTTTTATATTTAACTTTACCTGAAAATGTTAACACTATTGTTTGAATATGTTTACATTTACATCGGTTGAAAAGTTTGTAAACTTTCATTGCAGTTAGAGTGAATATGTTTTACATTTACACTGGTTGAAAAGGTTGACACTTTCATTACATTTAGAATGAATATGTTTTACATTTACACTGGTTGAAAAGGTTAATAATATAACAAGTATGTACATCATTTTTTCATCATTCCCTTCCTGCTCCTTATGGAACTTGGAGCTACCTCTGCTTTTGGTTCTTTATAAGAAACTCGCAATAAGGCAGTCACCAGCCCTGGCAGTGGTGGTTCATGAAATCATCATTCTATATGCTGACGTTGCCAGCCTCAAATGACTTGGACTAGCAATTTTCACATATTAATATTCATGTATTAGTTCACATGTTAATAAAGAAAAAATATAGAATTCAAAATGTGCAACTTACACCAATCTTTAGGCTTACAGACTGCTGGCTCTGAGAAATAAAGCCACTTGTAGATGCCTTTTACACTTGGTCTGGAGTGTTGTTACTTTAACATTAAATTTCAACTTTGACTTGTGTTTCAGTTCCCTCAGATTCCGGTTTTCTGTGTTAAAATGGTAGAGTTTTTCCTGGGCTTTAAGTCCAGAATGCTCAAACAAGATCCGGTCTGAAAGATAAAAGCTGATTTTAGTCTTTACTCTGGCAAGGTCTGGTTGTCTTCTTGGCGCGAGTGAATTTTCACAGAGTTCTAACTTGGCTAAAGTGTCAGGTTATATTGCCCCTCTCGTTCCTGGCACGTGTTGCTTACTGTTAGACCAGACCCCAACCAGAAATGTAGTTATGTTTACATCGCGAGTGCCGGCCAATAGTTTCAAACATGCAGGTTTAGGATGGGGTAATTCAAAATATTTTCACTAGGAAATTTATGTCCATTACTGCAGAGGTCATGTATCCCAAATATGGAATGAAAATATCCGATCCTCTCTCGGCAATGTTTACAAATAACTTCTTACATCTGCCCGGACTATTACAACTTGTCCGCTCAGGTGTGTTCGACTGATAAGTGCGTGTCTGTAATCTGTCCACAGACGCGTAATTTATCGCTCGGCACGCCTTAGGTAAACCCAACGCTCGGTCGCTGACCGGCCCATCTGGGTTCATGCCGAATTATCACTGAGAGGAGTGTAAGATGATTTGAAAGTACAAAATATCTGCTTGATAGTAGAGAAAGAAAAAGGCGACCACAGAAATTTAGTACATACATAATGTAACTAAATACTGCCGGAGATGAAAAGAGATCGACCCGGTCATTTTGTAACAGACCCCCTATCCTAAGATATTTGTAGAATATCCAGCTTTGGGGCGGTCACTTTTCCGTGGATTTTACTGTCCACTATGTTGTTCCTCTCTCTCTCTCTCTCTCTCTCTCTACTGGGTTATTCGGCCGGCGGTGGGTACAATTTTGGACGTATTGCCGTATGTCCACTCTTTGCCTAGGCCAAAAGTGATTTGCCAACTGACATGTGTGCTCCTGAAAGCGATACATGTCCAGCTCTCGTAATCTGAGATCTTAAAGGGAGTGGCACGACGATTTGTTGGGTCCCATGTCTCGTTCTTTTAAACAGAACTCAATCCTCATGGTAAAATATTCCAATCGGGGAAGGGGACTCTGTTCTATTTAGCTGGTCAGAGTAGGGCGCTAAGGTGACATCATCTTCTTGGGCTCTTTTCAGCTCTGCCATGCTAAGAAGAAGTGGTGAGCAATTGTCAGAGCCCTCCAATGTTGGGAGGTGTGTGCTCTGTTCCATCACTTTCCTCGTAGATAAAACTATGGTTTTCACCCTTCTGGTTTCCCAGGCTATGGCAGTACGAGCAATCGTGCACATACTGTTGAATATCTCGTTGCTTGATTGACCAGAAGTATTTTAAGGAATCATGACGTAATAAAGTACGTTATGCATTTGCTGCATCAGGCGGGTTCTGTATGGAAGTAGGACAACTAACTGTCTCTTGTTCCCGACCCTCCGGTAAATTAAACCTTTCTCCCTATAATATGCTCCCTGAGGAGTATGGATGTAGTTTCCATTCAACCTACTAAAACCAGACTTTAGGGTTTTATCTTCCCTTTGTGCCTTCTTCAGCTCTAATATGTTGGGGCTGGTTAGAGATGAGAGCTCAGAGGCCGCTGGGGCGTTTCCTGGGTTCTCTCTCTCTCTCTCTGTCTCTCTTGTGTCGATCTAGGTTTCTGTGAAGGATCCCCAAGGAAGACATATTTTTTCCCTTGAATGAGAGGGTAGACTAAATCGTCTACAGCTGCGGCATTGATTTTGTCTCGTACATATCGGGTTGAAACATCAATTTCCGCAACTGGAAGAATCATAGGCTCAATGCTCTTCCGGGGCCCCTGTATCTCTATAGTTTCACCAGTGTACTGGTGGACCTTCACCAAGGATGGTAAAACTAGAGCTGAATATTCTAAGCCCGAATCATATAAGCAACATATTGTTTGGTTACCAACCGTTACTTTTTCACTAATAGGGGGATGACTGGGTTTTTTTTTCGCATGTCTGCAAGTCATGTTTTCCTTTCGACCTTGTCAACAAACATGCGACGCTATAAGGGCCAATTTTCTGCCTCCTACAGTCTGATGTGACATGTGTGTCATTTTTGCACACTTTGCACCATCGCCTTCCAGTTCCCTGGGCTGAATTGCTCTGTTTTTGCCTGTGATCATGTGGTTGTTGTTCTCGTTAAGCCGTTTTGTGTGTTGTGCTGTTCGTCGTTTGCACATCCGTAGATGGACGATCTATTGAGTGTGGGCGACTATCGTGGCCGCGCTTTCTGATATGGTTAATATCTGCCTGGGCGCTTTTATACATGTCGGCATATAACACCACCTGCTCAAGAGTTTCGGCCCCGTGCTCCGCCAGGAACCGTCTCATGTCAGGGGTGAGCGAGTCAGTGAAATGCTCCACGATAACCATTTCCTTCAGCCCTTCATAAGATTCTTCGAAGATGCTGAGGGATGCCCACTTCTCCAGGTAAGTTTCTAGCCTGGTAGCAAATTGTCTAAACGACTCCTCTTTCTGCCTCTTAACCTCACGGAACTTGCTACGAAAAGTCTCTGCGTTCAGCTGAAAACGCTGAAGTAAAGCCTTCTTCAAAATGTCGTAGTTGCTATGTTCTTCCGTAGGCATTTTGAGAAATACATCATAAGCAGATCCCCTCAGACTCTGGGATAGCTTCATGTTGTACCTCTCCCTCTCTAAGCCATAGGTAGCTGCTAATGATTCAAGCCTAGAGAGATGTCTATTTCTTCAGAAGCCTCTGAATACACATCTAGTTGAAAAGAGGTCGCACTATGAGCCAACGCCTGAGAGATGTTTCTCCCATCGCTACCTTGAGAACTACCAGACCCGCCAGTGTGAGAACTAGAATCAACTCTTCTTCCTTCGATCTCTAATTCTTTCAATCTAATGGCTCTGTCGGCCTGTTCCTTCCTTTCCTGGAATGCCCTCTCTTTTTCTCTCTCTTCGGCTTCCTTCTCTGCTTTGGCTTTTTCGTGTTCCCTCGCCATTTTTCTTTCCTTGCGTTCCGCGGCTTTCTCTTCCATTTCAGCCGCTTTCTCTGCTTTCTCTTGTTCGGCTTTAACCGAACTGATCACAAAATCTGTCACAGTTTGACTGTTCATGCCCAGTTCCTTAGCGACATTCAGATAAAAGGTGTGGAGATTTTGAGACTCGGCCATTCTGAGTTAGAAGTGATCGTATTGTGGTTAGTACTCCTTCCGTGACCCCGTGGATGATAGTTTATTTTTGACCTAGGCGTTAATGTTCATTTATCCTTCGTTATTTTATACCGTTGGAAGTGAATTTCAACAGATCAAGGAGTCAAACATTAAATACCAAAACGTGAACCAGAAACGATGTCACCTATCAAGACCAATTGTAAGAAGTCATTGGATACAATCAGATTGTCATCTTTATTCAGTTCTGCCTTCGAATATTCTTCCCTTTATTTTATCATCTCTTCGCTATTCAATTGATGTAATTCTGACAAGGTTTCAAATAAAAAAAATATAGAAGATATGATCTAGCAACTTCAACTTATACTAAAGATCATTATAGTGTGTGAAGGTTACATAGTAGGCAATCGTCCTTACAAAATTTATATATTTTTTTAACTGTTCCATATTATCTATCTTCCACTCTCTTGGGCAATATCATTGACCTACGATTTCGTGAACGAAGCTAAGGATACGGGATTCTTTCTCCCGGGATAATTCAGTTTTGCTTCTTATTAGGCCTGTGGGTAATCCGTATTACATTGTTCCCAACGTAGAATTTTTACTCAGCATACGTCAAGCTATATTATTACTGACCTTTTATTTTCTTGGCAATATGTGCAACTGTGAGTAATATGGTTCACGTTAGTAACGGCGTCGATATTTGTTTGACCTTGTCGACAACGTTACCTGTTATCACGATTCTGTAGTAGATGTAAGCTTGATTTGCTGATGGCTTCATTATATAACCTTTCCCCTATCAGTTATCACTGAGATGATCATAAAATTGAATACGGAATTTCAGTAAATTCCTAAAAATTGATATGTCCGCCCATGTTGTTGAGTTGTTCTTCTTCACTTGACCATCTTGGTCCCTTCTTCAATTATGTTTAGGGAGGGGGAGAGAGAGAGTGAGAATGACAGAGAGAGAGAGAGAGAGAGAGAGAGAGAGAGAGAGAGAGAGAGAGAGAGAGAGAGAGAGAGAGAGAAAACGAACTTTATTTTCAAGGAGTTGAGAATTAGGCACGCAGACCAGTCTAACATTCTGTCCTTCCTTTCTCTCATCTTTTATACTCAATTCTTTTATTCTCATATATATTTTACACATCAATTTAAAGGAATTCAACGTTGTCAAAGTAAAATAATATCACACTCACATTCACAGTATCTAATTATAATGATGAAATAAGAGAGACGTAGACAAACGGATCAGAAGGGAAGATACTAAGACACAGCTGATTCTTCTTCTTCTTCCTCGTTCGTCCTGAAAAGGACGTTGGATGCGTTGTGTCTGTTTACGCCAGAGCTGTGATATCTGCACCTTTCGGTCGATACGTCCGACTTCAGCACGGCAGTTTTTGGGACCGGGTTTGCCTTCCCTCTGCGATCCCTACTCGCTCAGCCAGACTGCAGAGATGCAGACTGTTTCCAGGACCACCACGTGGAGGTGGAGTAGGGACACAGCTGATTCGGGTCACTGGAGACCGCAAGAAGCGGAGAGACATGTTTGCCAAAGCCATCTGCGACGGCTGTCAAAGACCGAATACAGAACTACAACCACAAAAGAACTGTTAACTAAAAACAAGAGTTTTAATGCGACTTTAAACGGTCAGCGAAATAAATAATAAAGATAAATGTAGTCCCGTCGCAGATACTGCCGTAGGATAGTGAAGTGTTAGAGACTTCACTTTTTCTACGTCCAGCATCGAAAGACCAGTTCCCTTTACCGCTGCCTTGTCCTTCCCTAACTCAAGTTACCCGTTTACAGATGGGTAGACAGGTGGGTGAATTGAACCCGACACCTTCACCGCCAGAGACCAGCGCTCTAACAACTCTGTCAATGGGATCAGTAAATAAATAATAAATAACCTTAATATAGACAACGTTTGTTTGGTTAAAATGTATAACTGCAACAACAAAGAATATAGTAAAATATTAAACAAGGTTTTAAATGCGACTTGAAACGGCCAATGAAATAAAAATAATAAATAATCTTGATATAGACAAAATTTATTTGGTTAAACACCCCAGGAGACTAAGTGACGGACAAGGAAGTAAATAAAGAAGATTATGATAAATGCAAACCATCGATAATTATGAGAGAAATGTGTTATCAAATGAGACAGACAACACCAAAAAACAACTATTGCCTAGCTGTGTGAGAGCGCTGTTTGTTTCTTAATGAGGTTTATGTATTTACATGTGCAATGGCATCATTATCGTTTTAAATACGTACAGCTGTGGAGCTCACTTCGTTGTTAAGATAGCTTAGATTTTGTTATTTATTTACTTCTAGCTTAAACTTGACAGCTGATAAAAAGCTTTGGTTCTGAACGTCAAATGATTAGGTTTAGCTTGATTGTGTTTGTTTTCTTTGCTCATCAAAATGTCCTTCTACAAATGAAAATGTGTTAAATAAAATTACAAATGCTGTCACGCCTGTTTACAAGCTTTGATATATTGTAAAATAAAAAGTTAGATTTAGAAATAAATATACAAACGAGATAAATTTAAATGACATGTTGAATAAAAGAAATTCAGCAAAATTAAATGGTTAGGAAAATAGATTTAATTTGAAAGAAAATGGGTACTTAAAGGCAATGTGGTATTAAAGAAATTATCTAGAAATTAAATAGTTAGAAAAATAAAAATGGTTTTATAAGCTAGAGACGTTTGAATTTCATGACCTATAAAAGAAATTCTTCATTGTTATATAGAATCAATCCTGACATATGGGAGTGAGTCATGGACAATTTGTAAACAAATAGGGAAGGAACTAGAGGCAACAGAGATATGGTTTTACAGAAGAATGTTAAAAATACCATGGGCAGCTAAAAAGAGTAATTAGGATGTCCTGAACGAGGCCAATGCGCAAAGGAAACGTATTTCACAAGTTAGAAAGAAGCAATCCACTTTTGGGGGCTTGTTATAAGAAGAGGAAACTGGAATATATCATAACAACAGGTAAGATTGAAGGAAAAAGAGATAAGGGAAGACAAAGAGAGCAAATACTGGACAGTTTGACATCGTGGCTTGGAAAGAAGTCAACAGCAGAGTTGATAAATTGTACTGGAGACAGGAAGTTGTGGAGAGACATGATCTCCTACACCACTAGGCATGGTACTTGAAGAAGATAAAAGAAATTGTCATAAAGTTGTCATCATCAATATGTTCCTTTGCGATCCTTACAGAGAATGAAGTCACTACTGTATCTAGTCCCCTTACAGGAAGACTGCACCAGGCATCCACACGCGTTTGTGGCAGTGGTATCTGTGGCTATATGAGATTACCAGCCACATGCACAACATCATACCAGTCGCCTTGTACGACATGCTTTATTGTGCAGTAGTTCTATTCTTTCGTTGTCTCTTCAGAGACCCCCGGGAACTTCCCGGGGCCGTCATGTTAAAAGTGGTTAGGAAATGACGTAATTTTGCAAACCAGACACACTTAAATGCTATGCTTAACAGAAATCATCGCGAAGTTAGGTGGTTAGAGCAGTAGGTACCATTTATTTTTTAATGGACATACACTTTATACAACGTTTTCCAACGCGTCTGTTCTCTATCAGCTTAGCTGCCCGTAGTCTGCATTTTTCCACAGACCAAAAACATTCAAGGAAAGTTATTTGAACGCGATGAAAGTCGGTGTGGTATGTGTTGTTTCCCCTTACAACTCCAACAGAGGTTAGCTGGCATCGGATGGAACATTAACGTCCCATAGTTCACGATCAGAGGTAGCAAATATTTTGCAGCAATATTTTTGTGGAACTGTTTGTTTTTCCCATCACATGACTCACGGTTCCAATATAACTTACGGAAAAACCAGAAATGCAAAGGGAGGTATTTGTGGCGGTCGAATGCCAAATTTTGTTCCTTTCTTTTTCCCACGTTTTTTTTTTTCTTTCCCCTGTTCTTTTCTGGCAGAGATTTGTAGTTCCCCAGTCACGTAAAATAAATACTTCCTATAATAAATATACATGCTTGATATTAATCAATTTTACAGAGTAAAATCGTGACACGCCTTAAGTAATTGTTACTTAAGGTAATATTAAAAACGGAATGTGAAGATATGACGCCCAAGTCAACGTTTTATCCAAATGTCAGATTAAAAACAGATTTACTTCAGTTCTTCAGCGCAGATGCATCATTGATTATGACATTCAGACATTTCTTTTTAACTGCAGTGTCAACAGTACTTGTATAAAGAAATTAGAAAGACCCAGATTAATTGTTAGATATGTGGGAAAAAAGGACTTAGAAGATGGAACTAATCTAATCAGCCTATTAAAAGTGCAGAAAGAGGGTTCAATCGGGATAGAAGAAAACAGTAACAATGATAATCTATAAGCAAAAGACAAATAATCCAAGCTGAATTCAGAATAATGATAAATGGAATTGTTTTAATCAATGACCAAAAATTGTAATATATAGGGACACTGATATCTTCGGATGGAAAACGCATCACTGATATTAAGAACAAACAAGCAAGGGAAAACTGTATCGGTGGCAACAGAAATAAAATAAAAAACTAAAACGCTCACACCCAGGGACTGTACGAATTGAATAGAACGGAAAAACTGAACACAGTGGAGTAACAGAGGGGGCCACGTGAGAGAGAGAGAGAGAGAGAGAGAGAGGGGGGGGGAGAGAGAACTATAGACAGATGTGAAAGGATTAAAGGAGCAAAGAAAGACTTTGAATAGATGGCTTAGGACATGAAGGTTTGGAGTGTATCTGTTGCAGGCCTTAGCTCCAAAGGGAGGTAAAAGGTAATTATGATGATCAAGACTATGATGATATTAAATACAGAATATGCTAAGCAAAAAGAGCATTCATTAAAATGAGGAATATGATGTGTAATAAATCGGTATCATTTATCACATGGAAAAGAACTCTGAAATGTTAAATCGAACCAAGTTTTTAGTGTGTGTAATGAGTCCTGGGGACACAGCAAACAAATGAGAAAATCATTGGAAACAACAGGGGTGTGGTTTCTCCGTAAAATATTAAGAAACTAATAAATAGGAAGGATAACTAACCAAGAGTTAATGAACAAAGAAATACAATCGCTAAGATGAGGAGGACACTTGAAAACACCGTGGTCATTGGAAAGTTAGAGGGAAAGAGAAGCCGAGTAGACAGACGGGAAATATTCAGGATAGCTTGACACTAACGTATGGGAACAGATCAAAAGTGAAGTTAGCGAAACAAAAAAAAAAAAAACGTCTCAGTGTAGCCTACCTTACCACTTCAAGGTCTTTGACGGAAACAAACGGACGAAAAAAAACAGTAGAGAAATAAAAGTTGGAACTAATCTAATTGCGTAATAAATAAAACAAATAATGCAAGCCTTCAATGGAAATAACTGTTGTCAGTTTGATAAATCAGAGTGAAAAATGCCGTGGAATCAGAGTTGGTTGATAGTATCCTCTCGCGGCAAGGTTACTGGGTTCGAAACCTGGAAGCGTAAAGCTTTAATCTACCCAACAGTAAATAGGTGACTGGCTTTGCTCTTGAGTTAGGGACGGCGAAGGCAGCGAGGAAGGGAACTTGTCACCCTACTTCATAAAGCTGGAACTAGTATAGTGAAGTCTCTAACACTTGACTCTCATTCGGCAGAATCTGCTATGGAACTATCTTTACTTTGTTAACGACCTAGATATCTGGCGGGGCGTGATCGCCTACGCCTCGAGGCATGGCGTTGCCATGTACAATAAAGTTTTTTAGGTAGTGTTCATTATCGGTTTTCGTTCAACGCCGAGGGCTGAACTATTGTGGTGGCTTTCTTTTATTTTTTACCAGCCAAACCACTTCGAGTTTTTTTTTTTTTTTTTGGTTTTTGTTTTTTTTTTGGTGCCTATTCCACCAACAATTTTCGGTTCAATTTTTAGTTTCTTATCTACACATCACGACTGGTGCATTAATCAATCTCTGTTTTTATTATTTTTCTTAATGTTACTCTCATTTCAAACATCAACATCTCAGAAGAAGGGCGGGGTAAACTAAAGTAGGCGCATTTTGAAAAAAGGGCAATAAGTAGTTTATAACAGCAATTAAATTCTGGTCTTGCCCATAGTATAAACATAACAATTAAGAAGTTTAGGCATACGGTAAGTTACTTAGTCACATAAATAACCTCATATTTTCCTCCTACGGCAACAACTTGTGCCAAGATGAATCTAGGTGAATCCGGGCTTGCGTAACTTGGGGATTTACTGTACTTTTGTCGGGCAGGAGTTACCGCTGATTCTCAAACAGGAGTCTGTTTACTGAAAGAAACGAACAAGATTGTGGTCAGATTTGAATACGTGAAGAAAAATACTTTTAAATAAAAGTGAATGACAGAGTGACAACTCATGTGGAAGAGCAGAATCAAAATGAGCACTCGGAAAGGTGCGAACTTCTTGACTTTGTAGCCTACATCTAACGAGAAAAGACCAGGAGCAGAACTTCTTAACATGCGGTCCGCGGTCGCCTTGTGTCCATGGATGGATTCTAGGGAGTCTGTTTACATAACCTAACATTTCTTCTTCTTCTTCTTCCATCCTTAGCCACCAACCGACAAAGCAGTCGGTGGCCAGTACGCCTAGTGGCGTCTTAGGGCAACAACAAATTGATTTCTTTGCCGCTGTAACCCATCATGCCTAATGGCATCTTTAGGGCAATGACAAATTAATCGATTTGCCATTGTTTCCGTAATCAAATTGACTAGCAAACAGGTGATCAGCCCGTTGTGAACCTAACATTTAACATGTACAATTTTCAGCTATGCGTTTACGTAAATTTTTTTGTCTGCACACACACAAAAAATCATAGGGGAACAATGCCACAAACAATTGTTAAGAAGCCCTGACCTAGTATCTGCATCTTCATAATGGGGGCTGACTTGTGACGTCACACCTATTGCAATGTGACGTCATGCTTAAATTATTATATTTTTCTTATCTTCTTGAAAGCGGCCACAACAATCCTGCGTCCTTCTGCTGATGTGTATCACAGTGGATTCATCAAATATGTTTACTGTAATGAAGAGAGTCTTGGACCGTTAGGAAGAATGTAAGATAACAAGATGCAGCGATTGGGTTCCGTGGCAATTTCCATAGCCAATTAAACGACTAATTTTTTGTAAAAATAAAATTTTGCCTCGTTTTGGCTAGGCGCGTCCCGTTCAACCCCGTCGGTTATATTAGGGCGCATGTCCAAATATAAAAGACATTTAGGTTTAATAATAGTTGGATTAACGACTAATTAAAAATGCATGGAAAAAGTTAGAATAAAAAACATTAAAATAAACAAAGAAAGGAAGAGAATGACAAATAAGTAAAAAGACAATGAACCTTTGCTAACAGCTGATGAGGTCTTCAGAACTCGAAGTCGAAGGATAACAAAATAATAATAATAATAATAAACACACACACACACACACACTTTGTAAATTCTCATTTGCCCCACATACCAAACTAGAGGAATAATACTATAAGCAAATAGCTCCAATTGAAAATACTATATAAACTTATAGCTACTACACAGATATAACCTAATAATAACAACCTATCAGAAGTTGAACATAATGTTTGGGGGGAGGGGGGAGGAGGATAATAAACCTGCTGATATTATTCGTTCATTCCCCTCGTTGTTTTTGATGAAGCATGGGAGTTACCACTGAGTTGGTTCCTTTCCAGGAAGTCTGCACTAAAACATTCATGTGCTGTTGAATCCGGTGGTATCTGTAGCAATTGACATGATGAGATTGCCAGACCCGTATTCAACCTCATATTATTCACCTCTCACGACATACCGAAGCCAGCAGAAGTCATTTTCTTTCGTTGTCTCATCATAGACCCCCGAAAATTACAGAGTGGCTGATTGACATTATAGTACCAGAAAAAAGGGTATAGCAATAATATATCTATTATATATAGATCACAGACTGCTATCAAGCAAATATTCAGAGTATTATAAGTGAAAAAGAATATCTCCGATCTGTCTAATAATTACAAGCAATAGAAAGAAGTTTGTATTCCTGTCATGTCATGTTTTTGTTGATGGTAAATTCATGTCTTTTTCGTACACTTTCAGGCGTCAGCTTTAATAAGTTAAAAGGTAGCAAGGTCATCATGAGGTTGTCGGTATCTCCACAGAGTTTGTCCAGGAGCGGTACTGATGGCCACCATATGTGCTTTCTGTGTTTGTCATATGTTGGCCACTTCTGCAGCAGATGTTCAGCTGTCATTTTATCAATGCCACAGGTACACTCATCGGTAGTTCCTATCTTTAGCTTGTTAAACAGATGCTATCTCAGTCTATTGTGGCCTATTCAGAGTCTGAAGACTGCCAATTGCTCACTTCTGTTAAACTGGTAATGTGTATCGGTCTTCTAGTGGCCTGAATGCTCTGCTTCACACTTGTTTCTGTACCTGCTTCTGCTTGAGGGCATATCCTCCTCGGAGAGTTAAAACGTGTTGATGATTCTTATGATGTCACACGCCCCTTCAAGAGACGGCAAGATGAATGAAAAAAATGTATATACTCTGAAAGTTTCTTCTTCTTTGATCCTTAGCCGCCGACCGTCAAAGCAGTCAGTGGCCATCACGCCTAGTGGCGTCTTGTAGGGCACCAACAAATTGATTCCACTTTGCTCGGTCGGTGGCCATCCTTCGTACAGTGCCCCAACTCTGGTTCATTCTTTGCATCTCGGCCTCCACAGTCCTCCACCAAGTTGTTTTTGGTCGCCCTAGCTTTCGTTTTCCTTCAGGGGTCCATAGCATAGCTGTTCTTGTGATGGCATCGGGGTCTCTTCTGAGGACATGGCCAACTCAGCTCCAGCGTCTGCCAGCTATGATGGTGTGCATGTCCTCTTGCTTGCTCCGAGTAAGCAGATCTTGGTTGGTGATGGTATTCGGCCAAAAGATTCGGTGAATTTTTCTTAGGCATGTTGAGTGAAAAGAGGACAATTTCGACATTTCCTTCTCTGTAACTCTCCAGCATTCCGCACCATAGAAAAGCACAGAAAGCACACAGCTCTGATATAATCTTAATTTTGTGCTTGTGCTTGTGCTGTACTGAGAGGACTTCCAGATGTTGTTTAGAATAAAAAAGGCTGTTCTTGCTTTGTTCATTCTGTTGTTGATGTCTTTGCTCGCTCCGCCGTATGGTGTTACTATGCATCTTAGGTATGTGAAGGTGTCTGTCTGTTCCAGTTGCTGATTCCTTACTGATATGGGCTCAGGGTTGCTCACATTGAGCGTTATGACCTCAGACTTCTTTAAATTGATGTTCAAGCCCACCTGCTGACTATACTTATTAAGTCTATCCGTTTTTTCCTGGACGTGTTGATGTGAATGTGCTAGTAGTGCAATGTCATCTGCATATTCCAGATCTTCCAAAGTAGAAAATGTAGTCCATCTTATTCCTCTTGGACTGCCCTCTGTTGTCTGGCGCATCACCCAGTCTATGACTGTTAAAGTGGTTGATAAGGGGTATCCCTGTCGTACTCCTGTCTTCACCTCAAAGGTTAGGTTGCTCTGCCCAACACTATACGTAAAGTTGGCATAGAGGCTTTTTTATGATTGACTCTATGCAGCTTGGAATTCCATAAGCCCTCAGTATTTTCCATAAACTGTCCCTATGTATACTGTCAAAAGTCTTTCCAAAATCAACGAAATTAATGTACAGCTGTATTTGCCATTCTGAGCACTGCTCTATAATGTTCCAGAGGGTAAATATATGATCTACACATCTTCTGTTCTTTTTAAATCCTGCTTTTTCTTTCCTCAGTTTGTGGTCTACTGCATTTGAAATTCGATGTATAATTATCCTGCCTAGTATTTTGCTGGGAACTGAGAGAAGAGTGATTCCTCTCCAATTATTGCAGTCTGCAAGATCTCCCTTCTTGGGCAATTTGACAATTATTCCTTTGTTCCACTCTGTTGGTGTTGTCCCTGTTTTCCAGACTTGTGCAAATAGTGGTTCTAATAGTTCTGCTGCTAGCTCAGGGTCTGTCTTAAATAGCTCTGCATTTAAGTTATCATGGTCAGGAGCTTTTCCGTTCTTTAACCCTTTGATTGCTGTGATGATTTCTTCTTCTCGTGGAATGTCTGTATTAACATCTAGATCCTTTTCAGCCCCCATTCCATTGTGTCTCTGGTGGTTCCTTGTTCAGAGTTTCTCTGAAATGCTTTGCCCATCTTGTTTCCTGTCCCTCTGCTGTCGTGATGAGATTTCCTTGCTTATCTCTTACTAATGTAATATATTTTGCACCTCGTTTTCCGCTGATGATTTTAGTTATTTATGCTTTGTTCATTTCTCAGTGCTGCCTCTTCTGCCTGTCTTGCAAGATCGTCTAGGAAATTCCTTTTGTTGGCTCGGGTTTGGCGTTTAACTTCCTTGCCCAGCTGACTGTACTCTTCGCTATATAGTTGCTTTAACCTGGGGGACTTCGCTTCTGTTTTCTTTCTTTTCATTTCTTTTCTCATCGTTATGCTGTTTAATGTTTCTGGTGTTATCCAGTCTTGCTTCTTTCTTTCCTGAAATCTCAAGCATGATTTGCTGCTTTCCTTATATATTGTTGAAATGGTGTTGAATTTCTGGTCTATATCATCAGTCAATGTCTTCTCCTGACTTTTGGCAAATTAATATCGTTTCTTTATATCAGCCGCAAAAGCTTTTCTGGTAAGGGGGTCCTTCAATTTGCTGATGTCAAACCTTTTCTGTGTAGTTACAGTTGGTCCAGCCGTTCTTAGTTTCACTTTCAGTTTTGCTACTACTAAATGGTGATCACTTCCCACATCTGCACCTCTTCTTACCTTCACATCTTGTAATGCATGACTCCATCTACCATTAATCATGATGTGGTCTATCTGGTTTCTGTCCCGACTATTTGGTGACTCCCATGTTAATTTGTGAATTTCTTTGTGTGGGAAATGTGTTCCTCCAATGACCAGGTTGTTAATGCTACAGAAACGTATTAATTTATCCCCATTTTTGTTTGCTGTTCCGCTGCCACATTTCCCCATTACTCTTTCATTATATGTATTGTGTGTTCCAAATTTCGCATTGAGGTCTCCCATTACTATGATAAGATCATATCTAGGTGTGTCTTCCATTTCTTTCTGCAGTTGTTGATAGAATTCATCCTTGACCTCTTCATCGCTGTCATTCGTTGGTGCGTAGCATTGTATTATTGTAGTGTTGGTGAATCTCCCTCTCAATCTTATTCTTATCAGTCTGTTGTTGATGGGTTTCCATTCCAGTAATGTCCTTTCTATTGCTTTCTGTAGAATAATGGCTACACCTTCTTTGTGCTGTTCATCCTCTCTTCCAGAGTAAAGTACTGTTTCTCGTGTTGCTGTTTTAACTTTTTCTGCCCCTGTCCATTTGCTCTCGCTTATCCCTAGAATGTGTAATCTATAGTTTCTCATTTCTGCTGTGACCTGTTTTAGTTTACCCGTCTCGTTCATTGTCCTGACATTCCAAAATGCTATTCTTGTTTCACGTTTTGCGGTCAGGACGTCCGTTTTCGTGTCAGTGGCTTCCTTTCGGCTATCACCACTGACAGTCATACGAGCCTCAGACTCCGAATGTCCGTCCCGCAGCAAAGTTTGTTCATTTGTGGTCGTTTCCGTAACTTCATTTTTTTTAACATAGACAGGGGTGTCAGCTCTATGCTAAAACCCCCAACCTGGAGGACCAGGGTGTCTGCTTTAGTCTGATCCCTGCCCGCGCAAACCTGTCCAGCTTGGTAGAACCTTCCAGGAGTAAAACTCCCGCTGGCATAGCTCTGGTGGTAATCAGGGTACGCAAGCCGCCATACCTCGACAAGGTATTGACACTGGTGATGGCAGACTCTGAAAGTAAACTAGTAATTATCTTACAACGCCAACAGTTGTAACAAAGCAACGCCATCGAAAGGAATAACACAACACATTAGAGAAAGTACATAAATAAACCCCACACCAATATTAAATTCATACAAGTATGCTTCTGAACTACACAACAAACTGAACTATTAACCAAAAAGTATAAACCCCATCGTGAGGAATAATACAGTACAGAACGTATAATGAACACAATCAAGAAAATAGCACACTAAATGAAAAAAACGTCCTGATATAACCAACAGTTCCATGTATATGGTAAATGGTTGAAAGGAGCGTGCTAAACAAAAGAAAGTAGCAAACATCTAAAAAAAAAAAAAATTCAAGCAATAATTAATTTGTCTTGTATGAACAAACGTAGACGGCTGCTGAGAAGTCAGTGATTTATGTTATGATAACCTACATCTAGCAACATTTACCACACACGTAAACTGTCACCTTGTAAGGTCATCAAGGCAGGGCTTCAATAACGGAAATAGCATTCTGCTTGAACGCCAATAGCTCATTCACTACTTCAGCTCTCCAAATGAGCATAGGCCTTCAAATAATTTCCTTCTGTGGTGTGCTATCAGCTCAGGGTTTTTACATGTCTTCCTCATCCCTTTCTTTTCTGTCTCCAATGCTCTTCTCCGTGTATTTTTTAATATATTTCTGCTCCTCTTTTCTGGCGATTACAGAACAAGGACTGCCTGGCAATGTTATCAACATGTTTCCTCAATGTGTGTCCTATCCGCCGTCAGCGTCTTCTCAATGCGAAACGTTGCTGTAGAATAATGTCGTGTGAAAAAAAGTTATTAGTTTTTATTTTATTTTTATTTATTTATTTTGCCCGGGATGGTGCATCCAGTAAAATCAAAGTTATTCTGGAAAGGGCAGTTTTATTACTGAGCCGGCACCAGATCCAACCAAATCTCGCGCACGGCCATCAATATTTTGGCTCCAGAGCTACGCTGTTTACTCCAGGAATCGAAATCCGAGGAGTGGTCGAGGGAAGCTTCTGATAACACAGTCAGCGAGGGGTACTGTTTGAGTGGCTGTCATCTCCTGTACCCCTGCTGCTAAGTTTACCAACACGGGTAAAATTGAGTGCAGATAAAGTTTGTTATTTTGCCCCAAACTCGTCTTTCCTGCTCTTTCATTCATATGAACTACGGGAGATAAGGATTCGAGCGAATCGAAGAACACGTGTGGTGGAATCCCGAAATAAGGTCATGCTTCTTTCAAACAGAACTGCGCGTAAAATATGATCCTTATGATGATAGGAAACTCTTTACAGAGCGATACAACAGGAAGCAATCTGATCATCAGAAGAAGTCCCCCCGTCCGACAAGTGTTTCGGCCCGATATACTCCTTTACACTCTAAGGGGAGCGGGCCCACTTGGGTCATGACTGCCACGCGTCTCAGCCTCCTGTTGTCTTGTCCTTTATAATACTGTGCTTTAGATTTGACATACATGAATATCAGATTCGTGTTTCAAGCCACACGAGCAGCTTATTTCGTTGTTGATGAAAATGGTTTTCGAAAATGTTCATTTAAATTAAGCAGAAATTAATAAGCAAAGTGAAGATATCAAATATGAAAGAGCCTAACATCCTCCATCAAAATCTAGTCTCGAGCATCTCTCTCACTCATCTGCCCGTAGTAATTTTTTGTTTTTGTTTTCCTTTTGGAGTTCATCCTCGAAGATTGTCTACAAGTCTACAGCCTCTAAGGTTGCCGATAACCTCTTAAGGTTATCTACTTGTTTACAGTCTCTAAAGTTGTCCACATGTCTACAGCCTTTAAGCTTGTCTGCATGTCTATATCCTCTAAGGTTGCCATCTTGTCTACAGCCTCTAAGGTTGTCTACATGTCTACAGCCTGTAAGGTTTTCTACATGTCTACAGCCTGTAAGGTTTTTCTACATGTCTACAGCCTCTAAGGTTGTCTAATTGTCTACAGCCTCTAAGGTTGCCTACATCTCAACACTCTTTAAGGTTACTTACGTGTCTACACTCTTTAAGGTTACCGACATGTCTTCACTCTTTAAGGTTGCCTACATGTCTAGTCTCTAAGGTTGCCTACATGTCGACACCCTCTACGGCTGCCTCCATGTCTAGGTTCTTGCTGAGAAACGATGTCACGATAATCGCCACATCTGCTCAATAACTGCCGTATACTCTTGCCATTGCTGCCACTAACCGTGGTGCCATGTAAACAGACAAGAACTGAACTAGGAACTTAGCGGTATGTAACTGTACTTTTTTCTCTTGTTGAGGTGATCACTGGCCCAAGACAGTATACATGTTGTTAGGTTTGTAGTGCGAGCGTATGATGAACTGAGTGTGGGTGCGAATGAAGGCGCGAATGTGTTTAGGCTCGTAGATATGTAGACCCTGCAACCCATACACTCACATGCAGTAGTCAAGGATGCTTGGACACTGCAGACACGTTTCAAAACATTTATTGACGAGAACACACATGGTATCAACAGGAACAGTCATTTTAAACAAGGTCATGCTGACCGGAAATCGATAGGTATACATTAGGCATTCAGCAAGCTGGTAAACATTTGAATATTCGTGCATGGTCAATACAATGTTCTTCAATAAGGACAGTTCGTGGCGTCGCCCTGGGATTACTGACTAAACGCGTCAGATACCTTAGTCACTTTGACACATAGGTGCAACTTGGCATTCCCCGCCAATTGCACATTATCAGGCTGTAGTATAATAGCCGAAAACACAGGCCTCGTTCTGACGTCGGCTGTGTACTTCTGATAAGCAGGTTACCATCAACCCTGCAGTAATGCTTATTGTAGACATAAATTCCGCCAATCTGCGGTTCCCACAATATATCTTCGTCACTGGATTTCTGGATGGTATGAAGACTAATAGTCTTGGATGGCTACCTTGAGCACAACATATCTGTTCTGTAATGGAGGACCGGTGAGCTGCAGTTCACAGACTAGGCAATCTTCTAACATGTTCTGCTACCGAAAGCATAGTAATGGAAAAAGTCGGTATTACCTGTAACCGAGACCACAGAACTTAACAAGGAACTCTGCTGTCATTCCAACGCACAGAGATTCACTGGGGAAAACTGCCAGTGCAGTCACTTCGAAGATTCTTCCCGAAAAACACAATGGACTCTCGTCCCTTCAGAAACCAGGACACTTTTCCGGCTCGCCGGAAGTCTAACTCAACTCCCGCTTAAAAAAAAACCTGCCCATGGGCATACGCCCGAACTGTCTACCTTTGACCCTAAAGGTCAAACACAATGAATGAATAAACAAGGGAAGACAACCCCTAATCAACCTGACATCGCAGGTAAAGACACAATTATTCTTATGATAAAAACATAAGCAAATAACTTGACAGATGACTCCGTCAAAAATGACAGCAACACGGTACCGTGACCGATTTGTTACTTACGAGCAAAGTCACTGTCGTACCCTGTAAAACAGGGGTCGGTAACCCAGAAGTTTTTTGGATGGTGAACATTACAACGAAAAGATCGCGTTCCTATCTCATGCAGTTCAGGAAAATACAGGTATTTTAGTAGTCAGTTCGAGAACTTTCATTGGGAATACGGAAAAAAGTACCTATAATCCCGGGGACACCGCGATTTTAAATGCTGGCAGGAGAGGTCTACTCCAAATTTCCCTAGATTAAAAAGTCTTTCTTTTTTCCCTCGCAGTCGCCTGAAGATCTACCAAATCATCCATGGAATCTACCGGTAGATCGGGATCAATTGATTGCCGACCCCCCACTGTAAAATATCGACTCCAACATTCTAACCCCTGCTGTAAAATATCGACTCCAACATTCTAACTATCCAAAGTCATACTATGGTTTTGAAGCAGCGCTGACTTCGAATCGCACACCAGAACTCCTGATGTACAAACTTCAGCACGCACCAGTTTTAGGCCCTGTAAGCTGCGGCGCAAACGCCGACAACCACAAAATTTTCTGTAGTGATAATGTCTCTGTATCAGTGGCGTATTCTCTATGTGTGCTGTGCGTGCTGCGCACACCTATGCCCGAAGGAAAATAAAAATTTAATGTATTATTCTATAAAATATTTCTCTTATAATGTTCTGCTTTCGGACCGCACGCATCAGGATAACGGATTTTCCCGCATAGAATCTACGAGTATATCTAGTTTCAGTTTCCCAGACGCGTTTTATAGTGCAGTTTTGTTTTGGTTGGTAGCAATCGCCCGAAGTTTCTCGGGTAATTCCGTCACTATGCGTGCTGCACCTTTCGGATTTACGTTTGATGATTAGTTCGTGTGGATCGGGGTCATGGCTAGATACGTCAATACAATACGAACATGCGTGCGGTGGTCTTGCAGCTCTCGAGTTGTAAAATCGGCTGTGTCCGTCCAGTGTTTTTTGTGATTAATTTTTGTTAGTTGCCGGGAATGCAGATTATTACAGTGACAGTGAGTTTCAAGTTGTAAGTTAATTAGTATTTCGGAGATAATTGACATATACCCCTGATAACTATCGTTGCGTAATTGAATATAGTTGGTTTTTAAATTAAGAGGGGAAGAAGGTAAATAGTAGGCGTACATATTCATTTTAAGTAGCAGCACGCCTAGCTCACATTACCAGGATACGCCACTGCTCTGAATGTGGGGTTTTCAATAGACAAGAGCTAATTATAGCTCCAAACATTCAAAGTAGGAGTGCCATAATGACTAGTGAAGTTAAAAATGCACTGCAAGAAAACATAATTCTATTCTCTTTCGAGTCAGTTTTTGGCCACATTAGAATCGATGAGAGCGACATCGGATTAATTTCATTTTCGGGGTGCATCAATTTTATACGTTTTTCACTTTCTTTCTCTTCTGTTTTCGTTTGTTTGTCCCTGAAGGAGGTTTTGTTGCCGTAACGTATGCATTTTCTTTGTCCGTTATCCTAGTATAGACGCATTACCCATTGTTGTTTACCCTATCCAGTTTTTTTTTTCTTTTTTTATAGCGCTTTTATCTCGTTTTGGTGAGGGGCGTGCCGTTCAACCTAGACACAAGGCACGTCGGTTATATTAAGGCACATGTCCAATTATAAACGACCGTGTGGTCTAGGTATTAAGATAACTTCGTCAAGTCAGTTGTAGAAGATTACAAAGTAGGAAAGGCTTGAACGGCAATGACTATGTGCACTCAACTACACCAGGTAGTTCAAACTGTACAACCCTTACTAACTCAGGGACGTCTAAAGAAAGCTTAGAAGTTTCTCGCGAAATTCAGACAAAAGGGATGATCTGTTTTACCAGACTAACTGATGGCGATTTGGCTCTGGGACGTCGGTAGCCGTATAAACCAACAACTGGCGGATCTAGGAATTGTCCAAGAGAGAGGCTATCGCCTCGTCGCCACCCCCTTGGATCTGCCAATGAAACCTAAAAATAAAGTCCAAGAAATCAGAGAAAGGAAAGATTAATTGTGCGAAAAATGCAGCGAAGCCAGTGAGCTTGAGAAAAAGTTCTGTAAATGTCCCAACAATAGTTAGGATCAGTAAGGCCATTTGGCCTGGGCGCACCCTACATGGGACCTCACCTCAGCCACGGATGCATTACATGGTCCTCCATACCTTTCTTTATTTTTTACTCCGCTTCCCAAACAGTGAAGAAGGCCTCACATTATCAAATGGTCCAGGCCCCATCTGAGCTCTCTGAGGTCCTGCTTACATGGAATAACAAACGGCATAAAGCACCAATATGAACCAGTTTCACTGCCAGATCAACGTATGACCTTCCACCACAAACCTTGTAAATGTTACTGAAAATCCGACGACGCTTGGTGATTGCTTTCCAAGCAGAAACAAGCCCTGAACCTTATGTTTTCGACATGCAGTGTTTTTTAGTCCCTGTTAAATCTTATTCCTCAACATTTTCCCCATACTGCATGTACAAATGCATTTAGAAGTTGAAGAGCTAATTTGAGTGTGAGGCTACGTCTATAAAAAGTTAAGTTTATACAAGCTAAACTTTCGTTCCTGTGGGTTTTCATTTTTGACTCTTTCAAGCTCCTCATTTTTAGAATCCTCAAAAGCAAATGTTAATGGTATTTTGTACAATCTTTGTTATTCCAAACATTGCTTTATACATCAAAATAATCTTAAACTTTTAATTAATTCATTCATTCCCATGGATCAATCACTACAGCTGGTCCCCTTGCACCAAGCATTCAAATGATATTGCAGTGATGCTTTCTGTAGCTGTCTGTTTGACACTAGTTTTTGCTTGATGACTTCTTATGTCCAGATATTTCTCAGGGCTAAAAACACTATTTTTTTAAAAATATATATATAATTTGGTCTTTCATATTCTTTACTGTACATCATATGTGCCCTCTATGCGATTGATGATTCTGCCTATCAACTTATTCAGTGGAATTCTTAGTAACAGTACTGGGTTCTTATTTTTTTTTACAGTCCATTCTAAGTTCATTGTCAACCGTGATAAGGAACGTTTACTTTCAGAGTCACTATATGATCAGCAATCAATGTTTTCAGTTCATGAGTGTATCAATTCATCAAGTTTATCAGTCCATCATCAATGTTTTCAGTTCATGACTATTTTCAATTCATGAGTGTTTTCAGTTCATCATTCATGTTTTCAATTCATCATCAGTGGTTTCAGTTCATTAATGTTTTCAGTTCATCATCAAAGTTTTCAGTTCATGAATATTTTCAGTTCATGAGTGTTTTCATGTCATTAATTTTTTCAGTTCATAAATACTGTTTTCAATTCATCATCAATGTTTTCAGTTCATGAGTGTTTTCAATTCAATATTAGTGTTTTCAGTTCATGAGTGTTTTCTGTTCATCATCAGTGTTTTCAGTTCATAAGTGTTTTCAGTTATCAGTGTGTTCAGTTTATGACAGTTTTCAGTTCATCAATGCTTTCAATTCCTCAAAGCATTCAGTTCATTACTGTTTTCCAGCAACCATGTTAACTCTTTCAGTCCCAAGCAAAAAAGTGGGTTTGGCCCAAACAAAAATGGCCATAACAGTATGTTTTTATTGTTTTTGTTTGGAAATAATTTTTTTAAATGTTCATATTCATAAATAACAAAAGTCCATAATGGATGGCTATACATTAAGAAAATAGCGTTTTTGAGTTGTCAAAATTAGAAAACAGCCCTAGAAAGGATCAAGAGATACGAAAGCCAGTATACTGTTGATTGGGCCAAATGGGTCTAGCGGGAAGTACAGTATACTGGCTCTTGGTTAAAGAGTTAAGCAGTGTAGGAAATTGTGATAGGTCCTCTTTTGAAAAAGAAAATGGAATACTTCCAACAACTCAACTTCCTCTGAAAACCTTTCACATTTTTTAATAGAGGAAATTACATTCTTTTCATGCTCATGCCTTGACAAATTTCAGTTGTTAAGGAATCTAATAACTGAAAGATAACCCAGGTTGATGTAAGAGTTCCCTCCCCCTCACCTTTAATACAAGTAATTCGGTGAATATGAGGGGGGAGGAGAGAAACAAGTTCCTAAAAGAAAACTAAGCATGGCTCTTCCTTCATCTGAAAGTCTTGATGTAAAACGTTTTACCCACGCCCTACAAATGTGCAGCACTTTAATGTGTCACATCCTGCCTGTGGGGAATCCTCTTTGATTTACAGATTTGGTGGTACCTAAGTCTTAGCCACACATAAAAATATTAATGTAAATATTTGGTTTTAACCTTCCTTCTATCGTACAATTTTATTTAAAATCTCATAAATTACACCTTTCTTATGAAAACATTTTTTTCCCATCTATTTTAATTTTCTTTTTTTAATATTGCAGTAGGCATCTTTCTTATTCTTGTAGGAAGAAATGCTTGTAGAGGACACTACAGCTGTTGGACTAATAGAGTTAACTAGAAAGACTTACAGAGAAGGTCATGAAAGAAGATATCTTGTGGAGAGAGTCATCAACACTGATATGTAAAGATGATGCCCAACAAAGACCTGTGGAGACTATAATCATGAAAGATGTGTAGAAACAGTTTCCAACAATAACTTGTGGAGACTATAATCATGAAAGATGCGTAGAAACAGTTCCCAACAAAGACCTGTTGAGACTGTAATCATGAAAGATGTGTAGTAACAGTTCCCAACAAAGAACTGTGTAGACTGTAATCATAAAAGTTGTATAGAAACAGTCTCCAACAAAGACCTGTGTAGACTGCAATCATGAAAGATGTATAGTCACCCAACTATTGAAGCTACTACCTATCATCATAAGAGTCAATGAACCTTAATCCCAAAACTCACAACTAGAAACTGAAGAATATGGCAACACAAAGATATCTGTAGAAGGTAAATCAAGGCTATTTCATTTGTGTGTGTGTGTGTGGTGGTTGGGGGGAGAAAGTGGGAGAAAGAGAATAGAATGCAGAAAACTGCAAAAGACATAGGAGGTTAGAGAGTTGTGTTTGAAGGTCAAGGCTCCAGTGGAGATGTGGGCTAATAAGACTGCATAAAAGGTAAAGGATCCCGTTACACGCCCATTGAGCATACTGGGAATTTGGTGTTAGGCCCATATTTTCTTGACCATCAGCACACTAGGGGTGATGTGGTCAGCATCACGCTGGCCGCCTTAACATTCCCAGAGTTGATCTGGTACCCAATTCATGAGGCTGGGTCAGCCCCAGAGCCGTTTGCAGTCTAAAAAATCCCACCTCATCTGGGGATCGAACCATGGACCCCCGAGCTAGGAAGCCAGTGCACTAACCACTGCACTACCGCATAAAGCAACTGTTTAACTTTTTTACAGTTACATGTCTCCTCAAATCCTTTCCCCCTGCCTTTACATTCATTTTTACATCAGGCCTTTCTGAGGCAACTTTTCACCATATTTGACCTATGTAACAGGACTATATCAGCTCGAAGCAGGACCTAGTACAGTGAAGTCTCTAACATGTCACTCCCCGATGGCAGTGTCTGCTATGGGACTACCTTTACCTATGAACCATGCAATCAATACACCATGCACATGAACTGAGACTGGTCTACCCAATATTACTTCAGGGCACGAGTACAGGGTGAAAAGAACAGCTAGGCACACTAAATCAGTTCATGATAATTTTTATGCTACATAAAATTTATTCCAAAATAATAGGTCTACATGTTCTTTATTAAAGAAAATAGGTGGAAACACTTCTTTCTGAGACCGTTCAACTTTGAAAACAATTAAAACAATGAATGACTTTCATCTCAACTGATTTCAAAGATATTTCCTGAAATATTAAATACAGAAGCACACCCTTGAGATGGAAACTTATAAAAAAAATAATAATAAGTTAAAAAAGAAAGAAGAATGGAAAAATAAAAGCACCACTGAGAAAGTCTGTAAATCAGAAAAAGACGGACAAGAAACAAAGGCTGGTTGCCCCACACATAACAACACTAACTGGAGAAAATCTGTGATGATTTCATGCTCCAAAAGCAGCTAAGAGAAGAGAAGCAGGAGAAAACTAAATTGATCATGGCAGCTCACTATTCTTCTACTTCCCTTGACTTCTTGTGCCGCTGAATTTAGTCCTCAGTGATTTCAGTATTTAGAAATTTTTAATGTTCTTTATACAATATTACAATAATAAATCTTAAAGAAGCCTTGAAGCATAATTTTACATATAATAAAAAACTTAAAAATAATATTTGTAATATGAAGAAAGGGAAAAATTTGTTTTACAAATTTCGCTTGCCAATGTTGATGAATATATTATATCAGGAAGTGACCAACTAGCCAACCTTTGAAAGCCACATTGCTGGAGGAAATTTCAGAAACAGTCATTCATATATTAGCGAAAAAATAATTTTTAATATGATTATATGTCAGAATTTAAAAAAAAAAAATTTCTTAAAAGTTAATGCTGCTGGTATCTCACCTTCCTAGTATTATTTGCGTATCATCTGTACATGGTGCAAATATAAAATAATCTCTTTTGAACATTCAGTGATCATTCAGCAAAACTTGTACATATTTTTGAGTACATAATGAGTCATGTGTCGCTGGCATGGTCACCCTGGTACTATTTTCTGTGCCTGTTTACCTTTTCTTTTCAATTTTAGGTAATTTCTTTCAGATTTCATCAAGCTACTGCTGGTTTTTAATTTAAAGTACAAAGTAACTGACACAACAATAAAACTGGAGCACCCATAATTATCTTCTCAACAGTTCTTTTATTTCTGATCCACTTCTGAATCTCCACCTGTCTGCTTATCAGTTTCTTTCTGAATGTCCTCTGCTTGTACATCTTCTTCATCATCTTCCTCAGCATCATCACACTCCATTAACAATGTATTTCCCCCCACAAGTGCAATCCTCTGCTGACAAGGGGAACAATAAAATGGTTGTCTGTCAGAATGTCTTGCACAAGCCTGATGCCACCATGTGCGGCAGTTTTCACACTGCAGCCAATCAGCATCTCTTGCTGCTAGCTGCTGGCATTCTGGCCCTCCAACACACAGCACTGTGGTCTCACGGTCCATATCTCTCAAGGCTACAGCAATGTACAGAAGGCAGTTGGGAATGTGAGCCTCAGTCATAACCACAGGAGGAACATCATTGATCAGAGCCTCAACATTCTGTAGAAGTACATACACATGTGATCATTTAAATGAAAGATAAAATGTTAAACTGTTTTAAAGTCCACATTTTTCTCTTCTTACAAACTGGAAATGCCTAAAAAAAAATTAAGTTCATTCAAACTGCAGGTGTTTTAATTGTATCTGTTATAATTTCCACACACACAAATTGAAAGCCATTAATTTTTTTTAATCCAACAGCTAGGCCTGTATGTTTTTGCTGTAACCACTTTACCTCAATATTTGCTTATCATCCTTCAACTTCCCAACAAACAGAAGCCTTCAACAACCTTACATCAAGTTTTCCTGTCCTGTGATTTCATCTCCAGGTCTATCTGTCTTTTCTCATTTTTTTTTATTTCTGTCTCCAATTATCTTCTCAGAGTGTTTTTTGTTGTTGTTTTGTTGGTGTATCTACCTCTGATTATTTTACCCTGGGGATTCCAGAACAAGGATTGCCTTGTATTGACATCAACAGGTTCCCTTAATTGTGTGTCTTATCGGACACCACCATCTTCTTCTCATCTCTTGTTCCACTGGCACCTGTCTGGTTCTTGTCATCAGTTCCACAGTAGTCTTAAACCGCCTATTCTATCTGCTTATGCTTCACTTTCATTTTTTTTGTCAGCGACTTCAATTCATGAACTTTTCAGCTAATAAATTTTTTAAGAAAAAAGAAAGGACCATAAAGGAAATATGCATCACAAAAGTAAAGCTCATAATGGGGGGAAAGGATTATAAATAAAGACATTACTACACCAAGGAGTGGAGTATAAAAGTCATTTTGCCAGAAATGAGAAACTGACCACAAAAGAAGTAATGATCAGATAAGAAGAAACCTTAAAAGAAAACTGTTACCATGTTTACCTTACATACTGGGAGTAATGGTGGGATGGGGGGTGGACAGATAATTATAAGAGCATAACAATTAATGTACTCAAGATGCCCTATTTCCAAAGAAATGTAAAATTCAGTATCTAAATCGCAATATATGAATTATAATAGAGAGAAAAAAGGAAGCAAAAGCAGGAGTCACAAAGGAGAAAGGCAAACACAGTCATATTGGAGACAATAATAAAAGATAGAGGACCATAAACAAGTTAACGGGCTACAATTAGAGGAAGTAAAACCTTAAATGTACAATGTGTCAGGTAAAGAACAAAGAAATACATTAGCTCTTTAGTTTAAAAATGCCTGGATAAAGGTTAAACATATGGTCACATTACCATGGCCAGAAGAATGCCTGAGTTCTGATTCTTTCTAATGTTGCTACACTCTATTTGCCTTGTGGTCCAGCTTGATAGCATTTCTCCTGTGTGCACTGATCGGATCTGCATGTAACGTCTAGGCAAGGTAGTAAAGAATATTAATATGTCAGTGATGAAGCACCATACGAACAAAATTGTAAAAAAAAAACAACCTCCAAATATTCTTTTAAAAAAACATAAACTGAGCCTCCAATTTAGTTTTTCCGGTTATCAGCTAGTACAGTTCACAGTGTTCGAGAAATTTTAGGGATCCATTTACATGCACATGAGAATTGGCATTTATAACAAGAACATGTATAATAATAATAAATTCAACATACTGTCTCAATGTTCAACATACCCTGTATGTCAGATATTATGGCATGAGGACAATTTAGAAACAGATGGCTGAGAAAAGGCAAAAACATAAAGGAAAAGAGAATACACTATTTACAGGCCAGATCCAATGCTCAAGAACATCTTCCATGATTTGCTGTCACATGATAGTTTGAACCTGTACAAAGCACTGAGGAACTCCCTTTCTTACTTCCACAACAGTATCTCACAATTAAAGCAGTGATTTAAAAAAAATCAAAGCAGAAGTCTGCTTTAAGATTCTTCATGTAATAGTAATACCATACTAATTATTCTTTATTACACCAAAGTAAACTTTTTGAAGACAGGTGTCATTAATGCTCGATTCAGAAAATTGCATACAATACAGTCTTTGGTTATGTATTTTCTGTTGACGAGAATCTGAGGTTACATGACCCAATTTCAGCAATTTGAATTCTTATTCATCCACTTCAGTGTCATCTATTTGTGAAATTCAAGAAGTCATTAATACGGTACACCAAACTATTAATCAAAGCAGCGTGCCATACTTTCCTATCTACGATGGCATCGCACTGAATCTCTTTCTTATTGAGACTACATGCTTTGCATATGTGGTCAGCCACATGTTTTTTTATTATTTTCTTTTAGCATACGCCCACTATTACTCGAGACGAAATCTCCCATTAGTATATCTAACCTGAAAGTGATTTTATGTGAGTTTCCTATTTTCCCTGTAAGCTGACAGGTGTTCTCTCACCATTCAGGCAGATACTTGCTGTACTTGGAGGGTACCCATTAGAGCTGGGTTGGCTCAAGAGCCGTTCAGGTTATTCCAGTCCCTGGTTGACGACACTCCTTCAAATGTCTTCAAAAGCCACGTTAATTTTAACCATTCCAAATGGGCATAATTTTAAGTGCTCTATTTCTGTGTACTGTGGCTTCATTTTGGTCAGCTTTTCATTGAGTATAAGTGTAATTACGAATGGGCATTAATTGTATACACTTGTAAAATTATTGTGTATCAGAGCTTAATTAAACCGATAACAAGATAGTCTTAGTGCTATAGAATTACTATAACGCCTGTGTCACCAGCACACTTCTATATGGTAGCGAGACATGGACAACCTATGCTAAGCAAGAAAGAAGGCTCAATACCTCCCATCTACAGTGTCTACGCCACATCCTCAGCATTTCATGGAAAGATAAAGTGACAAATGTCGAGGTGTTGCCACGTGCTGGCCTTCAAAGCATGTATACACTGCTTAGACAGCGCAGACTACGCTGGCTTGGCCATGTCCGCCACATGGAAGATGGTCGTATTCCGAAAGATGTCTTCTACAGACAACTGGTAGATCGCAAAAGAACAGTTGGCCGACCGCAGCTGAGATTCAAAGATGTGCGCAAGAGAGACATGAGGGCACTGGACATAAATCCAGCAACCTGGGAGGATGAAGCTGCTGATCACACCAAGTGGCGATGCTATCAGTGGCGCCACCTCCGCTTGGGCAAAAAGAAACTCACACAACAAGCAGAAGAGAGGAGAAAACATCAAAAGGAACATCAGGAAAACAAGCAGCTGCGGGCTGTCACCTCAGGGGCGCATTCCCATAGTCAGATATGACTGAAGGAGCTATTATTATTATAGAATTACTTCAATTAAAGCAGTGCTTCTTAACCAGGAGTGCATGCACCCACTGGGGGTGGGAGACTCACCTTCCGGGGGTATGAGACATGCCAGATATTTTTGAATGTGAATCATCATAAACAATTTATAATACACAGAACTCAAATGTATTTGTACAAAATAAAACATTGACAATGTGAATTAGATACCGAACCTTAGTCACATTCTGTAAAAAACATTTTATCAAAATAAACTTGTATCTCTTTTAAGAATTTCTGACATGTTTTGCGAGCTAGAAGATAAAGGGGTGTGAGGCTTCTTAAGATGCTGTAAAGGGGTGTGAAGTTTCTTAAGATGCTGTAAAGGGGTGTGAAGTTTCTTAAGATGCTGTAAAGGGGTGTGAAGTTTCTTAAGATGCTGTAAAGGGGTGTGAAGTTTCTTAAGATGTTGTAAAGGGGTGTGAGGCTTCTTAAGATGCTGTAAAGGGGTGCGGGAGCTCTAAAAAGGTTAAGAAACACTGAATTAAAACATTCATTTATTCATTCAATACTCTTCAGCTGCCCCATGCTGATCCCAGGCCTCTGAAGAGACAAAGAAAGAAGGGGGACTACAAGTCCTTACAGGGAGGAGTTGCTGTGAAATGCTATTTTCATAAATAATTGCAGGATGTTGATACAAATGCACAAGGTTAACTTACAACAGTAATAGCTGTGCATACCAACATAAGTGATGGTATAATGCTATTGGTTGCAATGGAAATGGTGGCCATATTCGATTTTAATCCTATATTTCATTTCACTACGGCTATTCAGGGGGATAAATTATCAGAACATTAACTAACCCCAATTTTCATTTTTGTCCTGTTTTGACTTAAAATGCACTGCTGATCCACCCCTTAAGGCATGTCTTAAAAGGTGACTAACACCAGGTAGTAGTGCATGGTGCTGGCAATCTCATCACCTCTGCAAGAACACATGAATACTTTAGTGCAGATTTCCTGCACAAGGTCAGCCGCAGCATTACATCCATGCTACACAAATGGTTTACAGTAGAAACAGGGGTGAAACAAGGCTGTATTATGTCACCACTACTTTTTGGAATAGCTATTGATTGGGTTATGAGAAACTATACCCACAATGAACAATTGGGTATAAAATGGACAAATGGAAAATTCCTGGGGGACCTGGATTTCGCAGATGATGTAGCATTCTTAAGTTCAACACCAAGACAATCCCAAGAAGCAATAAATAATTTGTGTCATCTCTTGGTTAAAATAGGTCTCCAAATAAATGCCTCTAAAACTAAAGCTATGAACTTTTCTAACGAGACCTTTGATATCATCTTGAACGGGGAAAAAAACTACAGAAAGTTGAAAGTTTCAATTATTTAGGCAGTAAAATGACTCAGGATGGTGACACAACAAGAGAAATCCATACTAGAATTGCTTTGGCAGCTAGCGCCTTTGATTATTAAACCTTGGAAAATTACGATCATTGAATATACATACCAAGCTTCGTCTGTTTAATTCAAATGTTATCTCAGTGTTAACATACGGCTGTGAGAGTTGGAAAATAACAAATCATTGGAGAACAAGCTGAATACATTCGAGAACAAATGTCTTAGAAAACTCATGAACATCAGTTGGAAAGAATTCAAGACTAATCGACAAATAAGAGAAGACTCTAGGCAGAAATATGTCTCCGACTATATAAGGAAAAGACGATGGTCATATATCGGTCATGTCCTACGAATGCAAAACAACAGAATACCACTACAGGCGCTCACTTGGGTTCCTGAGGGTAAGCGGAAAAAAGGAAGACCAAAAGAAACACTCAGAAGAACAATAATAAGAGAAGGAAGAACGTTGGGCCTAATAATGTGCAAGAGCTAAGAGGAGTGGCGTCACAACGAACAACCTGGAGAGCACTGGTTTCTGCCTTATGCGCCGTGTTTGGTGCTTAAAGAATTTATTATTATTATTATTACACAGGGAGAAAAACAGGACAAATGAATGAAGAGTATAAACCTTCAATCAGCTCAAACCAAACCAAGCACTCCTGTTTTGTGTCAGCTACTAAAGTTCTTTCCACTCTGTATCCTTTGTACTTTTAAAATTCATCTCCAGTACCCTAAAAGATACTAGTTATTAAAGGTAAAAGAGTGAAAACTCGAAATCCCTGGGTTTGGACACTAGTCATTAGTAGCCTCATCCAGTCATAAATGACAATGGGGATGATCTGCCCTTGAAGTGATAACCCTCAGCTGTGTTTTGCCTGTCTTCTTTTCTCTTCTGCATGTTGTAGGTGTGATCAGCAACTTGGAAATGTTATTTTAATTTCTCATAAGCTTTCCCTCTTAATGTCTCAGCAACTTTTACCTTAGTATTCCAGAAACTTACCTTAATGTCCGGTAAACTAAGTTATTTGGAGTACATTGAGCATGAAATACTACAAATAAGCTTCTACATAAAACAATTAAAAACAACCATGAGAAATATATTTAATATCATTATAATATTTAATTACATCAGTAAATCACCAGGCCCACTTAACATACATGTCAACAACATCAAGTTTAAACAGGTTCCAGAGTTCATATACTTAGCCAGCATTTTCATAACAAATTGAAGACTTGATCGAAAAATTGAAACAAGATATCAAAAAGCCAGTGCAGTGACTTAGCAACTATTACCAGTACTCAAACATCTAAATATCAGTATGGGAACTAAACAACAGCTGATAAATAGTACATTGCTACCAACTCTTTGCTATCAGTGTCAAACAAGGTCCCTGATGTAAGCACAGAAGAGGAAAACCACATCTTGTGAGCTGAGATGATTAAGAAAAGTCTTGTTACCAGGAAATACAGAATAAGAAATGATGGCATCAGAAAAATTGTAGGAACTACATCGTGCATAAAGTATATACAGAGACATAAAATTATGTGGTTTGGCCATCACATGAGAATAGAGCCCAATCAATTACCAGTATAATCTACAACAGTAGAAGATCTGGTTTCAGGGCATGGGGAAGATGAAGAGACAGATAAATAGACAACAGTACAGAAGTCCTGCAACAAAACAGGTTCACAGAAGTCCTGCAACAAAACAGGTTCACAGAAGTCCTGCAACAAAACAGGTTCACAGCAGCTAGTGTGGTACACTTAGCTCAAGAATACAAACTTCAGCTCCCCATGACAAGAATGGATTAAAAAAAGCAAGAAGTAAAGTGTAATACTTCACTGTAAGCAACATCAAAGAACAGCCATACCTCCACTGCACCATGTAGCCATTGGCAGCTATGACATATTTATCTTCAGATCTTGGGTTCAGCATACCCACAGTTCGCTTTTTCACATCAGCTACAAGTGCCATCCAGCAGGGAGCAACAATATCTCCCGATTTCCTCTCCGCTTCTGTAAACTCTGCTCCACAATGAATTGGAAGAACCAAGAAATCAAATGTCTTAAAGTGGACCTGAAGAAATAAAAGAACAGAACATGTGATTATTTATCTACTCATTTCTACTATCTATAGCTATTAAATTAATTGCTTTTCATCAAAAGACTGCTACCTCCCTCCACTGGAGAACTCACTTTCATCTACAAAGATTTCTTTGTCAGAATATTTTTCATTTTCTGGCAGGATTCTTTTTTACTTAGGCTATACTGTTCCTTATTTTTAAATGCAGCTTTCACCTGCTCCAGTTTAAGAAAGATTTAATTTGATGACAATACTCACTTTACGGAATATACTCTGGCTGAATCTCCCATCTCTCCACTCAAAAATCACCTCAAATGGAATAACAAACATCTTGCCACTGTGCTTCTGAGCTAAAAGTTCCAAGTATGCATGTAATACCTGAATTAAAAAGAACAAACAAGCAAAACAAAACAAAATGAAATGTGGTGTTCCTCGTTATTTTTTCACACAATTGAACATCTTAAAGAGAGATAGATCCACCTAGGCCTGTCCCAAGCCCGGCTGAAAAAAGGAGGAGGGCGGCCTGCATGGAGGCCGCAAGGAGGCAGCCCATCCACCATGCAAAGGCACAACAGGCCAACCACCTGTTTGCTTTAAATCATGATTACGAGAACTACAAGAGAGAAAACCGGACTAATTCTAAAGGCGGCAAACTGGAATGGACTAGAATGGAACCAGGCCAGGAGGAAGACAGCCAATAGGATAGTCTGGCGCTCTCTCTTCCAAACCTCTACACCTCACGGTAGAAGGGGAACGACTAAGTAAGTAAGTAAAGAGAGATAGAGGGAGACCCAGGAGCACTCTGAGAAATAAACTTGACTCAGACATGAAAGGAATGAAGAAGACATGGAAAGACCTTGAGCAGATAGCACAGGACAGGAAGACTTGGTATAAGTTTGTTGAAGACCTATGCTCCTTGGGGAGCTCAAGGGCAATGAATGAAACATCTTTACGATTTTTCTTTTTGTTCAAAGTTTAATGCTATATTAATACAACAACAATCTACCATCTTGCTGTCACCTCCAGTTGTTATCCACAAAGCTTTTGCAGCATTATCATCATCACCCATTTTCATTCCATGCAAAACAATGGGCTGCAACTAATGCGCATCAGAGATTTATAATCAGGGCCATGATCTACGCTGACAGCCAGGAAGTCCCTGTTCTAGAATCACCATGGTAAGAGATATAGAGGTTAAATTTGATCCCATAACCTTTGCCAGGAGAGGAAAGCGCTCTAACCACTCTGCCAATTGGATGCTCCAAGATATATAGTGGGAGACCAAAACACACACAAAAAGAACTGCAGAAAGATATGAAAGGGATCAAGAAAACATGGAAAGACCTTTGAATGGAAGCACAGGATGGGAAGGCTTGGCATATTTTTTTCAAAGTTATTAATACAGTTTCAGGTGGTGGTTCTTCTGGTTGCAGTTTTGGGTGGTGCCTCTTCTGATTGCAGTTTCTGGTGGGGGTTCTTCTGGTTGCAGTTTTGGGTGGTGGTTCTTCTGGTTGCAGTTTTGGCTAACAACGTCTATTTCTAGGCTAAGGTTTTCAGCCCTAAATTAACTGGAAGGCCAGTTGTGCCCACTTTGTCTAGCTTCTCCCGTATGACTTATTCAGCTTGGTTGAACCTGCCAGGAGCACACAGCTTCCCCTGACATAGCTCATAGTATCAGTAAGGCATGCAAGCTGGAATTATGAATGAAGGATAGGAAGGAAATGCTTAAGAAGAGCCATTGTTACCAGGAGAGACAGAATGAGAAATGATAACATCAGAAACATTGCAGGAACTAAGTCCTATATAAATGTATAGAGAGACCGAAAATATAGTGGTTTGGTCATCTCATGAGAATGGAGCCCAATCAAGTACCACTACATGCCTACAACAGTAGAATATCTGGTTTTAGGCCATGGTGAAGGCCAAGAGGCAGATGGATAGACAATGTTAAAGAAATTCAACAACATAGGCTCACATCAACCAATGCGATAAACTTAGCTCAAGACCAAAAACTTCAGCTATCCACAATGATTCACTGCAAGAATGGACCCAAAAAAAATTAACAAGTAAAATCAATATTAATACCTTGGGGCTAATTTCCCTGTCAGGTTGTAGGGTGTCCATGTCAAACTGATTCAATTTGTGTCCACAGACGGTTAGAGTCTGCCCTGCAGCAAGAGTGATCTCAACATCAAGACATCTAGTGGTGGGAAGGTCAGGCAGGTGACTGGGCCAAGCACTTACAGACTGTAACATGTCACTGATGGGCACATGACTATGAAACGCTTGGCAGATGACGGAGGCGGCAACTTGGTATGCGTATTTATCATACCCAGGACAAGATATTTTAATGTGGTCTATGATGAAGTCAACATACTGAAGTAAAAAAATGTTTTTTTAATTATGTATTTAACATTTCATGCACTGTTCATAATACAACATTTTAAAACGGTTAAATATTACTTCAAATAGTCAAATAAACTGCATGACATTTGTAGTATTTGCAGGATGATAACAACAAATGAAGATAACACACAAACAAATAGGAAAGTTTCATTACTCTATATTCAGTAATTAGCCAGAAAGAATATTGCCATAAACAAATAGTGGCAAATGAACATACTATCTAAAGTTATACACACTGCATATCCTTATTATAATCCAACACATGTTGAACAGGATATTGTTTTTTCATTAATTTAAAAAACAAAATTTTAGTGCAATGAAAAAACAAAGGAAGGTTAAAAAATAAATGTGATGAAACCTCACCAAACCTGCAAGATGATGGTATTTTGAGTTATTGAAAATTTGCTATCACAAGAAACTCATCACAGACCAATGTAATCACGAAAAATATATCAAAATCAGAAAACTGTGTGTGTTTCAAAACAGTATGCCATAAATGTCAAATTTAGAGAAAATCCGAATTTAATTTTCTGAAGGGCTGTACTTTCATATGTCTTTTAAATACCTTTTAAATGTATTTAAGATTGGTTTCTTTTTTTGGCAAATGTAACCTTGACAGCACAGAATGTGAAGTATCAATTATAAACATCTCACAATAGATATATGTAACCAAATCAATGGGTTTTTATTTTTTTGAAATAAGTTATGCCAAGAAGCTAATGAATTAGCCAGAATGTGCCATGAATTTAACTTTCTGAAATTACTGCACTGTGTAGCTCTCAGGGATCTCTGAAGAGACAAAGAAAGAATCAAACTACTGCCCTGTGTAGCTCTCAGGGATCTCTGAAGAGACAAAGAAAGAATCAAACTACTGCACTGTGTAGCTCTCATGGATCTCTGAAGAGACAAAGAAAGAATCAAACTACTGCACTGTGTAGCCCTGTGTAGAAAGAATCAAACTACTGCACTGTGTAGCTCTCAGGGATCTCTGAAGAGACAAAGAAAGAATCAAACTACTGCCCTGTGTAGCTCTCAGGGATCTCTGAAGAGACAAAGAAAGAATCAAACTACTGCCCTGTTTAGCTCTCATGGATCTCTGAAGAGACAAAGAAATAATCAAACTACTGCCCTGTGTAGCTCTCAGGGATCTCTGAAGAGACAAAGAAAGAATCAAACTACTGCACCCTCAGGCATGTCATACAAGGCAACTAATATGAGACTGTGCATGGGGCTGGCAACCTCATCATGTAAAATAAATTGACACAGAAACAACCACTGCTACAGCATGTGAATGCTTCCAGCAGGCTTCCTGCAAGGGAACCAGCTACTGTAGCAACTCCATGCTCCTTAAGGAGCACAAAGGAAAAATGATGATAAAATTACTACTGTAAAATCAATGTACGAATAGAATTTCTTAAAACAAATGGTAGGCTGTACTTTGAGCAGTTAATGATAATGTGTGTGTGTCTACAAATACGAATAATGAAAAAAAAAGCGTTAATCTGCAAGCAAAACAAGCCTTACCTCAATTTTATTTTGACATGCCTGTATCAGTACATCTGGAGCACTATTAAGATCACCATAAGACCCATCCTTAGCACTCTGACTTCCTTCCTCGGCAGGTTTCAGCATTGATGTAGCCTGCATCACCTCACTGATCAACTTGTGAGACAGCCCAGAAAGAAAACTTTCAATATCTCTCAGAGTTCTTGCACGTTTTGTCTTGAGAGTTTCTGTATCAGTTTCATCATCATCACTATTCTCTTCTTCTGTACTGCCGTCTTCAGTTTCATCCTTCTTTTCCTCCTCATCTTCATTGTCTTCACTATCTGCCATGATGTCATTTTCAGATTCAGAGTGGGACCTCTTTACACCAGTATAAGAAGCTGACAAAGGCCCGTCTGTTCTTGGGGAGGTATCAGCATTAATTCTTAAGTGACGCTTTGGTTTGTCATCTGTCAGGTATCCTGATGAAACATTTTCATAAGTACCTTCATCTGAGTTTTCCCTAGAAGTTGTTTTGTCTTTTTCATCACCTGATGTGCTTACAATTTCATCATTCACGGGAGCTTGGCCTTCACAATTAAATGAAATCATCTGGTCAAGAGATGTATTAGTAGGACCAGGTTTTGGGGCAATAACTCTTAGAAATTCTGTTTGATCTTCACTTAAAATAGATGAGATAGCTTTGCCTCCTTCAAGTTCAGTCCCCTGTTCTGCAGGAATGCTGGATGCATTAGAATTCTCTTCACTTGTATTGCGAATCTCCCTTGTGACAAACTTGTGCTTGATATTTTTACGTAAGTTATGTCTCATGCCCAGAGGTGGCATTTGTGCCTTTTGTGGTAGTGATGAAATTTTTTCTTTTTGTGCCTGTGAATTCGGTCCTTGCTGTAACTTATCTTTTTTGCTTGGGCGCCCTCGCTTTCTGGGAGTTGGTGTTTCAGCTGGTGTACTGTCTGGCAAGGTTTCATGCTGACTCTGACTTGTTTCTTCTTCATTAACCACTAACTTGGCATTATGGGCTAAATTGTTTGTCATGACGTTGTAGATCTGCTTCAGCAGGACTAAGTCTCTGCCCATCTGTTCATACGAATGCGAGCAACATGAAGAAAGTGTGTTCTTCAGAACTGTCTGCAGTTCTTTAAGTCTTTCATCATGCTGGCGGGATGATGGAACGTGGCCTTGAGCCAGAGATTCTGCAAGTGCATCAAGTGTAATTGATTTACCAAAAACTTGCCACTTTGCGGGAATCAGTAACTCATTGTACAAGGGCTTATTGGAAAACTGAAGCCATGCAAAAATATGCTGGCAAGGAAGTTCTGTGTCTAGGAAATATCGACAAGTGCATTTGCTGCCTGAAGTGTCAAGTATAAATTCATCTTCTGTGTCTTTTTTCTTCACAAAGATCATGTCTGTTTGCTCTTTAATTTCATAAAGGCTACTCAAAGCAATGGAAAGCTGACAAATAACAGCATGTGATGCCTCAGGGAAGCAAAGCTGCCGATATTGTTCACAGATTGGATCAACATCAAATGCAACGGTTTCTTTAATCATCTCCTCAGTTTCCTCATTTCGGTTCAGCTTCAGCAGAGCCCTAATGAGTTCTGAAAAACTCATAGATGATCTGACGAATGCTTTAAGAAAATTAATATAGTCCATTTCTACTGCTGACTTCTGATGCTGCAGGCCACGATGTGATGAGATTTCATACTGTACCCATAACTCTTTACACAAGTCCCAGGTTCTCAGGAACTCTTTTGAATTTATGGAGGGAATGGTATCAAGAAGCTCCTTAAGTTTCTTCTCATACACTTCCTCAGAACTAGCATTCATGAGCTCTTTACGAAGTTGCATGTTTTTCTGGAAATCTTTGGAGGAATTTTTAACCTCTTCTGCAAATTTTTCAAGAATATATGACCTACTCCAAGCGACTGAAGCCTGTGGAATCAGCTGCTGCAAAAATTCAGCATTTTCTTTAGAACAGTCCAGTACAATACCTGTCAATGAATCACAAAACACAGGGTTGTTTCTGACAAACGCTTCAAGAAAGTACCGAAAAGCCATTTCTGCATCAACAATGATAATGCAAAATGCAAGAATATGAGTGTTCAGATCACCATCAACTCCAATGACACTAACAACAGAAATTTTCCCATCATTAATGTGATGTGCAACAATCTGGAGGTGTCCATCTTGCAGGGACTTCATCCTTTCTGTCATTTCAGAAGTCTGAATATATATGGCTCCAGGTACAAGAGCAAAGTTGATCATTTCCACAATTGATTCAGGATCTTCTGCCATGAGCTGATCTAGATCATTCAAGAATGCAAATTCATGGCCTTCTTTCATGCTAGTCTTGATGTTCTGAAGGTCTTTAATTGCTGGTGCTTTACTGCAGGTATTGGAGATGAATTCTTGTACTTGGCTTAGAGGAACACCAGCCCTTAAAAGAACACTGGCCATGCGACGTTCTTCTCCCTGAAGCCGGCGATTCTGAGCGTATTTATTAAAGATATTCTCAGATACATCATGGGAATGCTGCAGATTGGCCTCTTTGATTACCAGAGCTGACCGTTTCTTGTTGACTGAAACCAAAATTGATGAAGTGCATCCAGTCTTACACGTTCTGTTGACAAATGTAATAGAAATAATAAACTCTGTTACAGTTCATTTTTTCGGGACTAAAGAATATGATGGATAGGATACATGTTGAGGAAACCTGTTGATAGCATTACAAGGCAGTTCTGGAATCCCCCAGTGTAAGAGAAATAGAGGAAGACCAAGAATACATGGACAAGAAAGCTTGAGGCAGAAATCAAAGCAGTAAGGAAGACATGGAAAGACCTTGAGCTGATGGCATGGATTAGGAGGACTTGTATAAGTTTATTGAAGGTCTATGCTCCTTGGGCAGCTGAAAAGTCATGATGATGATAAAATAAAAATGAATCCTGTGTGTTTTCTGGAGCTGTCTGAGGAGACAAAGAAAGAATGTAACCACTGCTCCCAAAAAATAATGAATTAAAAAGCAACTACGTTTAAGCATGGGGCTAGTAACTTTATCAGGAATTTTTAACAAAGTGGTTACATTTAAAAACAGCCATCACTGCAGAAGCACCAGAAGTGTTCTGGCACTAGCTTTCTGCAAGGGTACCAATGGCAATTGTTGCTCTATGCTCCTTAAACAGCGAAAACAGCAAACAGTTGAAGTTGAAAAAGAATAAAATATGAAATCATCTGTGTGAGAACATGTAGGAATGCACTAACTGTAATTCTTTACTTTTACGATAACTTAGATCTTACCACTTTTTTTTTTGTTATTGCTTTCTGAACACCTTTTTTTTCACCTTCGCTCTATTCTGAACATTCTCTTCATTCTATTTTTAACCATGTTCTTAACTCCATTCTGATCACTCTCCTAACCCTATTTTTAACGAATTCCGTACGCAAGATCTTTTAAAAGACGCAATGGCCGACCGCTGTGTCCGCAAGATATTTTAAAAGACGCTGATTTATTTTGTTGTTTCCACTCTTATATTTTATACTGCCCAGAATGTATCTCAAACGGAAGTAAATACAGAACTACGCACATTTCAACAAGCTTAAATGTCCTTTGTTTGAGTTTGAAGGGAATTTTTCACATTTATCTTCTTTTTTAATCGTGTTTTGTGATATCACCATAATGGCCAAAAACACACAGGATATGTTACTACCCTCTAAAGATCTACTATTTTAAAAAATATATATGCGTGTGGGTGTGAGTAAGAAATTTTAAGTGTGTGTGGGGGGGTGTATGATGAACATTACAAAAAAAAAGATCGTGTTCCTATCTCGAGAGTTTTCACTGGGAATGTGGAAAAAGTATCCCAGGGTTACCGTGATTGTAAAGGCCAGTAAAACGGGTCTAGTCTGAAATGTACCAAGTTTAAAAAGTCTTTCTGTTAGTCCCGCATTCCCCTAAAAAATCTACCAAATCACCCAATGGGATCTACTGTTAGATCGGGATCAACCAGTTGGCAATCCCTGGTCTAAGTGAAACATCTTGTAACACACTGCACCATGAAAGCTAAATTAAACACCTATTAAAAGGGCACTCAGCCCTTTCAAATGTATCATGGTGCAATGACCATTGGTCATAATGAGTTTGACTACAAGAGCCCAATGAAGCTGAAATAGGATGGAACAGAATGAAAAGACCACAGGAGAATCAATGCCACCATCTTGATATGCAGCAGAAAGAGCACAACATAATTATTTTCCAGACGCTGGAGCTGGGTTGGCCATGTCCTCAGAAGAGACCCCGATGCCATCACAAGAACAGCTATGCTATGGACCCCTGAAGGAAAACGAAAGAGAGGCCGACCAAAAACAACTTGGCGGAGGACTGTGGAGGCTGAGATGCAAAGAATGAACCAGAGTTGGGGCACTGTACGAAGGATGGCCACCGACCGTGCAAGGTGGAATCAATTTGTTGTTGCCCTACAGGACGCCACTAGGCGTGATGGCCACTGACTGCTTTGACGGTCGGTGGTTAAGGATCGAAGAAGAAGATAATTATTTTCCCCCATCATGTTTTGGCAGGCTACTTGCTCACTGTGGACCGACTTTCTGGTCACACTGTTCTAAATGGACTATGTTATGAGAATATCTGCAGCTCCTCTGTGCACCTGCTTTTACCATCACTCATTACCTTTCAGCTAATCAAAGAGTTGTCTTTGGACAGACCAAAGGATAACCTGGCGGAGAACAGTGGAGGCTGAGATGCAAAGCATGAACCAGAATTGGAGCACGGCACGAAGGATGGCCCCCAACCGAGCAAAATGGGGACAGTTTGTTGCTGCCCTACAAGACGCCACTAGGCATGATGGCCAGTGACTGCTCTGTAAGTCAGGGGCTAAGGATCCAAGAAGAAGCAGAGAATCAGAGTAATCAGGAAAAGAATTGAAAATTCTGAAGAGTTAACATTAACAGGAGATATCAGAATGCCTTATTTGGGGCAAAAACAGTGCCAGGAGAGACTGCAAACGATCTAATTATCATAATCACTTTTCAGCTCTCCAAGAAGCATACGCCATCACCAAACTTATGCCAAGTCTCCTTGTCGCGTGCCATCAGCTCAAGGTCATTCCATGTCTTCTCATTTCCCTTCTTATCTGTCCCCAGTTCTCTTTTCCTTGTGCTATTTCGTCTCCCTCTACCTTTCTTACCCTAGGGGTTCCAGAACAAGAACTGCTAGGTAATGCCATCAACACGTTTTCTCAAAATGTGTTCTATCCATCGCAAGAGTCTTCTACTCATCTCTTTTTCCACTGGCTGAAGTATTTTTTTTTGTGTGGTTTAACATTTCTATATGATGGAGCTGCAGGCCCCATACCCAAACCTCTTTAGTCGCTTTTTACTACATGCATGATAGGTTACTCAACAACATCTGGAAGTCTTCCCAGTACAGCACAAACACCAAATTAAGATTATATGAGAGTTGTGTACTTTCTGTGCTTCTCTATGGTGCGGAATGCTGGAGAGTAACAGAGAAGGAAATGTTGAAACTGTCCTCTTTCCACATAATGTGCCTAACGAAAATTCACCGAATCTTTTGGCCGAATACCATCACCAACCAAGTACTACTTACTCAGAGTAACAAAGAGGACCTGCACACCATAATTGCTGGCAGATGCTGGAGTTGGGTTGGCCACGTCCTCAGAAGGAACCCTGATGCCATTACAAGAACAGCTATGCTATGGACCCCCGAAGGAAAGCGAGAGAGAGGCCAACCAAAAACAACCTGGCAGAGAACTGTGGAGGCTGAGATGCAAAGAATGAACCAGAGTTGGAGCACTGTACGAAGGACGGCTGTCGACCGAACAAAGTGGAAGCAATTTATTGCTGCCTTACAGGACACCATCAGGCGTGATGGGCACTGACTGCTTTGACGGTCGGTGGCTAAGGATCAAATAAGAAGAAAAAGAAGATGATAGGTTAGTGTTACTATTCTTTGCCTCCCTTGCCCCAGCTACACACAACATTATAGTCAAAAGAAAATTAAGAGTGCACTAAATGTAATACCTCTGTTTGGGTCTGAGGCCAGTACTGTGGCTGTTGTAGTTGCCATACTGTTTACACAGCATCCTTGCAAAGCAGTACTTGAACTTGATGGGAAACTTGTTTTGAAGAGAATCATTTTTATTTGCTGACTCCACAGGTTTGCATGTTCCTACAACATAGACTACCTGCCAAACAGAAATAAGAAATAGAATGATCATCTTTATCAATACCCTTAAACTCTCTGTAGAGAACATGTCTTCGATAAAAACATGCCAATTCTTCATGTCCTGTACGATCCATTCAAGGTTTTTCTGTGTCGTCTTTATCCCTGTTGTGGCTGTCCAGTTCTTTTCTCCGTATGTATTTTATGGTCTCCCTCTATCCCTCTTACCATGGAATTCCAGAACAGGAACCTCCATGTAATGATGTCAATTGCTTTTCTTAATGTGTGTTCTATAAAATGCCAGCGTCTTCTTTTGTTCAAATGGTGTTTGTCTACTTTTTAAAATCAGTTCCGCATCAATGATCTTGTCATACCATTTCAATCCTACTTTCCTGCACAAACCCCCATTGATGACAGTGTGTTTCTTTCAAACAGAAATAATAACCTAGATCAACTACTTTAAAAAGATAGCTCTTTCTAACAAGGAAAAAGAAAATTTAAAAACATTTACTACACTGAGAAGGGATATGCCTCTATGGTTTCCACATTGTCAATTGTCACTCTTTTTGAAATATTCTTCAGGGAACTGCATTTGCTAAAGTGCTGTTTGAATGACCACAGTCAGGAACACTTAGAAAATGGAATTTAAAAAAATTGGAAGAACATCTTAGGGAATGCATATTCAGGCAAACACAAAGACATGCCTCTCAGCAATATGTCAGGCCTTATGTGAGTGGCACAGAAAACCAGAAGCTGAATTCAACACCACTGCTTTAAAAATGCAGTTATTGGCAGTGAACAAAATTCACAAAAATGATATGAAATTACACTCAGTTGAATTTACATAATGTTTCTATTAAACATTTTGCCAGAGCATCCTGACATTGTTATTATGGTATTAGATGATAGTTATGAGTGATAGGAAGCAAGTGTGGAACATTATGTAAGCTTTATTATCCCTGTTTTCCACTGTAGCTTCTGTGGCTGTTTTTAGTGCCTCTCCCCCAGTTTTGAAGCTGTCTGAAATCATCATGTGATGTATTCTCTCCAGAACGTTGTCTCCATTACAGCTGCTCTGAACGCATCACGATTCTGGGCAAGTCGACCTGCATCATTGTTATGTTTAAATATCATAACATTGGTTATACGATCACTTCCTGGTTTAATGTTTATGTACGGTAGTCCTTGGTTTCAGGAAGTGACGTCTTGACTTCTGCTCAAATCGGTAACAGACGTCAGTTTGTGAATGTGGGACAAGAACGCGTCTCTAGCCGGCATTCGGCTTGTGTCTTCGGACCAGTGAAGATGGCGTGTGTCCGTCTGGACTTTATATCGGCTTGTGTTCATGCATGCTGCCTGTTATGACTCACCTGCATATATATATCTCTGTGTGTAAGATCAGTTTATGAATTAGCAGTGTGAGGGAATATTCAGGATGTACGTAAGTTGACGTATTTAATAAACTGTGTGCTTTATCAGCTACAGGACAGTAGCGAGACGAGCTTAGAAAGCCTTGATGTCATACTTTCAACAATGTGAGCAGCATGTAATAAATGTTGTAAACTGTGCAAAGCAGTAAGCCTTATTTTGACTGAGTGCCAGTGTGCGGGCAGGGAGAATTGTGAGAATGGCCAGTTTATCTACATGAGTATTAATACAATAGAATCAAGAAGGGTATCCCTGCGGCACTCAGTAGTCCTAGGAACGGACATTTAAATAATCTTCGGACTGGAGAAGAGAACCAGCCGTAAGAAGTGGAGCCATTCATTAAACCATATAATTCTATCAAATTTGCCCACAACAATCATCCAAAGACAAGTTCAGACTCTCTGTGATGTTCTGGATCCACCATTGTCTAGGTCGTCCCCTTCCCCTTTTTCCAGGGACCATGCCTTCCATTACTAATTTTTCCAGACTATTATGTCTTTTTATTACTTACTTACTTACTGAGTCGTTCCCCTTCTACCGTAAGGTGTAGAGGTTTGGAAGAGAGAGTGCCAGACTATCCTATCGGCTGTCTTACTCCTGGCCTTGTTCCATTCTAGTCCTCGGTCCTTCAAAGATTGTCTAATGTTGTCCTCCCAGCGGACTCTGGTTCATCCTGGGGGTCTGGATCCCTGGCTCTTTGTTTCCCATGCTTGTCGTGGTAGCCGATCTTCTCCCATTCTGCAGACATGGCCAAACCATCTTAGTTGGGACTGTTCTACTTGGGTCTGCAGGGAGGGGGATTTTAGGCCATGATGTATCATCTGGTTGCGTACCATGTCTCTTCTTGTTACTTCAACCACCTTCTCAGATACCTCATTTCTGAGGTTTGGATCTGGCTTTTGTGGGTTGTAGTCATTGCCCATGACTCGCATCCATATGTCAAGACTGGGACAGCCATCTTCATTTTCTTACCAACCTCTCTTGCTGAGGAATCCACGATTCATGGCCTGAAAAAGTCTCCCAGCTGCTGCTTTTCGAGTGGCCAACTCTTCTTTGATGCCTCCCTTTCGGTCTATAATAGCTCCGAGGTATTTAAAGTGGTCGACCTGCTCCAGGACCTGTTCTCCCAGCTTAATCTGATGTCTTCTTTCTTCTTGTGATATCACCATGGATTTTGTTTTAGAGCTGCTTATGACCATCCCTCTCTTCTCCAGCTCTTCCTTCCAGACTTGCAGGTTGGATTGGAGATGTGCCTCTGATTTAGAAATCAGTGCACCATCATCAGCAAATGCCAGCTCTGAAATACAGACCTGTCTCATCTTCCAGTACCCCACTGAATACTTTCTTGTTCTCTCCTTACATGCCTTGATGACATCATCCATGAGGAGTTTGAAAAGATAAGGTGACAGGATATCACCTTGTCTTACACCAGTGGTGGTCCTGAACTCTTCTGACTTATGGTTTGCTGTCCTCACATAATTTCTGCAAGACCTGTAGAAGCTCTGTATAGCATGAATCAGAGGTGCTGGAATATTCTTCCTTGCCAAACAGTCCCAAAATTTGCTCCAGGGGACCCTGTCAAACGCCTTTTCCAGATCTATGAAACAAAGATGGATCTCACTCTTATACTTTCGGGCCTTTTCACTCAGCTGTCTGAGTGTGAAAATTAGGACTTGAGTACTTCGGTTAGCTCGGAATCTGCCCTGGACCTCATCCAATTGTGGCTCAGCTAGGCATCGGAGTCTCTGCTGTAGGATTCTAGAGTAGATTTTACCAGGGACACTAAGAAGGGATATGTCTCTATGGTTTCCACATTGTCAATTGTCACTCTTTTTGAAAATTGGTATTATGATGGCAATCTCCCAATCCTTTGGTATGGTCTTGTTGCACCACGCTGCCTGTAGGACCCTTAAGAGTAATAGGTCGCCTGATGTTCCCATGTACTTAACCATTTCTGGTGTTATACCATCATGCCCTGCTGCTTTGCCCATCTTGATTTTCATCAGTGCTGCCTTCAGTTCTTCCATCTTTATGTCATCTTCATCACCATTGTTTTCCTCTTCTGTGCTAGTGGTTATCATTTCTGATGCTTGACATTGCTCACCATCAAGGAGTTCTGAGAAATATTCTTTTCATGTCTTTTTATATGACCGACAAATTTCAGCTTCCTTATAGCGATGGTATTTAAGAGCCAATTTTCCTCTACATTTAGTGAGTGCAGTACTTCTCTGTTGGTCTTTTTTTCTGTCCAGGTTATTCTCAACATCCTTCTGTAGCATTTGATTTCGAATGATGTAATCTTTTTTGCAACTGTTTTATTGAGTGTCCATGTCTCGCAGCTGTATGTTGCTACTGGGAATATATACATGCTCTGATCAGTAGTAACTTTGTTTCTGTGCTTGTGCCTTGCCATAGGTTTTTCATCTGTATTAGTTTATGTGAGGCAATTGCAAGTCTTTTTTTAATTTCTACTGCACAGTCGCCAGGGCTGTTGATGATTGATCCTAAGTATTCAAATTCATTAACACCTTCCAGTTCTTCATTATCAATTTCAATTTCTGGTTTGATCTTAATTTTGTCTGTTGTCAATACTTTGGTCTTCTTGGTGTTTAGGTATAGATTCTGGGCCTCGCTGTGTTTTTTGGTTGACAGAATTAATTGTTCAAGTCCTTCTGGGTTGGTCGATAGGACTGTGTCGTCAGCATATCTGATTTCTGGGATCTGGTACCCGCCAATTTTTAATGGATCAAACTCTGTGTGTTCTTGGCCATCTCTTACATTTCTCATAATATTCTCAGCATAAATGTTAAACAGGTAAGGGTACAGCCTTGTCTTATTCCTTTCTGTACTTCAAACCATTCTGATGTTTCTCCCTCTATTCTTACGGATGCCTGTTGTTCTTGGTACAGCAGTGCGATGAGTTGAATACGGTGGTTTGGAAATCCCATATTTTTCATAATAGTCCATAACTGCTGATGTTGTACAAAGTCGAAAGCTTTGGTGTAATCAATGAAACAAGTATATAGGTCAAAGTTGAATTCTCTACACTTTTCTAGGATGATCCTCATATTGAATATATGGTCTCTGGTGCGTCTGCCTGGTCGAAATCTGTCTGAAAACACAAAAAAATACTAGACATTCTAACATCACGACATGGCACAAGAAGCCAACAACTGATTGATAAACAATAATGGGGACAGAAAATTGCAGACAGACAATGTTAGCTGGCTTGAATAAGTCTCCTCACAGACACTTGGTAATAACACAAGGCCCAGCCCCTAAAGCTGTTTATCAATTCTGTTGACCTTTTTCCACACCCTGTTACTGAATAAAAACAATAATTATTATGCCGTGTCAATTACACCATTTTCAATAATTTTTATTAACATAAAGTTACTTTGATCACCTTGTGTTCTTTTGAGTACTGCTCCAGAGCATGCATAAAACTTTCCCAAGATGAAAATTCTTTTCCCACATCCATGATAACTTGCAAAAACGTTTTTTTCCCCTCAAATAAACTGTAGTACTTTCATTCCACCTGAGGAAGACAGACAAAAAACAAAAATACAACAAATGTGGAAAGAGTATTAGAAAAATTTATGGAGGAAAGACAGACTAAAAAAAAAAAGTGAAGAGACAGTTTGAAAAAATGTATGGAGGAAAAAATACAACTAATGTTCACAATTAATAATAGTTTTATCTCTGATGTTTTTTTTAAAACTTCTGTCTGGCAATACACTGTGTCTGCTCAGTTTTCTTGAAATTTTCAGAAGTATACTTGCATATCTGTCAAAAAGAAACATTATAAGCTTCAATGTTTTTAGAACTATAGACAAATATTTTTTTTTTTTTAAATATGTGCTACTAAACAACAACTGCAATTTGTATTATATAAAAATAAAGATCCAAAAGAAAACAAAAATAAAACCCAGCAAGCCAAAAGGACATCCACATATCACAAAAAAAGAAATAAAACAAGTTATTCTTCAAGTGCCATGCCAGCTGATGCAGGAGCTCATGCCTCACTAGTTTCCTCTCCTTGATGCAGTTTATCATTCAGCTATTGACTTTTTTCATGACGTTTAACTATCCAGTACTATTTTTTTTATCAGTTCTTCCCATTGTCATGCAGGAAAGCAGCAGCACAATTCATACATCTGAACAGTCTGTATGACACCTCACCATCAAAAGAGAGACGCAACCAGCTACACAGCAACTTGGCACTCTGAAAAGATGCATTTACTATTCACACCCTGCTCACATCCCAGCTTACAACTATGGAGCGTAGACCAAGTTCAGTGTTACAACAGATAATATACAGTTGCAGTCTACTTATCTAAAACTCGTTGAAACTGATTTTCATACGCTCAAAGCAATTTTGGAACTCACTGCTAATTGTCCTATAAACCTTTATTACACATACTTCAGTTAAACCGATTTTTGTTTACTAGAATTTGTTTATTAGTCGAGTTAATTTTTGTGTCACCTTCTCAAATGTAGACTCCTTCAAGTAGAAGTTCTGCTTTCATGCCTAAGTTACAGTGTTGACATCTTCCTGGGTAATAATAGTGTTTTTGTTTTTCCCTCAAATTTTAGCACAATGATCTTGCCAAAGTCCACTCCAACACCTGACAAATAATGACAATTGAATGGATATAATAGGAAACTCTATACAACAGGAGGTAATCTGATCATCGGAAGCAGTCCCCTATCGGACTGGACTTTTGGACCTTTTATCTCCTTTACACTACAAAGAGTCATTACTCTCAAATGTCAACCTCCTGTTGTCTTTTTCCCCGCCTGAATTGAACCCACTCCACCTTGGTTTTAGGAAATGCATGTTAATCAGTGTCAATGAATCAATCAATACCCTTTAGCTCCCCAAGGAGCATAGGCCTTCAACAAACACATGCCAAGTCTTCCTGTCCTATGCCATCCGCTCAAGTTCTTTCCATGTTTTCCTCATCATTTTCACCTCTATATCCAGTTCTCTTCTCCACGTGTTTTTTGGTCTACCTCTGCCTCTCTTTCCCTGTGGATTCTAGAACAAGGACTGCCTTGTAATGCTATCAACAGGTCTCCTCAATGTGTGTCCTATCCATCGCCAGCGTCTTCTTCTCAACTCTTGTTCCACTGGCACTTGTCTGGTTCTTGTCATCAATTCCACATTTGTGACTTTGTCATACCATTTCAGTCCTTCTATTCTACACAAGCACCCGTTTATAAAAGTCTGTAGCTTTTGGTTGTTGTTTTTGTTGCTCTCCATGTCTCAGAGCATACAATAGGACTGACTTGACATTTGAGTTGAAGATTCTTATTTTCGTGTTGGACTTGATTTTTCTTGTTCTCCATTTGTTTCCCAATGCAATGAAAGTTTTTTGTATTCTTATTTTGATATCAGTATATCACTGTCTGTCCCTCCAACTCTGTCTATATTACTGCCAAGATATGTGTACGATTCTACATCCTTTAGTGGTGTTTCTTCAAGTTCAACCTTGTTATCATTTCTTGCATTTATAATCTTTGTCTTTTCCCTGTGTATTTTCAGGCCCACTTGTTGTGACCTGTCATCGAGAATTTTCATTTTCTCTTGTATCTATGGTTATGGGACAGAAGAGCCAAGTCATCTGCAAAATCCAGATCATCAAGCTGTTTAGTCAGATACCACTGGATTTCATTTCTGTTGTGTGATGTCGATGTTTTCATAACTCAATCTATTGCTAGTAGTAGGAAAAGAAATGGAGACAAGAGGCATCCCTGTCTCACTCCCGTTCTAATCCTAAACGGTTCTGTAAGTTGTCCTTCATAAAAAACTCTGCATGTCATGTCTTCACAGGTCTTCCTTATTAAGTTAATGATCTTCATTGGAACTCCATAATGCCTCATCAATTTCCAAAGTGATTCTCTGTCTACACTGTCAAATGCCTTTTCATAGTCCACAAATCCGATGTATAGCGGTGAATTCCATTCCAGACTTTGTTTAACTATTATTCTCAATGTGGCTATCTGGTCTGTACAGGATCTGTTTTGTCAAAAACCTGCTTGTTCATCTCTCAGTTGCTTGTCTATGGACTCTTTTAATCTCTCAAGGATGATTCTGTTTAATACTTTTCCTGGCACTGATAGTAACATTATTCCTCTATAATTTGTGCACTCTTGTAAATTTCCCTTCTTAGGCAACTTGACCAGATAACCTTCCTTCCATTCTGCTGGTATTTCCTCTCTCTCCCAAACGTTGCCAAGTAGTTTGTATAATATCTCTGTAGAGGAATCAATATCTGTTTTGATGGCCTCTGCTGGAATTCCATCTGGATCAGCTGCTTTTCCATCTTTCAGAAGCTTTATGGCTTTCTTTATTTCTTCTCTATTCGGTTGTTCACAGCTGATTAGTAGCTCCTCCTCTGCTGGCTGGATGTCTGGGGGATTAGTTGGAGCTGGTCTATTGAGAAGTTCCTCAAAATGTTCTCTCCATCTCTTCATTTGTTCTCGTACATTACTAAACAATTTTCCATTCTTATCTTTTATGACGCCATTTGCTTGCTTATATTTCCCTGTTAGCTTCTTTGTGTTGTTGTACAGGTCCCTCATATTTCCTTTGGCTGCAGCTTCCTCTGCTTCCCTTGCCAACTCTTCAATATACTTCCTCTTGTCTCTTTTGATGTTTCTTCTTACTTCTTTTTTTGCTTCAATGTACACTTCATGAGCCTTAGCTTTGGAGCTTCTGTTTAAATCTGCTTTCTTGTTTTTCCTGTCTTCTATCTTGCTAATGGTTTCTATTGTTATCCATGCTTTGTGCTGATGTTCTCTTTTTCTCAGTACTTCTTCACATGTCTCGTTCCATATATTTTTTACTTGTTGCCAGTGGTCTTCCATATCTGCTTCATCTTCCAGCTGTTGGAGTACTTGGTACTTGTTGGATACTATGATTTAAAATGTTTCTCTTATTTCCTGATTTCTTAGATATCCCACATTATACTGTTGTCTATAGCTATATACTGTTGTAAATTTCTTGAATTTTAATTTTGTTTTAGCCAACAGAAGTTGGTTGTCTGATACCACATCTGCTCCTCTACATACTTTTTACATCATGCAATGATGACCTAAACTTCTTACTTATGCATATGTGATCAATCTGATTCTCAGTTCTGTGGTCTGGTGATATCCATGTTGCTTTATGTATTCTTTTATGTGGAAATATGCTTCCTCCTATAGCTAGTTGATCTGAAGCACAGAAGTTAGCTAATAGTTCCCCATTCTCGTTCATCATACCTAATCCATGCTTTCCCATGATTTCTTCAAAGCCGGTGTTGTCTGTTCCTATTTTCGTGTTTAGATCCCCCATCAAAATTGTGATGTCTTTTCTTTTCTTTTTGTCCAAGACATTTTGTAGGATCCCGTTACACGCCCATTGGGGCATATTGGGAATATGGTGTTAGGCCCATATTTTCTTGACCATCGGCACACTAGAGATGATGTGGTCAGCATCACGCCGGCCGCCTTAACCTTCCCAGAGTTGCTCTGGTACCCAGTTGGGGCTGGGTCGACCCAGGAGCCGTTTGCGGCCTTAAAAAAATCCCTCATCTGGGGATCGAACCATAGACCGCTGAGCTAGGAAGCCAGTGCACTAACCACTATGCTACCGCGGCTCCCAAGACATTTTGTAGTCTGGTGTAAAAGTCTTCTTTCTCAGATTCTTCTTTATCATTTGTTGGTGCATAACACTGGATGTTGTTTATATTTACTTTCTTTTTGGTTGATTTAAGCCTTGCTGTTATAATTCGGGGTCCCATTGCTTCCCATTCTATAAGTGCCTTCTAAGCTTCCCTAGACAGCATTATAGCCACCCCTTCACTGAGTTGGGCTCTTTTCTCCTCATGTCCTGAGGACAACACCATTTCTCCTGTAATAAATCTCCTCTCTATGCCCTTCCACCGTGTTTCGCAGAGACCCAGGATATCAATCCTATAATTTGTCATTTCCGCTGCTACCTATGCAGTTTTCCCTTGTTCACATAGAGTGCGAACATTCCAGGTGCCATTCCTGGAGATTTTCCTAGACTAAAAAAGATTAGTCGGCAACCCAGACTCCTTTCGACTTTCTCTGGGTTGCTTCATGCGCCTCCTTTCCAGAGGACCTTCTTCTGCCTTGGGCGGCTGAGTTGATTTATATTCTATATTTGCTTTGTCCATGTTTGTTGAAGTTTGTTTTGGTAAAAAGTTTTTATGGGATGGGGTAACCAGCCCTATGCCCAACCCTCCTTAGTCACTTTTTACTACATGCATGGTAGGGTACTGGCAGCTTGTGTACCCTGACAATCCCCAGAGCAATGCCAGTGGGAGTTTTACTCCTGGTAGGTTCAACCATGCTGGACTGGTCTGCGTGGGTAGGGGTCAGACAAAAGCTGATACCCTGGTCCTCCAGGTTGGGGGTTTTAGCACAGGGCCGACACCCCTGTCTGTGTAAAAAATCGCACACGTTACGGAAACAGCAATAAATGAAAATACTTTGATGCGGGACGGACATCCGGAGTCTCAGGCTCGTATGACTGACAGTGGTAAAAGCCGAAAGGAAGCCACTGGCATGAAAACGGATGCCCAGACCGCAAAACATGAAACCAGAATTGGTTTTTGGAATGTCAGAACTATGAATGAGGCAGGAAAGCTGAGACAGATCACAGCAGAGATGAGGAATTACAAACTACATATCCTGGGAATAAGCGAGAGCAGATGGACAGGGATGGGGAGAATAAAAACAGCTACAGGGGAAACAGTACTTTATTCTGGTAGAGAGGACGGTCAGCACAATGAAGGTGTAGCCATTATCCTTAAGAAAGGAATGGAAAGGTCTCTACTGGAATGGAAACCCATTAACAACAGACTAATAAGAGCAAGACTGAGGGGGAGATTCACCAACACCACAATTATACAATGCTATGCACCAACAAACAACAGTGATGAAGAGATCAAGGACGATTTCTATCAACAGGTACAAAAGGAAATGGAAACTGTACCCAGGTACGATCTTATTATAGTAATGGGAGACCTAAATGTGAAAGTTGGAACACATAATAATTATAACGAAAGAGTAATGGGGAAATGCGGCAGTGGAACAGTAAATGAGAATGGGGACAAATTAATAAGCTTCTGCAGTATTAACAACCTGGTCATTGGAGGAACACTTTTTCAACACAAAGAAGTGCATAAGTTAACATGGGAATCACCAAACGGACGAGACAAAAACTAGATAGATCACATAATGATCAATGGCAGATGGAGACATGCACTACAAGACGTGAAAGTAAGAAGAGGCGCAGATGTGGGAAGTGATCATCACCTAGTAGTAGCAAGACTGAAGGTGAAACTCAGAGCTGCTGGACCAGTTGCAGTCAAACAGAAAAGATATAACATCACGAAACTTAAGGACCCCCTCACCAGAAAAGCGTTCATGGTCGACGTAAAGAGGCGATATCTGATTACAAAAAGCCAGGAAAGAACAGAGACCAACGATGTGGACCAGAAATTCAACACCATCTCAACAATATACAAAGAAAGCAGCAAGTCATGCTTGGGATTCCAGGAAAGAAAGAGCCAAGACTGGATAACACCAGAAACGCTAAACACCATAGCGAAGAGAAAGGAAAAGAAAAGGAAGAAAACAGAAGCTAAGTCTCCCAGGTTAAAGGCAATATATAGTGAACAGTACAGTCAGCTGGACAAGGAAGTAAAACGTCAAACCCGTGCTAACAAAAGGACATTTCTGGATGACCTTGCAAGACAGGCAGAAGAGGCAGCACTGAGAAATGAACAAAGCACAGTTTATAAAATAACTAAAGCTATCAGTGGAAAACGAGGTGCAAACAACATATGGTTAGTAAGAGACAAGCAAGGAAATCTCATCACCACAGCACAGGGGCAGGAAACAAGATGGGCAGAGCACTTCAGAGAAACACTGAATAAGGAACCACCAGAGACTCAGCTGAATGTTCCTGAGGCTGAAAGTGACTTAGACGTAAATACAGACATTCCACGAAAAGAAAAAATTATCACAGCTATCAAAGGGCTAAAAAATGGAAAAGCGCCTGGTCACGACAATCTGAATGCTGAGCTATTCAAGACAGACCCTGAACTAGCAGCAGAACTATTAGAACCACTATTTGCACAAGTCTGGGAAACTGAGACAACACCAACAGAGTGGAGTAAAGGAATAATTGTCAAATTGCCCAAGAAGAACGACCTTGCAGACTGCAACAACTGGAGAGGAATTACCCTCCTCTCAGTTCCCAGCAAAATACTAGGCAGAATAATCATCCAGAGAATTTCAAAAGCAGTTGACCATAAACTGAGGAAAGAACAAGCGGGCTTCTGAAAGAGCAGAAAATGTGCAGATCATATATTTACCCTCAGGAACATTATAGAGCAGTGCTCAGAATGGCAGAGACAGCTGTACATTAACTTTGTTGATTTTGAAAAGGCTTTCGACAGCATACACAGGGACAGCCTATGGAAAATTCTGAGGGCTTATGGAATTCCCAGCCGCATTGTTTCCATTATAAAAAGCCTCTATTCTAACTTTACGTGCAGTGTTGGATCGAGTAATATAACTTTCGAAGTGAAAACAGGAGTACGACAGGGATGCCCCTTATCAACAACATTATTTTTGACAGTCATAGATTGGGCGATGCGCCAGACTACAGAGGACAGTCCAAGAGGAATTAGATGGACAACGTTTTCTACACTGGAAGATTTGGAATATGCAGATGACATTGCACTACTCGCGCATTCACACCAACACATTCAAGACAAAACCGATAGACTGAATAAGTATGGCCAGCAGGTTGGCCTGAACATCAATTTGAAGAAGACAGAGGTCATGACACTAAATGTGGGCAATCCTGAGCCAGTAACAGTAAGGAACCAGAAGTTAGAACAGACAGACACATTTACTTACCTAGGAAGCATAGTAACACCTGACGGTGGAACAAGCAAGGACATTAACAACAGAATGAATAAAGTGAGAACAGCCTTTGCTGTTCTCAACAACATTTGGAAGTCTTCCCACTACAGCACAAACACCAAATTAAGACTGTATGAGAGCTGTGTACTTTCTGTGCTTCTCTATGGTGCGGAATGTTGGAGAGTAACAGAGAAGGAAATGTCGAAACTGTCCTCTTTCCACACAATCTGCCTAAGGAAAATTCTCAGAATCTTTTGGCCAAACACCATCAGCAACCAAGAACTACTTATTCGGAGTAACCAGGAGGACATGCACACCATCATAGCTGGCAGACGCTGGAGTTGGGTTGGCCATGTCCTCAGAAGGAACCCTGATACCATCACAAGAACAGCTATGCTATGGACCCCCGAGGGAAAGCGAAAGAGAGGCCGACCAAAAACAACTTGGCGGAGAACTGTGGAAGCTGAGATGCAAAGAATGAACCACAGTTGGGGCACTGTACGAAGGATGGCCGCCAACCGAGCAAAGTGGAATCAATTTGTTGCTGCCCTACAAGACGCCACCAGGCATGACGGCCGCTGACTGCTTTGACAGTTGGCGGTTATGGATCAAAGAAGAAGAAGAAGATGGTAGGGTACAGTGTTACTATTCTTTGCTCCCCTTTCGAGCCCTGGTAACACACCTGACAAATAATGACCATTGAATGGATATAATAGGAAACTCTATACAACAGGAGGTAATCTGATCCTCATAAGTGGTCCACTGTCGGACAAGTCTTTTGGCCCTTTTATCTCCTTTACACTACAAAGAGTCATTACTCTCAAGTGTCAACCTCCTGTTGTCTTTTTCCCCACCTGAATTGAACCCACTCCACCTTGGTTTTAGGAAAAGCATGTTAGTCAGTGTGACAACAGCAAACTCCTTCAAGATCTCATAAGTACAGAAGCAAACTTAAAAAAAAAATGTGCTCAAGAATAAGCATGTAGCAAGATTTAAGATATTCAGAAAAATGACAACCTACCACAGTTTATTGCTAATTCTAGTGTTGGTTAAATTACAGTTTACTGTGTAGTCGACCATTCTGTGGCAAAGAGGGTTAGGGTTAAGGTTAGTAGTAGTGTACTAAATTAAGCATACTATTAAGTATTTATGTAAAGAGAATATGGATAGGGGCTTAGTGTTAATACCAGACAAGTGCCAGTGGAACAAGAGACGAGAAGAAGATGCTGGCAATGGATAGGTCACACATTGAGGAAACCTGTTGATAGCATTACAAGGCTGTCCTTGTTCTTGAATCCTCAAGGTAGGGGAGGCAGAGATAGGCCAAAAAACACATGGAGAAGTATATTATTTGGAACTGAAAACAATATATATCCTAATTACAACCCATCGGAGGTTGAACAGGATATTTTCATCATTAATATTTTTTTTTAATGGAGAAGAGAATTGGAGACAGAAGTGAAAATAATGAGAAAGACATGGAAAGAACTTGAGCAGATGGCACATGACAGGACTTAACAAGTGTTTGTTGAAAGCCTGTGCTTCTTGGGGAGCTAAAGGGTATTGATTGATTTAGCGTTATACAAAGACATAGCTGCTAACGCTAATTTTAACCCTAATCTTGTTTGCGCAAAGAAGGCCGAGTGCACACTAAACTGTGATTCAACCCTAGTTTTTTTGGGGGGTTAAATGAACTACAGTGGGACGTGTTCTTCTATGTCATCAAATTAGTCGGCCACGTCGTTAGGGTAAGTATTAAGATTAGGTTCAGGGTTAGTTTTAGGATTCCTAAACGTAACCCTTACCCCGGCTCAAGTCTGGGCAGTACACTGGGATCCGCCATTTTAGTCAAAACGCAGCAAAGTTGGAATTTTTTTTAAGTTTGACAAAGCTTGAAACAAGGTTGGGATTAGGTTAAGGCTAGTTGTAACGTAAATATAGTTAGCCAGTCTGGCAATATGGCGGACGTTGTCTACTGTCGTTGCCATCTACCCCTTATTACTGTGTCTCTGAAATATTTTTTGAGGGTATATGGAACACAAGGAAAACGTAGGCCTATTCGTTTCAACCGCTTTTTTTTTTAACGGTGCTTGATCATTCGGTCATTTTCGTCGCATGTATCGTGTCCAGCAGTTTTACATTAAGAAGTTAAAAAATACATAGGCCTATGGTCATAATTTATATGAAATGTTTGTTTATACACATTCGTCCTTGCGCCTTTTTTGCCAGTTTAAGACGACATACAACTAGACTTTTAAGTAATAATCTTTTTTAAAAAAGGGAATACAAATGTTAATAAATACCTCAAATAAAGGCACATCCGCCATTTTGTTGTTGCAAAAGTTGGATTGGATAAACGTTCAGTCCGATAGAATATTTTTTTAATAGAGGGCTGGGGGGGGGGGGGGGGGGCAGTTGTGATAGCATGTACCCCGAATTGTTCTTTAGTGGCGTATGGACAAGCAAAAGTTGTCATATCTTAGTACCTACTGTCTGTCGATACTGCTACGGATGCGCTGAAAATTTATTTAAATATGATTGCCTACGAAACAGCTGACTTTCATTTTCAAACAGAATGGCTGGCGCTTGTTTTGCCTAAGAGTGAATGGCACAATAAAGTAAAACAGTATATAACAAGAACTGAAATTAATGTATAAGACTCAATGATGGTGTGAGGAAAAGGGGTAGTCTGATGGCAGATAATTTGTAGATTTGATGTAATTTCGGACACCCTCGGGCTTTCTCGCCCCTTTTCACCTTGTTACAACAGGCCAGTTTTAAGAGCTTCATTTTGGCTTCTTTCTTTTTTTAATTCGTTTTTTTTTTTAAATAATTGTTTGTTTGTTTCTTGGAAAGTGGAGGTCACATACAAAAACATTCACACATATTTGGTTTTGATTTACTCTATTTGGACTGAGTGGTCGGTGGGGAGGGGAAGAAGGTATTATATTTGGATATTGGAAATCTGACTTTTTTCTTGAATTAGTACACCATTTATGCAATGATATATACAATACAGGATATTTACCACACGACATGAAGACATCAGTTTTTATAACATTGCCCAAAAAACCAAATGCAACAGAATGTTCAGACTTCAGAACAATCAGCCTGATGAGTCATGCAATTAAGATACTGCTCAAAATCATACAGGAAAGAATAAAAAGTAAAGTAGACAGCGAAATCCAAGAAGAACAGTTTGGTTTTAGACGGAACAGTGGAACAAGAGAGGCAATATTTTGCCTAAGAAGATTAGCAGAAAAATATACAGAGGTCCAAAAAAGTATGTATATGTGCTTCATTGACTATAAGAAGGATTTTGACAGAATCCATCATGAGAAAATAATTGAATGCCTCAAAGACATAGGTATTGATGGAAAAGATATAAGAATACTCAGTAACCTTTATTGGGAGCAAACTGCCACAGTAAGATCGGGAAGGAATTATTCACCATACATAGACATAAAAAGAGGTGTCAGACAAGGTTGTGTGCTGTCCCCCTGCCTATTTAATTTATACACCGAAAAAATTTTCAAACAGATACAGGAAATACCAGGACTGAACATCAGTGGAAGATCAATAAACAACCTTAGATATGCAGATGATACCGTGTTGTTAGCTGAAAGCGAACAGGAGTTACAAGAACTAGTGAAGCAAGTGAACAGTATAAGTCATGAATATGGACTCGACATTAATATTGAGAAAACTAAAACTATGATAATTAGCAAAACAGACGATAAACCCACATTAAAGATAAGCGTAAATGGGAAAATCCTGGAACAAGTCAAGAGCTACGTATATCTTGGTCATATAATAACAGAAGATGGCAAATGTGAAACAGAAATCAAGAAGAGAATAGGAATGGCCAAAGCTACATTCAACAACATGAAACATATACTGACATCCAAACAGTTATCTCATAAATTAAAACTGAGAATCATAAAGTGTTATATATATTCTGCATTTCTGTATGGTGCAGAAACATGGACGATGAATAAGCATTTGGAAGAAAGAATTGAGGCTCTTGAAATGTGGATATATAGAAGAATGGGGCGTATCTCATGGAAAGATATGAAAACAAATAAGGAGGTCCTAGAAAATCTAGGTATGAAAAGAGAACTAATGAGAGAGGTCAAAGTTCGGCAGCTAAAATACTTTGGCCACATAAAAAGGCATAACACCTTGCAGAAGACCATAACAGAAGGGAGAGTTGAAGGCAAACGTGCAAGGGGAAGACAGCGCTATAAGTGGGAAGATAACATCAAGAGATGGACGGGAAAGAGTCTATCAGAGTGTACCACCAAGACAAGAGACAGAAGACGTTGGAGATCCTTTACAGCCAACCTTCGTTGTGGAGATGGCAACTGATGATGATGATGACACCATTTATCCTAATTATAACCTATCAAGGGTTGAACGGGATACTACATTAAAAAAAAAGAGAATCTAAGAAACCGTGATAGACGAGAGTAATTAAGGCCCAAAGGGGGGAAAAAGGCACAACCTCAACTTGGAAATTTTAACTTACTCTGTTTACAATTATTCAACAGAATGGATGATGCCACGATCATGTATCGGTAACTGAACATATTATGTGGAGTTAGCGACAGTACATATCCTAGTTAGTGGAAATAAGTGATATAATAGTGACAGAAAGGGAAAATAAAGGCCTTAGCCTGAATAGTAAAAAGACCGAGGTAAAGGTCATCTCAAAGAAAATGAGTTCTCTAGAATGCTAAAGTTAATGGAACAGTTTTAAAACAAGTCTGTGGGTTCAAATATCTGAGCGCGTCAATAACATCGGTTGAAAATTGAGGCGAAGAGAAGAACAGCCCACGCAAATGCAACTTTCTAGAAAATGATAAGTATACTGTTCAAAAAAAGAAACGCATAGCTATACCAAGGGCGTTTTTATGAGTTTGTAAGTAAAATTTGGTGCTAGGGTATATAAAAACCAGCCTCAAATGTTCTTTGCAGTGTCAAATGCACGTGTTGGCCTGAATTGCGTTCGTTTTTGTAATCGTTACAACGCAGTGGTCAATAGTGTTTATTACGCAATTTTTGACCACAGCTCATGTTGCGCGCACGTGAAAGCAACAAAATTTGGGGTGAACACTATTCACTGACTACGCAATTGAAACCCTATAAAAGGATAATGCTACACACAAAAAATTCAGTTCATTTTCAAGCAGACATTTATGGCGTCTCTATCGATAAATTTAAGGAACATTGCTATTGGCCGACTGCATGCAGGCGAAAGTCAAAGTCAGGTTGCCAGGCATCTAAACGTGCATCAGAGTACCATCAGTCGACTTTGGCACCGGTTCCAAGCCACTGGCTCAGTTGAAGACCGGCATCGCAGTGGACGACCCAGAGTGACAACAGCAGCGGGGGACCGCTTTATTCGGCTTCGTCACCTCAGAGACAGGTTTAAAACAGCTTCCTCAACTGCCCAGTCATTGCCTGCAGGACGTCATGTGTCTGATCAAACTGTCCGGAATAGACTGCATGACGCTGGACTTTGGGCACAACGACCTCACCGAGGACCTGTCCTTACGCGCCGCCATCGCCCAAATCGACTTCTTTAGGCCAACCAGCATCGTCCATGGGCAGCTGACAATCAATGGAGACGTGTCTGGTTTAGTGACGAATCTTTCTTTTTGTTGCAGCGTCATGATAGACGGCGTAGGGTCTACCGTAGGCGAAATGAACGTTTTGCCCAAAATTGCGTTGATGAAGCGCCGCCGCACGGTGGTGGAGGTGCAATGGTGTGGGGATTGATCAGTTACAACGGAAGGAGTCAATTGGTGCACATTGAAGGAGGCTTGAATGCGCAGCGATACGTCAATGAAATTCTTCGACCCCATGTCCTTCCACTTTTGGCTGCCCAAAGGTATGTGTTTCAACAGGACAACGCCAGACCCCATTGTGCACGGTTGACCACGCAGTTCCTGACTGCCAACAACATTCTCACCCTTCCCTGTCTCCAGACATGAGTCCGATTGAGCACCTGTGGGATGAGCTGCATAGACGTGTTTGTCGCCGAGACTTTGCTCCAGCCAATCGTCGTGATCGGTTCCAGGCACTCCAGGAAGAGTGGGCAGCCATCCCACAGGCCCACATCAGACGTCTGATCGCATCCATGCCCAGGAGATGCGGTCGCTGATCGATGCAAGAGGAGGCCCCACACCATACTAACGGGAAAGCCCGTACGCCAAAAAACTCTCGTGACTCAGACGCAAAACAACTGTCAATTGATTGGTTGAACCCTAATGTATTCTTGTGTGCAATTTGAACAATTAACTCATTAAATTAAAAAAGTTATTGAATGTAAAAATTATGGCTATGTGTGTGCCTTCAGTAGCTATGCGTTTCTTTTTTTGAACAGTATATTTTATGCAAAATCTCTTTGTCGATGGAAGTGAGAAAGGGAGTTTTTCAGTGTTTATAGAACCAATCATGACATATGTGATAAAGTGCATTGATACAGCGCTAAAATTATTATTTATAAGTATAAAAGTCAAAATAATATGTGTAGAAATAAAAATAGTAAAGTTGTATCGCGTCTTCTTCCACGCGCCAGTCAACGCATTGATTTTAGCAAGACAGAACGTAGTGAGAAATCTTATTGCCGTGCCAGTGGTATTGGACTTTATAACGCGCACGTCAAGGGTTAACGGTAAAAAAAATTTGAAAAGACAAGCTTGGTTGTTCCAAGAAAGAGAGTACGATTCAAAACAGGGGAGGCATAAACGAACGCATAAAAGTGAGAGAGCGAACACACGCTGCCGGCTTGTCAAGCGTTAGATTCTTGAATTAGCTACTCAGGACGACAGTGCGAGACGATGCCGTTAGCCTGTGTTCGAAAACGTTGTCTCGAGCTTTGAAAAATTTAAAAATACCCCGCCAAGTCCAATATTTCTTCTAACTATAAGACACACAGTGGAAATATATATACACACACGCATAATTACTTCCTGCCTGAAAAAAGGAAGATCTGCGATTATTTTTTATAACATTCGAGAAGTTGAGACTTAGAAAACAACGAACACCTAAATGGAAAATATATGGAATTCTTTATTAATAGGTTTAGGATCATAAAAGTTAGCTAGTTTAAGAGCTTATCTTATCCTGATAAATAATATGCTTTCAAATAGAAAATCCGACAGATAATAAGAAAGATATTGACAAAAGACTGTATTGGTCAGTACAGACAGGCAAACATATGCTCGGTTTTACTTTCACTAACGTTGACTTTTTGGACGCGTCCTTGAGAAAGGCATGAAAAGGGTACATGTAGTCTGTTGTAGAAGGGGTAGACAAGGGCAGAGAAATTATGGGATGGCTTAACAATAAATATATTTTAGCAGTGGAAATCTAAGAAAGAGTGAGGAGAAAACTTGTTATGTCCAAAAATCAAGTCTGTTTTTAGCTTTTCATGCCAATATTTTCAAATTCAAACTAAAAAAGCTTAGTAGTTGGACCTCATTGGCCAACGCATTTTATATTAAGGAAAACTTAGATGGGCTAAGCGCCATTTGCATAAGACAGTCCCTAGCATAGGACGTTGTAATTCTGTGAAGTGTGACTTGCCTTACTAGATTAAATATATATTGAAAGTAAAACAAAAGGGCAGCACAGTCCAGCCAGCAGGACATCTGAAGTCTGCTAATCAACGTACCTGTGTTTATTCATTGAATTTATGAGTTTTTATCTGGCACTACTCCGGTGTCAGATGTCTGTGAAAAGCAGTTGAGAAGTCTTTTCATTTCCAGTAGTGACAGGGATCTGCAGAGTCCACCCTGTTACTTTTGGGCCAGTATCAAGTGATCATTTTTCCAGCAAGAATACACACAGTTCGAGTTGTGCCAGCTAAGTATATGATCTGGCACAGAACGCTTCATCAGCTTCGATTACTAGGGACCCTTGTATAACTTAATAACAATATCTCCCAAGGAATTAAACAACGAAATTTGTGTAGCAAGAACTGGGAATATTTAAGAAATCCCAAACAGCCATCCAGTGTTAGAAACCAGTAATAGTAAATATTTAATAACACTATTAGTATATTTCCACAATATATGTTTGGACAAATTGTCCCTTTGGGTTAAACTTTGAAATTTTGTATATACCTTGAGTTATTTTAATTTTGAAAGTCCTGACCAGAAGAATACTAGGCTCAGGACCAATAAATTGTATAAAAGATTTTCACATATAAAACGTTAACCCAAGTGTTAATTCATTTGATCATAGACTTTAATATTTGTTTATATATGTGTGTGTGTGTGTGTGTGTGTGTTAGTGTTAGATTATCATCACACCACACTAGCATAACCCTAGACATTAGACGTAGCTATCATACATACTAGTCAAGAATAGGTCTGATTGAGGTCATAAGGTGGTAGCAGAAAGGTACCCTGATAACTAAACCCAAAATTTGTTATAATCAGGTACCTTCACAGCTGACCTCATTCAGTACAGTAGTAATACAGAACAACAACATTGCATAACATCAAAAACCACCACAATATTGGTAGGCTCGTCCGAAATTTGTAACTGATTATTTGTAGGAAAATTTAAATAGTGTAGCACAAGTGTCCCCAAAAGTTATAAAAATATTTAAAAGGGGAAAATAACAGCTGATGAACTGTCAAGAGCCAGTAGTTAGTTAATTAATTGGTTAATTAATTAGTTAGTGTTAGTACCTTGCTAATTATAGAGTTTTAAATTTTGTATTAGAACATTTTCAAGATTGATATTATGGCAGACCTAGCAAAGTTCAGATCTGCTGCTGTGCTGGCTGCAAAAGAGATGAATATGGATGGACCAGAGTTGGTTCAGTATGTAACCTCATAGGTTGATAAATTTATTGATGGGGAGGATAGGAAATTAGCTGAAGAAAGAAGAATGCAACTAGAAGCAGATAAAGAAATAAAAAGGTTGCAGATTGAGGCTGACAAAGAGGCTAGGGCATTATAGGCGGATAGGGAGGCTGAAATTAAGCGGCTCCAATTTGAAGAAAAAAGGCCGAGAAGGAAGCTGAGGAAAGATGACAGGCTGCCGAAAGGGAAGCAGAAAAGGAGAAGAGATTACAGAGGGAGCACGAGTTACGACTAAGGGAGTTTGATTTTCAAAGCCATGTTCCTGAAAATGGTGCCAGCCCTTCTACCTCCGATGCCACTGCTAATCAGGGAGCCTCAACCTCAGCTATGGGGTTCCATTTAGACCATTTTGTTGAGAGGGACGATGACATTGAATCATTTCTATCCAGATTTGAGGTATTAGCCACCACCTATGGGTGGAGAAGGAAAGGTGGAGTTTAAAGTTATCTCAGGGTCTTAGGGGAACATCTTATGAAGTGTTAGCAAAAATGAGCAAAGATGACCAAGACAATTATGACATGTTAAAGCAGGCTCTTTTGCTAAGGTATGAAAAGAATGGAGAATTTTACAGGAAAAAGTTTAGAAATGCCAAGCTACTGTCGGGTGAGACCTATCACCAGTTCTCTGCCCGTTTAGAGATGTACTTGGAGAAATGGACTGCTCTGGGGAAAACCCAAGATCTTAAAGAAATGATCCTTATTGAGCAATTGAGAGAGTCCATGGCTCCAGACTTGAGAAAGTTTCTCATGGAACAGGGTGCAGAGAGGCTGGGTGAGTTACGTAATGTCGCTGAGAGGTATCAGGCAGCCCAGGCAGAGGTAGCTGGCGCCATAAAGAAACATGTAGACAATTATAAGGCTCCACAAAACTCTAATAGATTTGACAACAAAGATCAGGGTAACAAGGGTAAGCAAAATTTTGATAGGCCACGCCATGATTATAGAAATAAAAACCCACAATTCAATGACAGGAAATATGAGGAAAGAAAATCTTTTTACCAAGGTAGATTATATTGTAGATGGTGTAAGAGGGAAGGACATGACACCAAAGTTTGTACTAAGAAACCTGCTGGATTTGCTGCTATGAAGTTGGGGGAAAAGGAAGTAAAGGTAAAACCTACTGACATCAGGAACCTTATCACCCCCCAGTGTGTGAGGATGTTATATGTAATGGGGTCACCATTAGGTGCCTGTATGATACCATTTTAGATTTTGATTCTGTTGTAAGTTCGCACTTGGTGAACCCAGATCAGTATACTACTGAAACAGTGGAGATACAAGGGGCGACCAAGGACATCCCACTTCCCATTGCCAGGATAATGGTGAAAACTCGCTATGTGGAAGGAATAATCAGAGCAGCAGTGATCGACGCACCCATCTACCCTCTGATATTGGGGTGTCGTTATGTTTTCCTGGGGAATCCCAAGAGACCTGTGGTCTTGGCAGCCGTCCAGACCCGATCACAATCCAGAAAGGAAGAAGATGAACCAATAAATACTCATCCAGAGGAGATGAGGAAGGCACAGGCTGAGGATAGGACACTCAAGCCTTGCTTTAAAAAATTACCTAAATGCCACACACCTCCAAGCAAAGGGGGCTATTATATGAAGTTGCTCCAGCAACTCTAGGGGCATGCCCATTTACAATATTCACTAGGTTAGGATTCCCGCATCAAATCTTGACTGATAATGGCTCACAGTTCAAGGGGTAACTAACGGAAGAAGTTTTCAGGATCTTCCAAGCCAGGCACTTTCATTGTAGTCTGTATCACCCCCAAGGGAACGGCCAGGTGGAGAGGTTCAACGGGACTCTCATTTCTATCCTGAGAAAGCTGGCACATGAGAAACCTGATACGTGGGACCAATACTTGCCCACCGCGTTGTTTGCGTATCGGGAAGTTCCACATAATTCAACCGGGATGGCACCCGCAACTCTGTTATTTGGGAGGCCAATCAAAGGTCCATTGGAGGCCTTGTTGAGGACATGGACAGATGAGAAGGCAGAAGAGACTGTTACCTCATCATATCAATATGTGAACGAGCTGACCACTCGTCTTAAAACTGGCTGGAAACTTGCAAATGATAATCTCAGACAAGCCAGAAAAAAAACATGCTGCCTATTTTAATAAGAAAGCTAAGGATAGAGAACTATTGGTGGGAGAGAAGGTGCTTCTTCTACTGCCCGGCAGCCATAACAAATTACAAATTGGATGGCAAGGTCCATATACTGTTCTAGAGAAGGTGTCTAGAACAAATTATAAAATCGACAAGAAGGGGAAAGAGAAAATATATCATGTGAACCTTCTAAAGAAGTATCTGGACAGGGAAATCCAGGAAGGAACACATTTAATGTCCTTGTCGATAGCAACGGGGATGAAGAATGAACCACTCACCTCTCATGAGTACTCCCTGAAAACGTGAGACCCCTGCACATGTAAAAGTCAGTACACACTTGACGAAAAAACAGAGGGAACAGGTTCAAAAGGTTCTGACTGATCATACAGATGTGTTAACGGACAAACCGGGGCACACGAATTTGTTGGAATATGATATGAAACTAGTAGACCCAACACCGATCTGTATGAGAGCCTACACGATCCCGTTTGCCAAGGAGAAAGCTTTGAAAGAGGAGATTGAGTACCTATTGAAAGAAGGGATTATTTCTCATAGCGAATCTCTGTATAGTTCTAGTGTGGTTTTGCTGAGAAAACCCTCTGGGGAACATCGTCTATGTATAGATTACAGGAAACTGAATGCTGCCACAGAAAATCAGGTGGATCCATTACCGGACACAAATCAGCTATTTGCCAGGCTGAACAAGGCAAAATATTTTTCTAAGGTGGATCTTAGCAAAGGCTATTATCAAATTCCAGTAAAGCCTGAGGTCCGACCTTATTTAGCGTTTAGCACTTCGGAAGGAAATTATGAATTCAACATGTTGCCATTTGGGTTGAAAAATGCTCCGAGTGTGTTTTCTAGGATGATGCGAAAATTGTTGGATCCCCTGAATAACCCATGCATCACAAATTTTATGGATATCCTTATTGCTACGGAAACATTTGAGGAACACATTAACTCTTCGACTATGCTGTTTAATAGACTGAGAGAGGCAAATTTGACGGCTAGACCAACAAAATGTTGTATTGGTTGTAAAGAGTTTGAGTTCTTGGGACATACTGTATATCAGGGTAACATGACCCCAAGAATCTCGAGAAATTAAAGAGAGCACCGCGGCCCGCAACCAAGAAAGATGTGAGATCTTTCGTGTCCTTGTGTGGATTCTATCAGAAATATATCAAAAATTTTAACTCTATTTGTGCTCCTCTGACGGATTTAACTCGCAAGGGAAATCCTGATAGAATTGTTTGGTCAGCCCAGCGTGAATTAGCGTACCAAGAGTTAAAGGAAAAACTTACCAGCAAGCCAATCTTGAAATTACCTGATTTAAGTCAGGAATTTGTGGTGAGAAGTGACGCAAGCAATGTAGGCCTGGGGCTACTTTGTTGCAAAGGTCATCGTCACCAGAGAGGAAGCTGAACCCAGTCGCTTATGCTAGCCGCAAATTGAACAAAGCGGAACAAAACTATTCAACAAGCGAGAAAGAATGTCTAGCTTTAATCTGGGCGATACGAACGTTCCAGATCTATCTATATGGTAGAACATTTGTGGTCCAGACGGATCATCAGCCCCTCGTATTCTTATCACAGGCAAAGCATGAAAATGCTTGTTTATTACGATGGTCATTACTCCTACAGCCATATTCATTCACTATTGAATATATTCCCGGTTCACAGAACGTGGGTGCAGATTTCCTCAGTAGGCATCCCTGTGATCAAAACCAGAATATTTATCAGGCATAAGGAGTTAATTTTATCTATGTGTATCACTGTTTTTGGAACTAGCATCAGGCATGTTCTTAAGGGGGGAGATGTGTGATAAAGTGCATTGATACAGCGCTAAAATTATTATTTATAAGTATAAAAGTCAAAATAATATGTGTAGAAATAAAAATAGTAAAGTTGTAACGCGTCTTCTTCCACGCGCCAGTCAACGCATTGATTTTAGCAAGACAGAACGTAGTGAGAAATCTTATTGCCGTGCCAGTGGTATTGGACTTTATAACGTGCCCGTCAAGGGTTAACGGTAAAAAAATTTGAAAGAGCGAACACATGCTGCCGGCTTGTCAAGCATTAGATTCTTGAATTAGCTACTCAGGACGACAGTGCGAGACGATGCCGTTAGCCTGTGTTCGAAAACGTTGTCTCGAGCTTTGAAAAATTTAAAAATACCCCGCCAAGTCCAATATTTCTTCTAAATAAAAGACACACAGTGGAAATATATATACACACACGCATAATTACTTCCTGCCTGAAAAAAGGAAGATCTGCGATTATTTTTTATAACATTCGAGAAGTTGAGACTTAGAAAACAACGAACACCTAAATGGAAAATATATGGAATTCTTTATTAATAGGTTTAGGATCATAAAAGTTAGCTAGTTTAAGAGCTTATCTTATCCTGATAAATAATATGCTTTCAAATAGAAAATCCGACAGATAATAAGAAAGATATTGACAAAAGACTGTATTGGTCAGTACAGACAGGCAAACATATGCTCGGTTTTACTTTCACTTACGTTGACTTTTTGGACGCGTCCTTGAGAAAGGCATGAAAAGGGTACATGTAGTCTGTTGTAGAAGGGGTAGACAAGGGCAGAGAAATTATGGGATGGCTTAACAATAAATATATTTTAGCAGTGGAAATCTAAGAATGAGTGAGGAGAAAACTTGTTATGTCCAAAAATCAAGTCTGTTTTTAGCTTTTCATGCCAATATTTTCAAATTCAAACTAAAAAAGCTTAGTAGTTGGACCTCATTGGCCAACGCATTTTATATTAAGGAAAACTTAGATGGGCTAAGCGCCATTTGCATAAGAAGTCCCTAGCATAGGACGTTGTAATTCTGTGAAGTGTGACTTGCCTTACTAGATTAAATATATATTGAAAGTAAAACAAAAGGGCAGCACAGTCCAGCCAGCAGGACATTTGAAGTCTGCTAATCAACGTACCTGTGTTTATTCATTGAATTTATGGGTTTTTATCTGGCACTAGTCCGGTGTCAGATGTCTGTGAAAAGCAGTTGAGAAGACTTTTCATTTCCAGTAGTGACAGGGATCTGCAGAGTCCACCCTGTTACTTTTGGGCCAGTATCAAGTGATCATTTTTCCAGCAAGAATACGTACAGTTCGAGTTATGCCAGCTAAGTATATGATCTGGCACAGGATGCTTCATCAGCTTCAATTACTAGGGACCCTTGTATAACTTAACTCTTGCAGGCCGGAATTTTTTCATCAGTTTTGCCAGAATTATTTTTGTACCTTAAAGCAGTACCTTTATAAATTCTAAAGTTTCTGAGTTATTACACAACAAAGACACACATATTATACATCACAGTAAAGATAAATGAATGCAGAATTAGAATATGAAGGATTTTTAGTGATATTCTACATATATTATTCAGTTATGAGTCATAACGAAAATACAGAACAAATTTCACGGAACACAAAAGTGACGTTCCCAACGTCGTTTCGGCTTCTAGGGGTTTTGCGGATGTACGCTACCAGCGTCGTTCCGGCCTTTAAGAGTTAATAACAATATCTCCCAAGGAATTAAACAACGAAATTTGTGTAGCAAGAACTGGGAATGATTTAAGAAATCCCAAACAGCCATCCAGTGTTAGAAACCAGTAATAGTAAATATTTAATAACACTATTAGTATATTTCCACAATATATGTTTGGACAAATTGTCCCTTTGGGTTAAACTTTGAAATTTTGTATATACCTTGAGTTATTTTAATTTTGAAAGTCCTGACCAGAAGAATACTAGGCTCAGGACCAATAAATTGTATAGAAGATTTTCACATATAAAACGTTAACCAAAGTGTTAATTCATTTGATCATAGACTTTAATATTTGTTTATATGTGTGTGTGTGTTAGTGTTAGATTATCATCACACCACACTAGCATAACCCTAGACATTAGACGTAGCTATCATACATACTAGTCAAGAATAGGTCTGATTGAGGTCATAAGGTGGTAGCAGAAAGGTACCCTGATAACTAAACCCAAAATTTGTTATAATCAGGGACCTTCACAGCTGACCTCATTCAGTACAGTAGTAATACAGAACAACAACATTGCATAACATCAAAAACCACCACAACATACAAAAGTGAGCGACAGACAGTTAGCAAACATGTAGGTAAAACACTAGAGGTCACAGAGATGTGGTTTTACAAAAAAATGTTACAGGCACCATTTACAGCTAAAAGGAGTAATGAGGATATCCTAACACGTGCAAGCGTGTTCTTCAGGCCCATTATGAGACGAAGAAGAAAGCTGGAAGCTATCGTAATAACAGGACGGATTTAAAAAAAATTAGATACAGTACAACAAGGAGAGAGGATACTGGACAGTTAACAATTCAGTGTTTACTGGATCTGTACACAATCTTTCTGTTGGACATCGTTGCTCATTCATGTTTACTGGATCTGTACACAATCTTTCTGTTGGACATCGTTGCTCATTCATGTTTACTGGATCTGTACACAATCTTTCTGTTGGACATCGTTGCTCATTCATGTTTACTGGATCTGTACACAATCTTTCTGTTGGACATCGTTGCTCATTCATGTTTACTGGATCTGTACACAATCTTTCTGTTGGACATCGTTGCTCACTCATGTTTACTGGATCTGTACACAATCTTTCTGTTGGACATCGTTGCTCACTCATGTTTACTGGATCTGTACACAATCTTTCTGTTGGACATCGTTGCTCATTCATGTTTACTGGATCTGTACACAATCTTTCTGTTGGACATCGTTGCTCATCCATGTTTACTGGATCTGTACACAATCTTTCTGTTGGACATCGTTGCTCACTCATGTTTACTGGATCTGTACACAATCTTTCTGTTGGACATCGTTGCTCATTCATGTTTACTGGATCTGTACACAATCTTTCTGTTGGACATCATTGCTCACTCATGTTTACTGGATCTGTACACAATCTTTCTGTTGGACATCATTGCTCACTCATGTTTACTGGATCTGTACACAATCTTTCTGTTGGACATCGTTGCTCATTCATGTTTACTGGATCTGTACACAATCTTTCTGTTGGACATCGTTGCTCATTCATGTTTACTGGATCTGTACACAATCTTTCTGTTGGACATCGTTGCTCATTCATGTTTACTGGATCTGTACACAATCTTTCTGTTGGACATCGTTGCTCATTCATGTTTACTGGATCTGTACACAATCTTTCTGTTGGACATCGTTGCTCACTCATGTTTACTGGATCTGTACACAATCTTTCTGTTGGACATCGTTGCTCACTCATGTTTACTGGATCTGTACACAATCTTTCTGTTGGACATCGTTGCTCATTCATGTTTACTGGATCTGTACACAATCTTTCTGTTGGACATTGTTGCTCACTCATGTTTACTGGATCTGTACACAATCTTTCTGTTGGACATCGTTGCTCACTCATGTTTACTGGATCTGTACACAATCTTTCTGTTGGACATCGTTGCTCACTCATGTTTACTGGATCTGTACACAATCTTTCTGTTGGACATCGTTGCTCACTCATGTTTACTGGATCTGTACACAATCTTTCTGTTGGACATCGTTGCTCACTCATGTTTACTGGATCTGTACACAATCTTTCTGTTGGACATCGTTGCTCATTCATGTTTACTGGATCTGTACACAATCTTTCTGTTGGACATCGTTGCTCATTCATGTTTACTGGATCTGTACACAATCTTTCTGTTGGACATCGTTGCTCATTCATGTTTACTGGATCTGTACACAATCTTTCTGTTGCACATCATTGCTCACTCATGTTTACTGGATCTGTACACAATCTTTCTGTTGGACATCGTTGCTCATTCATGTTTACTGGATCTGTACACAATCTTTCTGTTGGACATCGTTGCTCACTCATGTTTACTGGATCTGTACACAATCTTTCTGTTGGACATCGTTGCTCATTCATGTTTACTGGATCTGTACACAATCTTTCTGTTGGACATCGTTGCTCATTCATGTTTACTGGATCTGTACACAATCTTTCTGTTGGACATCGTTGCTCACTCATGTTTACTGGATCTGTACACAATCTTTCTGTTGGACATCGTTGCTCATTCATTTTTACTGGATCTGTACACAATCTTTCTGTTGGACATCGTTGCTCACTCATGTTTACTGGATCTGTACACAATCTTTCTGTTGGACATCGTTGCTCATTCATGTTTACTGGATCTGTACACAATCTTTCTGTTGGACATCGTTGCTCATTCATGTTTTCTATCTGAAGCTTTTTAAAAAAAAACAATGTCTAAAACCACTCTGGTCAAAACTAGTGCCCCTAGATAGATCTATAGAGAGTTACGCCAACTATGTCAGAATCGAAAACGAGGCTGAACGACGTAGACGCCATTTTCGGCTGGACAATACCAGGGCTAGTAGCGAGAATAAGCATCGAGTAAGATTTTTTTTTTTTTTTTAATTAATGAAAATAAATATCCCGTTCAACCTCTGATGGGTAATAATTAGGATATATACTGTTTTCAATTCAAAATAATATGAACAACTGCTGATAAGAGAAAGTGGCATCACATTTGTCAAATCATTGTAAATAGGGACAATCACAATTATGCTTTTAAATATAATATAAATATATAAATATATAAATATATAAATATATAAATATATATAAATATATAAATATAATAAATATATATATATATATATATATATATATATATATATATATATACATATATTTAGATATATAAATATAATATATAAATATAAATATATATATATATATATATATATATATATATATATAATTTTATAATGAAATTATATAATTTTATAATTGTAATATATAAAATATAAAAAATGGTACTTGTGCGTTAATTCACCGGTTAAATCAAATTGTGGATATTTATTACCCAAACCGATCACCGTACTCTTTCTTGACTGAAAAAGTGTCATTGTCCTCTCCCCCCCTCCCCCGTTGCTTAGAATTTTTTTTTTAAAACACGCCTGCCGTTCGTAAGGTTGTAGTCACGTAGCACATTCTGCCGTAGGGGAGTGAAGTGTTATAGACTTCGATGTACTGGGTCCCAGCTTTATGAGGTGGGGTGGCCTGTTCCCTTCCTCGCTGCCGTTGCCTTCTCTAACTCAAGATCAGAGGCAGGTACCCTTTTACAGCTGGTTAGACTGATGCGTGACACCTGTTCCCTTCCTCGCTGCCGTTGCCTTCTCTAACTCAAGATCAGAGGCAGGTACCCTTTTACAGCTGGTTAGACTGATGCGTGACACCTGTTCCCTTCCTCGCTGCCGTTGCCTTCCCTAACTCAAGATCAGAGGCAGGTACCCTTTTACAGCTGGTTTGACTGATGCGTGACACCTGTTCCCTTCTTCGCTGCCGTTGCCTTCTCTAACTCAGGATCAGAGTAAGATACCCATTTACAGCTGTTATGGAGTGTTAGAGACTTCACCATACTAGGTCCAGCATCGAGAGATGGGGTCTACCTAGCTATAAATGGGTACTTAACTTTGAGTTAGGGAAGGAAAAGACAGCGAGGAAGGAAACTGGTCTCCCCACCTCTCGATGCTGGACCTAGTATGGTGAAGTCTCTAACACTCCATAACCAGCTGTAAATGGGTACCTGACTCTGATCCTGAGTTAGAGAAGGCAACGGCAGCGAGGAAGGGAACATGTGTCACGCATCAGTCAAACCAGCTGTAAAAGGGTGCCTGACTCTGATCTTGAGTTAGAGAAGGCAACGGCAGCGATTTCCCTTGTTTCCTTTGTACCGTTAACTTGTAGAACTGATTCAATTCCGTTCTATTGGTTTATAAACTTTTTTTTTAAAATACGGGGGGGGGGGGGGGGGTTGAGGGCGGGTCTGTCGTAAGCGTGTCAACTATGAATGCAAGAGAAACGCTTTTTTTTTTTTTTAACTTGCCTCCCAAATCACAATGTGAAATCAACATTTTTCAGTCAAGAAAAAGTACGGTTCTCAGTTTTGGTAATAAATTTCCAGAATTTGATTTAACCGGTGAATAAACGCACAAGAACCTCGCGTTTATTCACCGGTTAAATCAAATTCTGGAAATTTATTACCAAAACTGAGAACCGTACTTTTTCTTGACTGAAAAATGTTGATTTCACATTGTGATTTGGGAGGCAAGTTAAAAAAAAAAGCGTTTCTCTTGCATTCATAGTTGACACGCTTACGACAGACCCGCCCTCAAACCCCCCCCCCCCCCTCGCCCCCCCTCCCACCCCCCCCCCCCCCCCCCACGTATTTTTTAAAAAAAGTTTATAAACCAATAGAACGGAATATTGAATCAGTTCTACAAGTTAACGGTACAACACCGGAAACAAGGGAATTCGCTGCCGTTGCCTTCTCTACCTCAAACTCAGAG
>JAMPIV010010233.1:600000-808437 GCA_024509875.1 Oreohelix idahoensis | reverse complement strand
GAAAAGAATGGAGAATTTTACAGGAAAAAAGTTTAGAAATGCCAAGCTACTGTCGGGTGAGACCTATCACCAGTTCTCTGCGCGTTTAGAGACGTTCTTGGAGAAATGGACTGCTCTGGGAAAACCCAAGATCTTTAAAGAAATGATCCTTATTGAGCAATTGAGAGAGTCCATGGCTCCAGACTTGAGAAAGAATCTCATGGAACAGGGTGCAGAGAGGCTGGGTGAGTTTACGTAATGTCGCTGAGAGGTATCAGGCAGCCCAGGGCAGAGGTAGCTGGCGCCAAAAAGAAACATGTAGACAATTATAAGGCTCCACAAAACTCTAATAGATTTGACAACAAAGATCAGGGTAACAAGGGTAAGCAAAATTTTGATAGGCCACGCCATGATTATAGAAATAAAAACCCACAATTCAATGACAGGAAATATGAGGAAAGAAAATCTTTTTACCAAGGTAGATTATATTGTAGATGGTGTAAGAGGGAAGGACATGACACCAAAGTTTGTACTAAGAAAACTGCTGGATTTGCTGCTATGAAGTTGGGGGAAAAGGAAGTAAAGGTAAAACCTACTGACATCAGGAACCTTATCACCCCCCAGTGTGTGAGGATGTTATATGTAATGGGGTCACCATTAGGTGCCTGTATGATACCGTTTTAGATTTTGATTCTGTTGTAAGTTCGCACTTGGTGAACCCAGATCAGTATACTACAGAAACAGTGGAGATACAAGGGGCGACCAAGGACATCCCACTTCCCATTGCCAGGATAATGGTGAAAACTCGCTATGTGGAAGGAATAATCAGAGCAGCAGTGATCGATGCACCCATCTACCCTCTGATATTGGGGTGTCGTTATGTTTTCCTGGGGAATCCCAAGAGACCTGTGGTCTTGGCAGCCGTCCAGACCCGATCACAATCCAGAAAGGAAGAAGATGAACCAATAAATACTCATCCAGAGGAGATGAGGATGGCACAGGCTGAGGACAAGACACTGAAGCCGTGCTTTAAAAAATTACCTAAATGCCGCACACCTCCAAGCAAAGGGGGCTATTATATGAAGTACAAATTGTTGTATAGGAAGACTGGGACTGGAACAAATGGCCATGGCCAGCAGGTACTTCCGACTTCATATCGGGAGAGAGTGTTGGAATTAGGACATGCAATTACCTTCAGTGGTCATATGGGGATCAGCGCAACAGGACAGCGTATAGCTTGTCATTATTTCTGGCCAGGTATAACGGAGGATATAAAGAGATATGTAAAATCCTGCCCAGAATGTCAAAGGGTAGCTCCAAAGCACTGGACTGCTCCAGCAACTCTAGGGGAAATGCCCATTGTGGGAACACCTTTTGAGAGAGTTGCAGTGGATATTGTGGGACCTCTCACTCGGACCAAGAGGAGGAACAGTTACATCCTTACTCTGGTAGACACATGTTCTATGTGGGGAGAGGCGGTAGCCCTGTCGTCAATCGATTCGAAGCATGTCGCAGAGGCATTACTTACAATATTCACTAGGTTAGGATTCCCGCATCAAATCTTGACTGATAATGGCTCACAGTTCAAGGGGAAACTAACGGAAGAAGTTTTCAGGATCTTCCAAGCCAGGCACTTTCATTGTAGTCTGTATCACCCCCAAGGGAACGGCCAGGTGGAGAGGTTCAACGGGACTCTCATTTCTATCCTGAGAAAGCTGGCACATGAGAAACCTGATACGTGGAACCAATACTTGCGTTTTTTGCGTATCGGGAAGTTCCACATAATTTAACCGGGATGGCACCCGCAACCCTGTTATTTGGGAGGCCAATAAAAGGTCTATTGGAAGCCTTGTTGAGGACATGGACAGATGAGAAGGCAGAAGAGACTGTTACCTCATCATATCAATATGTGAACGAGCTGACCACTCGTCTTAAAACTGGCTGGAAACTTGCAAATGATAATCTCAGACAAGCCAGAAAAAAAACATGCTGCCTATTTTAATAAGAAAGCTAAGGATAGAGAACTATTGGTGGGAGAGAAGGTGCTTCTTCTACTGCCCGGCAGCCATAACAAATTACAAATTGGATGGCAAGGTCCATATACTGTTCTAGAGAAGGTGTCTAGAACAAATTATAAAATCGACAAGAAGGGGAAAGAGAAAATATATCATGTGAACCTTCTAAAGAAGTATCTGGACAGGGAAATCCAGGAAGGAACACACTTAATGTCCTTGTCGATAGCAACGGGGATGAAGAATGAACCACTCACCTCTCATGAGTACCCCCTGAAAACGTGAGACCCCTGCACATGTAAAAGTCAGTACACACTTGACGAAAAAACAGAGGGAACAGGTTCAAAAGGTTCTGACTGATCATACAGATGTGTTAACGGACAAACCGGGGCACACGAATTTGTTGGAATATGATATGAAACTAGTAGACCCAACACCGATCTGTATGAGAGCCTACACGATCCCGTTTGCCAAGGAGAAAGCTTTGAAAGAGGAGATTGAGTACCTATTGAAAGAAGGGATTATTTCTCATAGCGAATCTCCGTATAGTTCTAGTGTCGTTTTGTTGAGAAAACCGTCTGGGGAACACAGACTGTGCATAGATTACAGGAAACTGAAGGCTGTCACAGAAGGACAAGTGGATCCATTACCAGACACAAAACAGTTATTTGCCAGACTGAACAAGGCAAAATACTTTTCAAAGGTGGATCTTAGTAAAGGCTATTACCAGATCCCAGTGAAGCCTGAGGTCCGACCTTATTTGGCTTTTAGCACTTCGGATGGACATTATGAATTCAATATGCTACCATTCGGACTGAAAAATGCTCCGAGTGTGTTTTCTAGGATGATGCGAAAATTGTTGGATCCCCTGAATAACCCATGCATCACAAATTTTATGGATATCCTTATTGCTACGGAAACATTTGAGGAACACATTAACTCTTTGACTATGCTGTTTGATAGACTGAGAGAGGCAAATTTGACGGCTAGACCAACAAAATGTTGTATTGGTTTGTAAAGAGTTTGAGTTCTTGGGACATACTGTACTGTATACAGAACATGACCCCAAGAATCTCGAGAAATAAAGAGAGCACCGCGGCCCCCAACCAAGAAAGATGTGAGAGCTTTCGTGTCCTTGTGTGGATTCTATCAGAAATATATCAACAATTTTAATTCTATTTGTGCTCCTCTGACGGATTTAACTCGCTAGGGAAATCCTGATAGAATTGTTTGGTCAGCCCAGTGTGAATTAGCGTACCAAGAGTTAAAGGAAAACTTACAAGCAAGCCAATCTTGAAATTACCTGATTTAAGTCAGGAATTTGTGGTGAGAAGTGACGCAAGCAATGTAGGCCTGGGGCTACTTTGTTGCAAAGGTCATCGTCACCAGAGAGAAAGCTGAACCCAGTCGCTTATGCTAGCCGCAAATTGAACAAAGCGGAACAAAACTATTCAACAAGCGAGAAAGAATGTCTAGCTTTAATCTGGGCGATACGAAAGTTCCAGATCTATCTATATGGTAGAACATTTGTGGTCCAGACGGATCATCAGCCCCTCGTATTCTTATCACAGGCAAAGCATGAAAATGCTTGTTTATTACGATGGTCATTACTCCTACAGCCATATTCATTCACTATTGAATATATTCCCGGTTCACAGAACGTGGGTGCAGATTTCCTCAGTAGGCATCCCTGTGATCAAAACCAGAATATTTATCAGGCATAAGGAGTTAATTTTATCTATGTGTATCACTGTTTTTGGAACTAGCATCAGGCATGTTCTTAAGGGGGGAGATGTGTGATAAAGTGCATTGATACAGCGCTAAAATTATTATTTATAAGTATAAAAGTCAAAATAATATGTGTAGAAATAAAAATAGTAAAGTTGTAACGCGTCTTCTTCCACGCGCCAGTCAACGCATTGATTTTAGCAAGACAGAACGTAGTGAGAAATCTTATTGCCGTGCCAGTGGTATTGGACTTTATAACGCGCCCGTCAAGGGTTAACGGTAAAAAAATTTGAAAGAGCGAACACATGCTGCCGGCTTGTCAAGCATTAGATTCTTGAATTAGCTACTCAGGACGACAGTGCGAGACGATGCCGTTAGCCTGTGTTCGAAAACGTTGTCTCGAGCTTTGAAAAATTTAAAAATACCCCGCCAAGTCCAATATTTCTTCTAAATAAAAGACACACAGTGGAAATATATATACACACACGCATAATTACTTCCTGCCTGAAAAAAGGAAGATCTGCGATTATTTTTTATAACATTCGAGAAGTTGAGACTTAGAAAACAACGAACACCTAAATGGAAAATATATGGAATTCTTTATTAATAGGTTTAGGATCATAAAAGTTAGCTAGTTTAAGAGCTTATCTTATCCTGATAAATAATATGCTTTCAAATAGAAAATCCGACAGATAATAAGAAAGATATTGACAAAAGACTGTATTGGTCAGTACAGACAGGCAAACATATGCTCGGTTTTACTTTCACTTACGTTGACTTTTTGGACGCGTCCTTGAGAAAGGCATGAAAAGGGTACATGTAGTCTGTTGTAGAAGGGGTAGACAAGGGCAGAGAAATTATGGGATGGCTTAACAATAAATATATTTTAGCAGTGGAAATCTAAGAATGAGTGAGGAGAAAACTTGTTATGTCCAAAAAATCAAGTCTGTTTTTAGCTTTTCATGCCAATATTTTCAAATTCAAACTAAAAAAGCTTAGTAGTTGGACCTCATTGGCCAACGCATTTTATATTAAGGAAAACTTAGATGGGCTAAGCGCCATTTGCATAAGACAGTATCTAGCATAGGACGTTGTAATTCTGTGAAGTGTGACTTGCCTTACTAGATTAAATATATATTGAAAGTAAAACAAAAGGGCAGCACAGTCCAGCCAGCAGGACATCTGAAGTCTGCTAATCAACGTACCTGTGTTTATTCATTGAATTTATGGGTTTTTATCTGGCACTAGTCCGGTGTCAGATGTCTGTGAAAAGCAGTTGAGAAGACTTTTCATTTCCAGTAGTGACAGGGATCTGCAGAGTCCACCCTGTTACTTTTGGGCCAGTATCAAGTGATCATTTTTCCAGCAAGAATACGTACAGTTCGAGTTATGCCAGCTAAGTATATGATCTGGCACAGGATGCTTCATCAGCTTCAATTACTAGGGACCCTTGTATAACTTAATAACAATATCTCCCAAGGAATTAAACAACGAAATTTGTGTAGCAAGAACTGGGAATGATTTAAGAAATCCCAAACAGCCACCCAGTGTTAGAAACCAGTAATAGTAAATTATTTAAAACACTATATATAAATTCCACAATATATGTTTGGACAAATTGTCCCTTTGGGTTAAACTTTGAAATTTTGTATATACCTTGAGTTATTTTAATTTTGAAAGTCCTGACCAGAAGAATACTAGGCTCAGGACCAATAAATTGTATAGAAGATTTTCACATATAAAACGTTAACCAAAGTGTTAATTCATTTGATCATAGACTTTAATATTTGTTTATATGTGTGTGTGTGTTAGTGTTAGATTATCATCACACCACACTAGCATAACCCTAGACATTAGACGTAGCTATCATACATACTAGTCAAGAATAGGTCTGACTGAGGTCATAAGGTGGTAGCAGAAAGGTACCCTGATAACTAAACCCAAAATTTGTTATAATCAGGTACCTTCACAGCTGACCTCATTCAGTACAGTAGTAATACAGAACAACAACATTGCATAACATCAAAACCACCACAACATACAAAAGTGAGCGACAGACAGTTAGCAAACATGTAGGTAAAAACACTAGAGGTCATAGAGATGTGGTTTTACAAAAAAATGTTACAGGCACCATTTACAGCTAAAAGGAGTAATGAGGATATCCTAACACGTGCAAGCGTGTTCTTCAGGCCCATTATGAGACGAAGAAGAAAGCTGGAAGCTATCGTAATAACAGGACGGATTTAAAAAAAATTAGATACAGTACGACAAAGAGAGAGGATACTGGACAGTTAACAATTCAGTGTTTACTGGATCTGTACACAATCTTTCTGTTGGACATCGTTGCTCATTCATGTTTACTGGATCTGTACACAATCTTTCTGTTGGACATCGTTGCTCATTCATGTTTACTGGATCTGTACACAATCTTTCTGTTGGGACATCGTTGCTCCATTCTGTTTACTGGATCTGTACACAATCTTTCTGTTGGACATCGTTGCTCACTCATGTTTACTGGATCTGTACACAATCTTTCTGTTGGACATCGTTGCTCACTCATGTTTACTGGATCTGTACACAATCTTTCTGTTGGACATCGTTGCTCATTCATGTTTACTGGATCTGTACACAATCTTTCTGTTGGACATCGTTGCTCATTCATGTTTACTGGATCTGTACACAATCTTTCTGTTGGCCATCGTTGCTCACTCATGTTTACTGGATCTGTACACAATCTTTCTGTTGGACATTGTTGCTCACTCATGTTTACTGGATCTGTACACAATCTTTCTGTTGGACATCGTTGCTCACTCATGTTTACTGGATCTGTACACAATCTTTCTGTTGGACATCGTTGCTCACTCATGTTTACTGGATCTGTACACAATCTTTCTGTTGGACATCGTTGCTCACTCATGTTTACTGGATCTGTACACAATCTTTCTGTTGGACATCGTTGCTCATTCATGTTTACTGGATCTGTACACAATCTTTCTGTTGGACATCGTTGCTCATTCATGTTTACTGGATCTGTACACAATCTTTCTGTTGGACATCGTTGCTCATTCATGTTTACTGGATCTGTACACAATCTTTCTGTTGGACATCGTTGCTCACTCATGTTTACTGGATCTGTACACAATCTTTCTGTTGGACATCGTTGCTCACTCATGTTTACTGGATCTGTACACAATCTTTCTGTTGGACATCGTTGCTCATTCATGTTTACTGGATCTGTACACAATCTTTCTATTGGACATCGTTGCTCACTCATGTTTACTGGATCTGTACACAATCTTTCTGTTGGACATCGTTGCTCATTCATGTTTACTGGATCTGTACACAATCTTTCTGTTGGACATCGTTGCTCATTCATGTTTACTGGATCTGTACACAATCTTTCTGTTGGACATCGTTGCTCACTCATGTTTACTGGATCTGTACACAATCTTTCTGTTGGACATCGTTGCTCATTCATTTTTACTGGATCTGTACACAATCTTTCTGTTGGACATCGTTGCTCACTCATGTTTACTGGATCTGTACACAATCTTTCTGTTGGACATCGTTGCTCATTCATGTTTACTGGATCTGTACACAATCTTTCTGTTGGACATCGTTGCTCATTCATGTTTTCTATCTGAAGCTTTTTAAAAAAAAACAATGTCTAAAACCACTCTGGTCAAAACTAGTGCCCCTAGATAGATCTATAGAGAGTTACGCCAACTATGTCAGAATCGAAAACGAGGCTGAACGACGTAGACGCCATTTTCGGCTGGACAATACCAGGGCTAGTAGCGAGAATAAGCATCGAGTAAGATTTTTTTTTTTTTTTTAATTAATGAAAATAAATATCCCGTTCAACCTCTGATGGGTAATAATTAGGATATATAGCCTACTGTTTTCAATTCAAAATAATATGAACAACTGCTGATAAGAGAAAGTGGCATCACATTTGTCAAATCATTGTAAATAGGGACAATCACAATTATGCTTTTACGTTAAATAAATAAACAAACAAACAAAAAATTAAAAAAAAAAATAAAGAAGAAACTCTGAACAAGAATAATATTAAAATGGAGGGGTGTAAAGACCTGGTGGTTACAGTTATATAACTGACATTTAATTGACTTTCGCATATTAAAAGTTATATGTATTGTAAGAACAGCATCAGACCTTCACATTCCCAGCCACTATATATTAACATTTGTTCGTATTAAATATTGTTTGACTATATTATGCAGTTCCCTACGACTGTCTATTCTTAACACTTCTTCTATATTTATAAGGTTATATAATATATATTTAGATTTAAAATAATAAATATAAAAATATATTAAAAATATATAAATATAAATATATAAATTATATAAAATAAAATATATATATATATAATATATATATATAATATATATATTATAATATATATATATATATATATATATATATATATATATATACTATAAATATATATATATATATATATATATATATATATAATTTTATAATGAAATTATATAATTTTATAATTGTAATATATAAAATATAAAAAATGGTACTTGTGCGTTAATTCACCGGTTAAATCAAATTGTGGATATTTATTACCCAAACCGATCACCGTACTCTTTCTTGACTGAAAAAGTGTCATTGTCCTCTCCCCCCCTCCCCCGTTGCTTAGAATTTTTTTTTAAACACGCCTGCCGTTCGTAAGGTTGTAGTCACGTAGCACATTCTGCCGTAGGGGAGTGAAGTGTTATAGACTTCGATGTACTGGGTCCCAGCTTTATGAGGTGGGCGCGGCCTGTTCCCTTCCTCGCCGCCGTCCCCTTCTCTAACTCAACATCAGAGGCAGGTACCCTTTTACAGCTGGTTAGACTGATGCGTGACACCTGTTCCCTTCCTCGCTGCCGTTGCCTTCTCTAACTCAAGATCAGAGGCAGGTACCCTTTTACAGCTGGTTAGACTGATGCGTGACACCTGCTCCCTTTCTCGCTGCCGTTGCCTTCCCTAACTCAAGATCAGAGGCAGGTACCCTTTTACAGCTGGTTTGACTGATGCGTGACACCTGTTCCCTTCTTCGCTGCCGTTGCCTTCTCTAACTCAGGATCAGAGTAAGATACCCATTTACAGCTGTTATGGAGTGTTAGAGACTTCACCATACTAGGTCCAGCATCGAGAGATGGGGTCTACCTAGCTATAAATGGGTACTTAACTTTGAGTTAGGGAAGGAAAAGACAGCGAGGAAGGAAACTGGTCTCCCCCACCTCTCGATGCTGGACCTAGTATGGTGAAGTCTCTAACACTCCATAACCAGCTGTAAATGGGTACCTGACTCTGATCTGAGTTAGAGAAGGCAACGGCAGCGAGGAAGGGAACATGTGTCACGCATCAGTCAAACCAGCTGTAAAAGGGTGCCTGACTCTGATCTTGAGTTAGAGAAGGCAACGGCAGCGATTTCCCTTGTTTCCTTTGTACCGTTAACTTGTAGAACTGATTTCTTTCCGTTCTATTGGTTTATAAACTTTTTTTTTAAAATACGGGGGGGGGGGGGGGGTGAGGGCGGGGCGGTCGTAAGCGGGTCAACTCTGAATGCAAGAGAAACGATTTTTTTTTTTAATTTGCCTCCCAAATCCCAAAGTGAAATAAACATTTTTCAGTCAAGAAAAAGTTACGGTTTTCTCAGTTTTGGTAATAAATTTCCAGAATTTGATTTAACCAACGGTGAATAAACGCACAAAGAACCAGGGGGTTTCTTGTGCTTTTATTCACCGGTTAAATCAAATTCTGGAAATTTATTACCAAAACTGAGAACCGTACTTTTTCTTGACTGAAAAATGTTGATTTCACATTGTGATTTGGGAGGCAAGTAAAAAAAAAAAGCGTTTCTCTTGCATTCATAGTTGACACGCTTACGACAGACCCGCCCCCCACCCCCCCCCCCCCCCCTTATTTTTTTAAAAAGTTTATAAACCAATAGAACGGAATTGAATCAGTTCTACAAGTTAACGGTACACTGGGAACAAGGGAATTCGCTGCCGTTGCCTTCTCTACCTCAAACTCAGAGTGAGGTACCCATTACTGGTTTGACTGATGCGTGACACCTGTTCCCTTCCTCGCTGCCGTTGCCTTCTCTAACTCAGGATCAGAGTCAGGTACCCATTTACAGCTGGTTATGGAATGTTAGAGACTTCACCATACTAGGTCCAGCATCGAGAGGTGGGAGACCAGTTTCCTTCCTCGCTGTCTTGTCCTTCCCTAACTCAAAGTTAAGTACCCATTTATAGCTAGGTAGGCCCCATCTCTCGAAAATGACTGCTTCTGTACGCAAACAGTTAAGATCAAAGTAATAAAGAGTCACACTAAGTCACCATGTTATGCTATTGCTCTCTCACAATTTTCGTGACAGCAAATGAAAAGGCGCTAAAGATGGCATACATCACAAGATCATTGGTTCAACGCTCGTATTAGAAGATGACCAAAAAATGATGTACATATTTATTGGCGCGGGGCCCTAAAAGAAAGGGGCTCGTAGCATATGCTACTTTTGCTACTACGTTAATCCGGCTCTGATTAGGTAAATATTTGACAAGGATCAGTGTATAGTGAGGGAGGGACCAACTCCCCACCCAGCCCTCCACACCCAGCGGTGAAAAACAAATAAAGGCTTTCTTGCAGGGTAACAGTTTTGTTGGTTTTGAGGGCCCTAAACAGGACCGTGGTGCAGTTTTGTGGGCCCTGTAAAAAAACCGTGGTGGGTAAATTTTTGTGGGCCCTGAATAGGACCGTGGTAGGTTGCAGTTTTTGTAGGCCCTGAAAAGGACCGTGAGGGGAACAGATTACCAAAGATCGCTGAAGCTTGGCACATATCAGGACATACACATGTTCGTTCGTAGCTGCATAATTTACAGAGGAGGCCAAAATTCTGCAATGTCAAGCAGTATACTGTCGAACGGGTCTGACTGACGAACTTTATTCCGATGTCGCCACAAAAATTCACACATTTCTCTGTCACCTCCAGTAAATTCATCAACCACGTCTCTGGACCGCTACCAAATGGCAAAAGGTACAAAAAGATTTACCGCTCAAAACCCGCGTAAAAACACATAATTTAAGGAAAAAAAAATTTAAGAAAAAAAAAAAAATTCTACACTACGGGGGATGGGGGAGAGCTCACAATGTGAAATGTCACGTTTTCAGTCAAGAAAGAGTACGGTGATCGGTTTGGGTAATAAATTTGCAAAATAATTATTACCCGGTGAATTAACGCACAAGTACCTAAAGGGGCACTAGTCATAACTATTTCGGCCACTGCAAGAATTACTACACTCCACCAGGTACTACATATATCGCGCTGATTTTCTCGGGTACATTATGTCCTCCCTTTCATATCTTGTGGGGGAACCCTTTAGGGTAGAGGGCCATCCAACGGTTGGCATTGCATCACACGCCAATTATTGGGATTGGTGTGACCTCCACCAATGTTGAGCCCTCTGAGCTGGGGAAGTCCTAGGGGGTTGCAAGAAAGCCCAAAAACCTATCCCTAAATTCTGCAGTGGTAAAGCGAAAACTCAAATCCCTGGGGTTCAAATGAACAATATCTTGTTGGGGGGTCTTGTTTCCAGAATTCCTTGATGAAATGCTTTCATAGCTTCTACAACAGCAGCAGGCAACCCTTGGGGGTCAATATAAAAGCCACTGAGAACCCCTGATAAAATCATTAAATAAATAAACAAACTACACACAAAGGTATGTTATCAGGCACTCAGTGAGAAATAAAGAAGTAGAAGACCAGACAACAGCAAAACAACAGAAGTGATAGGCTTACCAGGAATCGAATCAGGACCTTCCGAACGGCACCCACCGCCTAGCAACGGGAGCGAATCGTTACTATCCACTCTGCCAGTTGAGCACTACAAAAATAGTGCTTCACCGACAGAGGTCTAGCACGACCCCCCACATAACCCGGATATGTACCTAAGGACGACCTAGACTAACTGTAGACGCAATCACTTCTGCAGTTTTATTATTAAACAGTGTGGGCCAGATTACACAAGACAAAGACCTTAATACTGTTTCTAGTAAGGTCCTGGTTCGATTCCCTGTAAGCCTATCACTTCTGTTGTCTAGTCTTCTACTTCTTTATTTCTCACTGAGTGCCTGATAACATACCTTTGCGTGTTGTTTGTTTATTTATTTACTGTTCACAGGCCTTGGGTTTCCCCTTCTTATATCTGATAAAATCATGTCAGTTTTCAGAGTATTCAAAATAAGTGCAGCCAGTATGTAACTCATACATCTGCTAAACGATCTGCTTCCATCAACAGAGAGATGGACAAAGTAATTGTTGTAAGCTTGATAATAATGTTAAAAGTTTCTCATAATGTTCAGTTCTCTCTGGCTCTGGTGTTTTAAGTTTTGTTTTTGTGTTCTTGTATGACATGTAATAGCTCCTTCAGTCATCACTGACTATGGGAATGCACCCCTGAGTGACAGCACTCAACTGCTTTCCTGGTGTTCCTTTTAACGTTTTCTCCTTTCTTATGCTTGCCGTGAGAGCTGCTTTTCGCCCAATCTGAGGTGGTGCCATAGAGAGCATCGCCACTTGGTGCTATCGGCAGCTTCATCCTCCCAATGTGCTGGATTTATGTCCAGTGCCCTCATGTCTCTCTTGCACACATCTCTGAACCTCAGATGTGGTTGCCCAACTGTTCTTTTGCCGTCCGCCAGTTGTCCGTAGACAAGGATGTGACCATCTTCCATGCGGCTGACATGGCCAAGCCAGCATAGACTGCACTGTCTAAGCAGTGTATACATGCTTTGAAGGCCAGCACGTGACAACATTTCGACATTTGATGTATGATATACAAGTCCAATATAAGCTGTCTCTCAACTCCACAATACTCTCTAACTCTTCAATGCTCAAAGAAAACTCCAAGGACAGTCCTATGCTTTATTTAACAAGTGTTACAGTGAATGAAACCCAAAATTGGTCAGGTAGATAAATGACAAACCTCTGGTATCCTCATACTGATACTTAGTATAAATACTCATGTCTGCTTTCCTATACCAAACATATGAATGGCATTTTAAGAAAGTGTTTCTTAACCAGAGGTGCATGCATCCCCTGGATATGCGAGACCCACCTTATAGGGGTGCAAGAGATACCAGATATTTTAGAATATGTCATGAACACTGTACAATACACAAAACCCAAATGTATTTGTACAAAACAGAACACTGACAACGTGAATTAAATACCGAACCTTAGTCATATTTTGTAAATAGCATTTTATCTAAACATATCGTATATCTTTTTCACACACACACATGTATATATTACGAGCTCGAAGATAATGGGGTGCGAGGCTTCTTAAGATGCATGTAAAGGGGTGCAGGACATCTGAAGGGCTAAGAAGCATTGATTTAAGTGTAACAGCGCCATCTTGTCATCGCCATGGCGTCTGTCGTTTAACAGCGCCATCTTGTCATCGTCATTTGTCCATGGTTCCCGTGGTTTTTACCACAACATCTTCAGGAGGAAGATATATTACTAGGCCACAATAAAGCCTAGAAATAGTTGTGTTTTATATTTGTGTTTTCGCTCGTTCAAGAGCATGCATTGCGTGTGTTATTTTCGTGGCTCAATTACTACACGTGCGAACTACACCGTGAGTGATTAGGCCTAGTGGCCTATATAAAGAGTGAAGTGGCTAGCAAAGACCCTTTTCTTCATCAGTTGCCCCCAAAGAAACCAGAGTCGAGATCTGAAGTTGCCACGAACACATTAGCAATTGAGCACTGGCTGGGTGTTTGTTGATTTATTTGTTTAGTGTTTGCTTTATTTACTTGGTCACTGAGAGGGTTGTGTAAATTAATACAGCCCCTGCCTTAGAATCAGTTTTATTGTTGTTCCGGTCGGGTGTGAGTGTGCAAGAAAGTGATCACATATCACAACAGCATCAACATTTATCGCCCACCCTATCACATAAGTAATGACATTTGCACAGTAAATTATGTTGATATTCACACTGAATATCATGGACACCTCTAATGGCACACATAAAAGACCATAATCACACTGGTCAAGAACACACATTCAATCGCTTCAAAGGCAAAAACAAAAAGACCCTTATAACCAAGCATAAGTCACACTTGACAACTTGCTCATGTCATCATTCTTACTCAGTGCTATGTGGTACACAAACACGAAAAAGATTAATTGCAGTTTAGTGTACTGCAAAGCAGCTCCCAACATAGATTAATGACATTTTACAGAGTTATCGCTTCACTTGGGAGAAAACCACTTTCTTTTCAGGACTAAAGTGATATTTTTGTCAGCCAGCTTGGGAGTTTTCATTGGTAATGCAGAAAAAGTATCTTTAGTCCTGAGGATACCGTACATTTAAATTCTGTTGGGAGATGCCTAGTCCTAAATTTCTCTACCAATAAAATTTCTCGTTTCCCACTTCACAAACTAAACCATATATTGTGATCTACCAGCAGATTAGGATCTACCTATGACAACCCCTTTTCTCGAGGGATTGTATAATCCTGCAGCCTTTCCATTTTATTAACTGAATCTTTGTGTAATTTCAGTGTGGTGAACTGGTTTACATTTAGGGTTCATTTACTGGTTCTATGACAGTCTGTTGTAGTGGCTGGTTTGTATTTAGAATTTCTTTAAAATATTCCACCAACTAGCTCATTGTTTTTTCATCACTGGCAATGTTTGATTCTCTCTCTTTTTAAAAAAAATTAAACTACTTCTGGTTTATGAAAAACTGCATTGATGTCTATCGCCTCTTCTAATTCTGGAATAAGAATGTCCAAGAATTAACTGTCTCAACATCTTATTGCAATCATTTATTATCAACTCAAAGCATACATTATCATATTCCTAATCATAAAAACAAGGTAAAAGATGCACGTAATAAATCTGGTTTTTATTAATAACTAATACAATGAACATTGTATACTATGTAATGCGGACATTTACTGAGAAACTAACAATGTTTAGTAGACTCAAACAGTTACATCTCTCCTATTCACATTTGCATGAAAATAATAAAAACATTGACGTCCATCTTGCACAAGGTCCTTCAAGTCCCCATACTGTAATAAATGAGTTCTAGTCATGGGGTAGGTCAAAGAATGTATCTGGGGAATAAACAGACGAAATCATATATAACTGGTTGAAAAATTTACAGGTTACTGCAGCAGGATGAAACATTATTTAACATTCATATTAATTTTCCCCTGTGTAGTCATCTGGGATCTCTGAAAAAACATGAAAGAACAAGATCACTTCTCCCACCATACAGGAAGCTTTGCTGTCATTGAAATTTGAGGGGTTGGTACAACCGTTTAAAAGAAGCTAACAGGGAAATATAACACAAGGAATCAAATGGCTGGTGTAAAAGTCTTCTCTCACAGACTCTTCTTTATCGTTTGTTGGTACATAACACTGGATGATGTTTATATTTACTTTCTTTTTGGCCGATTTAAACCTTGCTGTTATAATTCGGGGTCCCATTGCTTCCCATTCTATAAGTGCCTTCTGTGCTTCCTTGGACAGCATTAGAGCCACCCCTTCACTGTGGTGGGCTCTTTTCTCCTCATGTCCTGAGGACAACACCATTTCTCCTGTGATCAATCTCCTCTTCTCTATGCCTTTGCACCGTGTCTCGCAGAGACCCAGGATATCAATTCTGTAACTTGTCATTTCTGCTGCTACATGTGCAGTTTTCCCTTGTTCACACAGAGAGCGAACATTCCAGGTGCCAATCCTGGAGATTTTCCTAGACGAAAAAAGGTTAGTCGGCAACCCAGACTCCTTTCAGCTTTCTCTAGGTTGCTTCATGCGCCTCCTTTCCAGAGGACCTTCTTCTGTCTTGGGCGGCTGAGTTGATTTATATTCTTTATTTGACTTGTCCATGTTTGCTGAAGTTTTTGTGGTAAAAAATTTTTTATGGGATGGGGCAACCAGCCCCATGCCCAACCCTCCTAAGTTGCTTTTTACGACATGCCTGGTAGGGTACAGTGTTACTATTCTTTGCTCCCCTTTTGGGCCCCGGTAACACACGTTATAACTGGTTGAAAAATTTACAGGTTACTGCAGAAGGATGAAACATTATTTAACATTCATATTAATTTTCCCCTGTGTAGCCATCTGGGATCTCTGAAGAAACATGAAAGAACAAGATCACTTCTCCCACCATACAGGAAGCTTTGCTGTCACTGAAATTTGAGGGGTTGGTATAACCGTTTAAAAGAAGCTAACAGGGAAATATAACACAAGCAATCAAACGGTTATATCAAAGACAAGAATGGAACATTTAATAGTAACAAAAACACCAAATTAAGAGATGGATGGAATGGTTTGAAAAATAGGCCGGTCCAAAAAATCCCCCTAACATCCAGCCAGGAGATAAGGAGTTAATGTTAATCAGAATCGACGTCATTGCACTCCGGGCAAACCCATAGGTGCTCAGTATCCCTCACCAAATGACGAAGATTACGAATGCTAATTGTTCCTGTTGCGCACTGGTTGTATACACGCCGGATGCTTCCTCTCATACGTCCATATCTGCTCGTCTTACGTCTGATGCCAAATTCCCTCTTTATTCTTGCTCCCTTGATGTCAGCAATGTTCCCATGCAGGGGATGCCTTTTGTCTGTGGTTACTCGCATATACGCTGGGCCATCGTATATCTGCATCTTATTGACAGCAATCCAAGGATGTGCCACATCATCACAATGGGGTTTCTCGCGTACAGCCCAAGACTATACGCATCCCTTTGTTTTGAATGTGTTCTAGTCGTTCACATTGTGATATTGACAGCGTGAGTATTCCCAGGCCATACTCGATTACAGACAAGACCAGCTGATGATACAGAAGAGACAGTAGTCTCTGTTCCAGGTGTGCTGCAGCCATTGTTTTTAAGGCTGCCAGACCTCTCTTGCACTTCTGTATGATGTGACCAACATGGTGCTTATATGATAGCCCAAGATTGAATGTTACTCCAAGGTATTTCAACTTGTTCTGCCTTTCAATTTTCTGTCCACTGAGAGTATTGTCTGGAAAATCTGCTTTCAATATAGAGTTGTTCAAAGAGCACCAAAGCACACAGGCTTTTTTGGGATTGACCTTGGAACTGGTTTCGTCACACCAATTAGAAACTGCCTGAAGTGTCTCATGTATGCTTTTATCCATTTCATGTCTATCTGAACCAGTCCTGTAAATGAGCAAGTCATCGGCAAAAGTTAATGTTCGTCCCAAACCTGTTGGTTGGATTGCAGCTATTTTTGCTGTATAGATATTAAACAGCACCAGTGACAATGGAGAGCCCTGGGGTAATCCAGGGAAAATGTGCATTGTTTCTGATGTCCATGTTCCCAAGCGAAATGCAACTGCTCTCTCAGTTAAGACAGCTGCTATCCACCTTGTTAGCCATGGGTTTACACCACATTCCATTACACAGTCCATCAAGGTTGCAAAGTCAACACTGTTGTAAGCATCCTCTAGGTCTATTGCCACAGCCACGGTTTCTTGTTTACCCTCGAAACCCTCATATACATCGTATGCAAATGTTCCAGAGTTACTCCAAGTTACTTTTATTTGTCTATAATTGCCAAGGGTGTCAGGGAGGATGTGTGCATATTCGAGGTGGTGCATTAATTGTCTCACCACTATCTCCTCAAGTAATTTGCCGTAGACATTCTGCAATGTGATGATTCGATAGCTGCTAAGCAGTGTGGGGTCTTTACCAGGTTTAAGAAGTGGCCGTAGGTAGCTATATAGCCAGTCTTCCGGCACCTCAGCATTCTGTATACTGGTGTTGAAATCCATCACTACATGCATAATGCTTCTGTCATCAAGCTCTTTGATGTGTTGATACTGTACATAATCAGAACCTGGAGCAGGCAGTGTTTTTACTTGTTTTTAAAGTATACATAATGTCCTCGTCAGATATGAGGTCGAAATATATCTGGCCTCTGATGCCATTTTGAAGGACACGAGTCTTAATCTCTTGACAGGCAGCTTTATCACCTTTATCCGTCTGAGTGATATACAGACTGAGTAATGCACAACCTTTCTCTCCATCGGTCTTCAGACTTATTCTCGCAGAGCTCAGAAGATTAGGTATGGGTTGGCTTATATTGTTCCTATTCATTCGTCGATGTAAGGACCAGAATTTCTGTAAGGTCTTTTCCGTGCCCACCTGTGTCACGAAGGCCTTCCATACTTGGTCCTTGCCTTCCCTTGTGACGCTCTTGAACCTATTGATGGCTTTCTGTTTTTTCTCCTTCACCTCTTCAACCCCTCCGTTATTCATTGTACGTCTCTTTCGTGCTTTCCTCCATTCTTTCGTCACTCTTTCCTTTTCTATCCATGCTTTTTCTACATCCTCATTCCACCAGGGTTGTTGGGTGAAAGGTGTTCTAGCTGTCTTTTTCCTTTTGACGCAATATATGTAGAGGGCTTTTACAGTCATGTGAGCCTGCAAAGTACTTAAAAGTGTGTTTAGGCCTCCTGTGTCTGGTTGCCCTCACCTTTGCAATGAGGACTACACAAGGCAGATGATCACTTTCCTGTGCTCCTAGTACATTCCACGTGCAAGGGTTGGGGCAGCATTAGAAATCAATGCCAGATCTATGACGCCGTCAGTGTCCCCAGGTTTAGTTGCCAGTCTTGTCGGGCGTCCATCATTCAAGATGGTTAAGTTTGTGTTCATTAATGCCCGACTCAAGGCCATACCCTGTCTATTGTCTGTGATGTTACCCCACTCCTTAGACTTGGCATTGAAATCATCAGCAATTAAACACCTATTATTAGGTTCATCAGACAAATCTATCTGGAAATCCCAACTACCCTCTTCAGTAAGGTGGTCTACATAAGCATACAAATTGTAGACTCGCCATTCCTGATTGCTTATATTCACTGTAATTCCCTGCAATTCTGTATCCTCATTATTGTGGGAATTTGTATCCAGCCATGTGTGAGGGAGTTCATGTTCGACATACACAGCTTGCCCTCGTCTACCAGGTCCACACGGATTACTATAACATTTGTAGCCTGGACAATTAATCTTGCTAGTCACTTTTAAATTTGTCTCCTGAATCATGAGGATGTCAAAATCATAGATGATTTTCTGTATAACTGCTTCCTGTTGATTGGCGCTTCGACAATTCCAGTATCCTATAAGCAAATATTTCAGTGACAGCCTATACAATTTTCTTCTTCTTCGTTCACCTCAGATGTCAACTTGAGTAAGTTCAAAGAAAGCAGTGGTCAACCTAAGGATGTTGATATCTCTGCAGATTTTCTCCAGGAATGGTACTGGTGATGGCCATATGCGTTTTCTCTGTTCTTCATATGTTGGGCACCTTTGAAGCAGATGTTCGGCAGTCATTTTATCAGTGCTACAGTCACACTCTTCAGTAGTTCCTATCTTTAATTTGTTGAATAGATGGTATCTCAATCTGTTATGACCTGTGCGAAGTCTGAAGATTACCACTCATTCACTTCTGCTGAGCTGCTAATATGGATCATTTTTTGTGTGGCCTGGATGCTCTGCTTCCCACTTGTGCCTGTATCTGCGCTTGATAAAACTCTTGGCCTCCATATTAGTTAAATTTGTGTCAAGTTGAGGAAACTTTCCTTTGCCAATCTGTCAGCCTCTTCATTTCGAGGGATGTTGCAGTGAGAAGGGATCCACTGTATCACGACTCTTTTGTATTGCTGACATAGTCTGTGAAGTGTTACTCTTAGGTCATCCAGTTCAGCACTACTTTGACTTTTCAGCGTTGTAATTACTGACAGCGCATCTGAGAAGATAGCTACTGGTCTCTCTGAGCTTTCTTCTGTCATTAGAATTTCTGATGCAGTTTTTAAGGCCTCTGCTCTGAAGTTTTGATTTCTTTCTGAATTTTTCTCTTGTCAGCTCGCTGTCCTCTCTTTCTTCTCTTCTCTCCCCTACCTCTCCTTCTGCATTCATATTTTTTAGTTTTATTTGCCAAAAGTATCGTCGGCAGATCACGATCTCCTTAGCTCATGCGATGATTCTTGTTTGAAATAAAACTCATGGTAGTACTGCAATATTTGGTGGAAATATTCGGTCACCCTGGAAGAGCCACCATACCAGGGAAGAGGCAAGGAATGTCCCTTAGGGAGTCCATCTGCCTGGTGCCCTGCATGCCCTCCAGACAGCCAGTTTATGACTGTTCAACCAACAGTCACGCAGTCCGTCGGCACACTGGTTCGCCTTATATTTGGGGTCATATTTCTGATAAAGATCTAAACGTGTGCTTCAAACGTGTCATTCTTGCTTCAAACATGGCAATAGATGACATTACGAATGCCTCAAGATGGCGATGTAAATATGGACGTTACGAATTTCCACCTTTTTGTACTGTAGAACCATGTGTTGACTAGAGTTATACCGACCTTATTACAGTTCTGAAACTTTTTAGGCCGGGCATCGTAATTCGAATGTGGAAACTTTGTTGCCAACATCCTTGTACTGAAAATAAGCGTAGAAATTCACGTCACTATTCCGTGCACATAATCTGCCAAGATGGCTGATAGGATCATAAGCTGACCTTAGCTAAACATTCCCCCTTTCATGCAAATCTACAAGCTCCATACACCGATATGTGCCGATTCAAATAGTGGATATCTTAACACATAACAAAATGCCGCCACGCATTATAAAAAACGCATCAAGTCAGTTCAACGAATCATAATGCTGTGAAAGACGTCAGCCCATCTTGGACCAGAAATCCAAAAAGATAAGAAGTTGCAAGCTAACAGTGAATAACTAAATAAGAAAGAAATAAAGCTTCTAAGGAGATGAGAAAGATGTGAGTCCAGATGGCATTTCAGCCGGACATCTGTACAGAGATATACAAATTACTTGATAAAATCTGGGAGAGAGAGGAAACATCAGCAGACCAGAAGAAAGGATATCTTGTCAAGCTGCAAAGAAATAAATCTGCTTGAGTGCACAGGATGTTTCTGAGGAGATTAAAAGAGGCCACAGGCAGACAACTGTGGGAGGAACAGGTAGGACTTTTACAAAACTGATCCTGTACAGATCATATAGGAACATGTTGCTTAACAGTTGAAAAGAGTTTGGAACGGAATTGATCACTTTACACTGGACAATGAAAAGGCATTTAACAGTTCAGACTTAAGACAGAGAGTCATAGAAACTGGTGAGGTATTATCTGTACCCCAAAAGTTCACTAACCTAATAAAGTAAACATGTGAAGACATGAAACATAGAATTCTCCATGAAGGACAACCTACTGAGCCCTTTGAGATAAGAAGTGGATTACAGCAGGGATGCCTCTTGTTACCTTTTCTCTTTTTTACTGGAAACAACAACCACCAACAGAAATGGAATTCAGTGAACTCTGACACAGCAGCTTGGCAATCTATATTCTGCCACACTCTGGCCCTTTTATGCCATAATCGTAATCAGATGCAAGACACAATGATAATATCTGATAACAAGTCACAACTATTGGATCTGAAATCCCAAAGAGAAAAGAACTACTACAAATTATAGCCAGATTGAAATTAAAGAAATGTCCTTACAAGATGGGAAAAGATAAATGTATCTAGGCACCAACATAATCAAAGTTTAAGTATCAGACAGTTATATCAAAATATGAGTACGAAGGGCATTGGGAGCTTTCACTACACTGGAAAATATCATATAAAAATAAAGTACAACTCGAATGCCAAGGAAATCCCACTGTATGGAGCTGACATATGCAGCACAAAAAAAGACAACAAACAAGAAGTTGCAGGCTTTCCTAAATGGGTGCTTGCACAGAATAGGAGAATTAAAATGGTGTAACAAGATCACAAACGTGGAGTTAATGGAGTTAAAAACTAGTGGAACATTAGGTGAGGCAGAAATTGGTGGTGGATAGAACACACATTGAGGAAACCTAACAACAGCATTACATGGCAGTCCTTGCTCTGAAATCCCCAAGGTAAATTAAACAAAAAAGAACACATGGTAAAGGGAACTGGAGACAGATATAGAAACAAGAGGATAAAGAACATGCACAGATGGCACAGGACAGGATGGTTTGGACAGAATTACTGTAAACTGTGATGTATAAGCCAACCTCAAGATTTTAGCTCACAATTTTGGTTTAGCCTTACACTTGCCGTGTAACCCCCAAACACACGGCAGGCAACCAGCAGGCAATAACTGAAAAATTGATGTGTAATATGGTAGCCTATGGCGAAAGTATACAATAAGGCCATATCACTTTCATCGAGATAAGGAGGATGACAGCTTAAATACCGAAGATGAAACTGGAGTTTCTGATGAATCTGACCAATATGCAGACCAAGTCAGATGATGAAGAGCATTTCATACCTGTCAACCTCCTGAGACCAAAAACTGTACGCCGGACCAGAAAAAGCTTGCAAACACCCCAAAAACCTTACCAAAAAATATATTAACATATTAAACGCAATACGGTTTTAAACAGACAAATGACATATACTAATTAGTTTACCATTTGAAATAGTGCGATATAAAACAAACTAATAGTCTCGTGCTGTTCTTTATACGTATTAGAAAGACTGCAAGTGACAATCAATTAAAATGTAAGTTATATCCCATAAAATTATCACAGCCTTCATAACATGGTGATGTTTGTGTTAGTTTTGTAAAATGCACCAGAAAATCAATAACTTTATAACAGAAGTCAGATTATAATGGTGGTGATATTATATACAGCGTGTCCGGCAGAATCATTACCAATAACAAATGTCAATATTTCCTCATCCATGTAAGTTAGAATTATTTTTTTATGGTTACCTCGTATAGAAACCATCACATTTTTAGGAGCAGTGAGATAATTGATAAATTGTCCGATAATGTGCAGATAACGCATACGTAATGCGCAGCCACAGAATGTGATGACGCGTGTAGTGAAAATGGCGGAGTTCACGGTGCAGCAGAAAGTGCAATGCTGTTATTGGCTTGCGGAATTAAAGTTTCCCATTGTTGTGCAAAGGAGATTCAGGCAGGAATATGGACAGAAACCTCGAGAGCGACATACCATAGTGACGGTGTACTCTCCATAGAAAAAAAAGCGAGTTGCGTGATACTGTGGTTTCCGGTGCGCCTTCTGGCCCAGTATCTATGACTTTAGCACTTGTTCAATGGGAGAGTGGGCTCATCCCTAATCTGTTTAAGTTCCCAGTAGTAGACTATTCGCAAGCAGCCTGGGGGTGTCACTGCTCTGCGCGGACCTTGTTTACCGAGGCGGCGTCTGAGCTCGTATGGTAAAAATATGATTGCGTTATCTTCAAAGTAGCCCTGTCTTTCCCGTGGCTTTTCTGCCATCCTGCAACTTTGAGTTAGGGAGTTCTGAGCTCCAGTCTCTTTCCCAGGCATTTTATCCTGGCCTGGCACGCATACAGAGGACCCCACTTCTGGTTCTAAGTTAGCAGTTGGGGATAGGTGGGGTAGCACACTGTGCATTCCCGTCATCCAGGGGGCTCTCCAACTATGCAGAGCTTGCACAATGCTGTGCTCTGGTTCTGGGCTCTCCCAAGGAATCCTCACGTCCTGCACAGAGCCACTTCCAGATACCCACCACCTGCCAACCCTCCATTGTAGAAATCTCCTGCATGCGGCCATCCAGTCAAGAGCCAGTATTAAGTCTGGTGCCCAAGTGATCCCCCCAAGCTCAGTGTGCAATGCTTGGTTCTCATCATGCTGCAACACAGGGGGGATTGTGATGCTCAGCCATCTCTCTCAACTCTGCACCGGTAAATGACATCGGGGACTTAACTGTGCCTCAGTACTGGGAGGCCCCGTTTCCGGGTACACCACACACAGCCAATTGAGGCAACGGTCGCCGTGGGCGTTTATACCATAGTGAAATGGCACAAGCAACTGTTGGAAACAGGTTCTTTGTTGAGAAAGAAGGGAAGCGGCAATGAAGCGTTGTCTCCAGATAGAGTTGAAGCAGTTAGCGAAGCTTTTCAACGTAACCCGCGGAAATCCATTCGACGGGCAAGTGGAGAATTGGGTATTCCAAAATCTACTGTTCACGACATTGTGCACAAAAGATTGCGGCTTAGAGCCTACAAGATCCAGCTAGTGCAGAAGTTACAGCCAAATGATAAACCCAGACGGGCCGAGTTCGCAAATGCAATGCTATGTCACCTCGATGATGACAATGAATTTCTCAATCGTGTGGTATTCTCTGATGAAGCGACCTTTCACACTTGTGGCAAAGTTCACCGGCATAATTGTAGGATATGGGGAAATGATAACCCACATGCCGTAATGGAGCATGAGCGAGACAGCCCTAAACTTAACGTGTGGTGTGCCTTAACCTCGAATTATGTGATCGGGCCATTTTTCTTCGCCGAAGCCACAGTCAGAGGAGCAACATACCTAAACATGCTGCAAAATTTTGCAGTTCCTAGGATACCAGAAGGATTCATATTCCAGCAAGATGGAGCACCTCCACACTATGCCAATGAAGTAAGAAACTACCTTCATCAACAATTTCCAGACAGATGGATTGGAAGATTAGGTCCCATTGAATGGCAACCAAGGTCACCAGATTTGACCCCCTTAGATTTCTTTCTATGGGGATACGTAAAAAGCTTTGTCTATCAAACTCCGGTGCAGGGACTGGATAATCTTCGGCAGCGAATAATTGACGCTTGTGCATCCGTCACACCTCAGATGCTGCAAAACATGTGGAGAGAGATAGAAAACCGTCTTGACATTCTTCGAGCTACTAAAGGCGCTCATGTGGAGATCTACTGAAACTTGGTGGAGATCTACTGAAACTTGGTGAGTTGCTACTGAAACTTAATGAGTTTGCCTAACAGAAAATCAAAATCCGGTCGGTCTGCTATTATTAGTATAAGAAATATTGACATTTGTTATTGGTAGTGATTCTGCCGGACACACTGTGTATATATACATATATGAAGACAAAACACTACCGTGTTTAAGAGCAAAAATGTCCTAGTAGTTGTAAATTTATGTGCTCAAACAGTCATTATTATGCTAGTTTTAAATTAAAGATTTCATCCCGTGCATAAAATACTGTGACTACTACTACGACCTCTGAACTTTCGTTTCTGAAATCTTTTTTTAGGCTGTACCAAACAGATGGCCCACAGTCCTTCATTTAAACCAAATTTACAGACGCAGTAAAAAGGAAAATGGTCGGGAATATAAAGGGTTAGGTTTAGGAATCATAAACCTACCTCTGTAACCTAACTATAATTCTGACGCTAACGACATATTTCAATAGCCCCGAATAATTATCTCACTGTGCTTTATTGCCACCAAAAAGGGTAAAGTACACATTTCTCACCGTTTCGCTCAGAAAAAAAAACCAAAAAAAACAAGAAAATCGTATATACAGCTTTTTCACGCGTAAGAACTTGCACAAACACCCGGACTGGCGAGTGGACACCTGTCATTTTACAGGGAAAAAAGGGATACTCATGTAAAAATCAGTCTCAGGTTAGATATACTAACTGGAGATTCTCGCCTTGAGTAATAGCAGGCGTACATTTTTAAAAAAAACCACCCAGACCGTGCTAATATAATAATAAAACTGAATTCATTCATTTAAACAAACCAACCAAATGCAGTAATAACATACGATAATCGCACACATGCTCCCGCGTAATCAACTTTGCTGACTAAATTATCCAATGTGCCTCGTGTAAATATTTTGCAATTTCATCTCAGAAATATTTCAACTAATAATCTTTGTCGATGAAGAGAACGATTAAAAAATACAACGAAGCAAAGCAAACAGCTAAAAATAATTATAAACAGAATATCGAATCTAGGAAGAAAAAAAATGTGCTACCAAAATTTACAAAATTATTATTAAAAAGTTCCATGACCAGTGATAATAGATCGCCACTTTATTGAAAAATAGAGCAGCGCCATTTACGCAAACAAACTTTTTTTCTCTAGTTATGTAGGACCTACACAGAATATTATGACCTATTTATTGGAAATATTCAAATGGTCAAAATTAAACTGGAAAGATTAAGAGAATGATAAAAAAAATGCAACGAAGCAAAGCAAACAGCTAACGGACATAAATAAAAAAAAAAATTAACCAAATCAAATACAGGAAGAAAAATATACTACCCAAAATTTACAAACTTATGATTATTTAAAAGTTGGAAGACCAGTGATAATTGATCGCCACTTTATTTTAAAAAAAAAAAGCGGCGGATCTCGACCACTGGAATAAAGTATTGTATGGATTTACTCTTTAAACAAAAAAGTTTAAGCAAACAAATTTTTTTCTTCTAGTTATGTACACAGCACATTATGACATTAATTTATTGGAAATATATTCAAGGGCAAGATATAACTGGAAAGATTAATGACAGCGATTAAATTGCAACAAAGCAAAACAACAGCAATATTTAACCAAGTTATAAGTACTTAGCTTTATTTCTTAAAAAATGGCGCCTGGGTGTGGTGGCAAGCGTGGTTGATAACAGATAACTTTAAAAATACATCACGTCATGCTGAAAACCAAAAGTGTCTGAGGCCGAATTCCAAGTTTTTGCCGAACTGTTGGGTATTAAAGGATGTGATTGGTTGCTGGGAGAGACCTCGTTTTAAAAACAGACTCCGCGAATCCCGGAATTAAAACAAAACAAAATGGTTGAAAAAAAAAAACCTGAGCTAGAAAATATTTTCTTTATTTAAAATATAAAAACGTTTCTAAACAAATTTTTTTTATTTTTTTGTTTGAGAAAATCTGTACGAGTCTGTACGGCCGTACACTGCTAAAAGTATCAAATAAACGTGCACTGTACGGCAAAAATGTACAAATTGACAGGTATGGCATTTACAGCAAGACTTTGAAGGGTTTTAAAACTTGACCATATATACTTTCATTGACAATAAAATATAACTCTGAAGCAAAATTAATCTTGGAGTTAAAATTTAGGATAAGCTTGAATTTTACACTTGCCATATAAGTTGACCTAGAATTTTGGACAGAATTATTTCAGGATTAAATAAATCAACAAATGTCGCAATTTAAGAAAGTTGGAGACTCAACGCTTCAACAGTGAGATGAAGGATGATGTTGTAAGTTACTCATGTGACAAATCAATTTGTAACACTTACGATATCTTTTGGTTCTGATCTCCTCCCACTGTTTCACATTAGCAGGTAAATTACCTGAAAGAATAGCAAGATATTAAGCATTTACATTTAATTTTTATTGTTTTTCAGTGTTGGTTATCGGGAAATGGGGACTGGCTGTATGTAAAAATGTCAAAGTTGAGCAAGTGCCTGTGTTGTATGTGTGTGTGTGGTGGGGGGGAGAGGAGATAACTGCGATAACAATGGCTAAGTACAAACACTTAAAAGTCTCAATAAGTACATCTGGTCAATTTTAAACAACAGATTTAGATCAATTCTCATTCTTTACTGCTTTTGCTCATTTATCCCTGATGAAGACCTCTCAGTAATAACATAGGACATTTCTGTCTTTCTTTTTTTTTTCTTTTGTCGTGGTAAGACTTTACACTAAATATTTTCATTCTTCTTACCATTTTAACAATATCTAACCAGCCTGCCGGCAAATAAAAAAAATGGTGGTTGGGGGGGGGGACGACAAAACTTGCTGCCCTATGAAAAGAAGCTGGTGACCAAGAAATCTATGCTCGTATATTAGTGCTAACTATTTATTTATTAATCCCTAGAGAGTTTTGGAGTGTTCCAAGATTCAGGATGCCTGCCTGATAACAGGTCACCTGGGGCATTTTGTTCTTTTAAAGATTCTTTTAACACATAAGGCAAGTAATTATTAAAAAAACAATCAATAACACTTTTTTTTAAAACTGAATGCATTTGCTATCTTTTCCACTTCTTGCAGAGTACAGGACTTCAACATACACATTCCAAGCCTTCCTAAGTCAGTTCCATCTGCTCAAAGTCTTTCCATATCTTCATTATCTAATGTTTTGATGCGGCTGGCTAACCCATCATGTATGACTAATTGCCAGAGAAACCATTGCTGTAAGAGCATGCATGTGCTTGATGAAGGCTTCCTAGAGACAATGCTGACTCAGTGCTCTGTAAGGAACACATGAGTTAGTGCAGGCTTTCTAAGAACAACTACAGTGCTGGATCCATGCTCCATTTGGAGCACCAAGGAGAAAATAAGATTATCTTAGACATAACTCTCTTCATGTGTTTTTTTTTTTTTTGGTCTTCCTCTATTTCCCTTACCCAGGGAATTCCAGAACAGGGATTGCTTTGTAATGCTGTAAACAAGTTTTCTCAATGTGTGTCCTAACCAACATCAATGTCTTCTCCTCACACCTTGTTCCACTGATAATTGTCTGGTTCTCTCCATCACTTCCACATTAGTGATCTTGTCACACTCTTTCAAACCTATTCTGACAAGCACCTATTTATGAAAGTCTTATCTTTCAGGTTGTAATTTTAGTTGTTCTCCATGTGTCACAGCCATATGATAGGACAAACTTGACACTGATTCTTGAAGATTCTTCTTTAAAAAAAAATAAAAAACAAACTAATAGGCACACAAATATTCATAACTACTTACTGACTTTGCTCAAGTAAGCATAAAGTGGAAGCAGCAGTACAGATGTGTAAAAGAAATATCTAAAAAATCGTCCATGTTGCCAGTGAAATTTAAATGGGAAATTTTCCACCTTAGAATAGAGAGTCCATGGGTACTTAAACAGCTCACCACCACCCCGAATCTGTAAAAGATAGGAAAACTTGTGTTCTAAAACAAAAAAACTTAAGATGAAATGATTTAGTAAATGTAAAGCTATATACCAAACCAATGGTATAATTGTGAAGCAGCAGATCAGATTACAATACTTTTTTCTACACCAAAAGTTGCTTGATCAAATAAAGGATTGTCTGCACCAAAGTTAGCCGCCGCAGATCCCTAACATTTTCTAATCTCTTTCACTATTTCTCTTTCCATGTCTAGTTTTTCAAGAGCCTGGTTATTTGCAAAGAAGCTAGCAGAGTGGTTTTCAACCTTTTTTTAAGACCTCTAGCTGAGTGGTTTTCAACCTATTTTTAAGACCTCTAGCTGAGTGGTTTTCAACCAGCACAGAATGCAAAACAAGTTATTCACTAAGCCCTCAAATGTTGTGCATTATATGGGACTTCACATATCTGGGCGATGCAAAGAATGTTCAGTACGCACATTAAACATTAATCCTTCCATGCCGTAGTCCTGGTAGATCAAGAATGGACAACATCAATGTCTAAACACAGGTCTAAACTAAAAATAATCAATAATCACATTAAATTTTAATGGTGAGTGCACATTACATGTTCTACAGCAAATGACAGCTCTTGTCAACAGCGGTCGCTGTGTTTACAGAACATTTGACTATTTTTAGCATGAAGCATGCCATTCAGGAATCAAGGATTTCGAGTGGGAAAGCCTTAGGTCTAGGCTGCTTACAGCTTCTCAAGTAATAGAAAATATATCGTTATCAGATGATGAACAGAAATTAGCTGAAACGCAACCTGAAGGTGACCTAGAACCCAATGATGAAGAAAATAATCTGATGGGTGATAAACAGCAGGGTTCTAGCAAAGCTGTGAATGGTGCCAGGGGGTGGGGTCCTCTATTAGCTGGTAGTGGATTCACATGCTTGTCTGACTGGCATAGTAAGGCAGATTACAATATTGGTGCTATATTATAAATAAGTCCATTATCAATAACATCCTGAAATGTTATGTGTATATGTGCAGTTGTTTTCATGTAATTGATATTTCTGTGACACATTATGTGTTTTTATACATATTTGTTCAGGAATTCAGGAACAGGGGGATGTAACTCTCAGAGGATCTAGGCTGGTAGGGTTAAAGCATCCTTTTTTTTCCATGTGGTACAGAGTTTCAAATATTCCTCACCACCTATTTCTGTTTTGGGCTGCCTTTTTCCCCCCAACTCCTACCCATGACAGCCTGGGTTCTTCAGCTTCCACTTCTATCATTCTTCTCCAGTTTCATTTTGGCCTCCCCACTTTTCTCTAGCCCTGTGGGTTCCTGTCATGGGCATATCTGGTTATAAGGGTTAGTTCTTTCCCAATTACTGTAATATACTCATGTCTGAATTCACCTATTGCTATGTGCTGATGCAGATTAGCTTTTCTATCAGGTTACCCCATTGTGCCGCACATCAAATTTAGGGTGAGGAACAACATTATATTTAAATCATTAAAAACACAATAAAATCATAAATAATGACGTAACGCCAATGCTTAGTCTCTACAGCATCATTCCTATTCACCACACTGTATCTATTTTGTATTAACATCTGTTTCTGCTGAATAAAGGAGCACTTGAATGTGCAGCACCATATTTCTGTGGTCACTTATTTTTCTCAGCATAATTTGGATTCTCTATCTACACTATCTGTAGATAGAGAATCACTTTGGAAATCGATGAGGTATTAATGGAATCTCATTGAAGATCATTAACTTAATAAAGGAAACTTATGAAGACATGACATGCAGAGTTTTTCATGAAGGACAAATTACAGAACCGTTTGGGATAAGAACTGGAGTGCAGCAGGATGCCACTTATCACCATTTCTCTTCATATTGGCTAAGATTGGATTAAGAAAACATCGACCTCCACCAACAGTAATGGAATCCAGTGGACAACCAAAAAGCTATAGATGTTTATCAATGGGTGCTTGCATAGAATAGAACGAACGAACAAACTTTATTATTTTCAAAGGGTTTAGAATTTGGCACACAGGCTCGTCTGACATTCTGCCCTTCCTTTCTCTCACCTTTCATACTGAATTCATTTATTCTCACATGCATTTTACATATCAATTTCAAGAAATTCAACATTGTAAAGTAAAATAAAATAACATACTCGTATTAACATTAACTACTTATAAGCATGACATAAAATATATTGAAAAGTACAAACATCGTCATTAGAACCTACAGTTGATATTATACGAAAAGATAATCTGGTTAGGTGGGGGCATGTAATCAGAACTCATAAAGTATTCGAAAAGTCTACGATTGTATGAATAGGGAGGGACTGAGGTTGTTTCTTAGGTTATGTGGAAGACAATTCCAAAGATGAGCAGCAGAGTACGCTAAGGCCTGAAGTATGACAATATCACTAATACGGAACTAATGACAAGAACTAGACAAGTACCAGAGGAACAAGAAATGAAAAGAAGATGCTAGAGATGGAAAGGACACATATTGAGAAAACATGTTGATAGCATTAGCAGACAATCTATGTTCTGGAATCTCCAGGGTGAGATAGAGGATGACCAAACAACACACGGGAGAAGAGAACTGGAGACAGGGGATGAAGAAGGCATGCAAAGACCTTGAGCTGATGGCACAGGTCAGGGTGACTTGGCAGATGTTTGCTGAAGGCCTACACTCTTTTGAGAAAGAATTGAGGTGAAAGAAGAAGAAAATATGGATAATGAACTCGACATTAAAAAAGTTTTGTTTTAATTGGTTACTTCTAACGCAAAATTTCTGCCTGCAAACCTGAGACTATTTTGCAATATAACTAATCTGCGACCGGACAAATATTATATTTGGACAGGTCAGTAACCCAGAATCTGAACATCCAAAAACATACATATTCAGAAAATCAAAAATTTTTTCAGGCGGTTTTTGAACCGATTCTTCGGAGACTCTGGAAACTTTTTGGGTGACTTGGGCTATTCTGGTCAATTTTTGGGCTACTTTGGGCAACATCTAAAAAAATCTGATTTCCGAAACACGGCAGTCCCCAAGCATTTCGGATTCTGGGATACCAACCTAGAGTGGCAGCCCCATTTAACAGCTCTGAATCACGAACAGCAAAAATTACAACTAGGAAGTTAGAGACTTTCAGAAATAGGTGCTCTCACAGAACAGAGTTAAAATTGCATGACAGGATTACCATTGGTGAACTGACAGAAAGAACTAGTTGACAAATACCAGAAGAACAAGAGATGAGGAAGAGATGGTGTTGAATAGGACAGGAAACCGGGTGATATCATCGCAGGGGAGTCCTTGTTCAAGAATCCCCAGGGAAAGAAACTAAGAACAAAAACACACTGAGAAGGGTATGAGACAGGCTTTAATAAGGATTATTATTTTTTAAATGACATGCAAAGAACAGATAACAAACAGATAGAGAAGCTTAGGAGGACTTAGCATGAACTGACTGAAAACCTATGCTCCACAGTGAACTAAAGGCTACTGAATGAATGAACAAATTACACTTCACTTGTTGAATAATAAACATGAAAAAACAAGTTTTAATTTCTTTTTCTCGCTTTTCACCAAAACTACTTATGCTCCTCATGTCATCCTTTTAAAGAAAGCTCTCGCTTCCTACTATTTAGAAAAAGCATGATTAATGAATTACTATGATTAAAATTAAACTTGTCATTCATTCTTAACTCTCCAGCTATCTGTGGTGCATTGGCTTCAGTCAGTTCAATCCAAGTCCTCTTGTGCTGTTTTATCTGTACAAGTTCCGTTCTTTCCATGTTTTTGTTAGGGTTGCAGTTAATGTTACTGAGCATCTTTCTATAATCTGCATCTTCAGCCGAAGCCTAAATCCTAACGCTGACCTGCTAACCATAACCCTATTTCCTGCAATTTTAAATTTTATTTTTGAAATAATAAGTGGCTAAAAATCTCAAAATATTAATGGATGATACTAATCTTAACTGTAACTCTTACTTTCTATCTAAATAAATACTGACCTGGGAAAAATCTTAATTTGGGGCCCTAAAACTATCATGGTAATCGCTCTAATAGCAGATTTTAAAAATCAGTTCCATGTGCAACGCTGCTCTCAGCTATGTTTCACATATTGATAGCCATTTGTGCACATATTGATAGCCATTTGTGCAAAAATAAGTGTATCCCCACAAACTTTCAACCCAAGAAAGAATAGGACTAATACTTCCTGAGGCGTGTCATAAGAGGCAGCTTCTTCTTCGTTCACCCTCAGACATCAACTTGAATATGTTCAAGACAAGCAGTGGTCAGCTTGAAGCTGTTAATATCTCCATGAGAGATGACTAATATAAGGCTGTGCATGGGGCTAGCAACCTTATCATATAAAACAAACTGCTACAGACTAGCTTTTCTATCAACAGAACATGCAACAGAACATGAATGCTTTTTATTCAGCAAATCTGCTGATCTCACTTCCTATTTTTGTGTGAAACCTTCAGATATTAGCTTGGCTCCCTAAGTTTGATTCATTTTCTTCACCTACTTGCATTAGGCCTATTTGTTTATTTATTTATTTTTTTTTTCTTCTATAACCAGCGGCACTCGAGCTTTCCAGCTCTTTCGGCCCAATGACATGTCATTGCGAGGCTGGGGGGTCAGTGGACTTTCCTTCCAACCCGGTCAGGAGCTTCACTCCTTCCCATCCACACGGGATTTATGTGCAGGAGCCGTTCAGATTATTCAGTCAAATTTCCGGTCGTAAACATTTCTTCAAACGCCGACGGCCGGGTTTGAACCATGAACACCTGGTCGCCAGTACAACGTTGTAGCCATTACACCAGCGCGGCTCCCATTTGTTTATTAATACATGACAAATTTGAACTGAGTTGACGTACATATTATTATATTTTTGCATTAAAATTTAACTGATTCCGTACGCAAGATCTTTTAAAAGACGCAATGGCCGACCGCTGTGTCCACAAGATCTTTTAAAAGACGCTGATTTATTTCGTTGTTTCTTTCTATTCTGATATTTTATACTGCTCGGAATTTATCTCAAACGGAAGTAAACACAAAACTGGGCAAATTTCAACAAGCTTCAACGTCTTTTATTTGCGTTTGAAAGGATTTTTTCACATTTATCTTCATCTTTAATCATGTTTTGTCGTATCGCCATAATGGCCGAAACACACAGGATATGTTACTAATATGTGAACAAACTGTGTGATCAACCATAACTTTCTTACTTTTTCTGTGTTTCTAAATGGATTACCTGCACAAAGAGAGCAGTGAAACTGTATTGTGATAACAATTTATGTTACAAGCCTTACGTAAGTCGAAGATTTTTGTTCAAAATTTCAAGTTATCTTTTTTTTCTGTGTACGTTATCTGTTATAACATAAACATAACATAAAATTAGCTAGAAAGGCATATGGATTTATATTGTTCATCCAATGTACTTTAATTTGATATATAATATGTTATACTTAACTCATGATTAGACACACATTGTCAGTAAACGTAAATTATGTATGTGTAAATTTTTGGGGCTTAAAAATAATTCCGTCCAGAGCTGAAAATAATTACGTACTGAATCAGTTAATAGCTTTGCCCCATGTAATTCCTGAGGGTCTCAAATGAGACAAAGAAAGGGTTGAATAGTGAGACGTGTGTCCGATGCAACCTTAAAATTACAATTCAGAGACACAGTAATAGGAATCCTAAACCTAACCCTAATGACGTGGGTCACTTATCTGCATGACATCAAAGAACACGTCCTACAATTCAGAGACACAGTAATAGGAATCCTAAACCTAACCCTAATGACGTGGGTCACTTATCTGCATGACATCAAAGAACACGTCCCATTCTTCTTAATTTCAAAGCAAAGAAAGAATAGGCGGCTTCTGCTCCCTCAGGCATGTTGTACAAGGCGTCTAATCTGAGTGTGCATGAAGCTGGCAACCTCATGATGTAAAACACATTGATACAGAAACCGCTGAAAGAGCATGTGAATGCTTGGTGCCGGCTTTCTGCAATGCTGATGACATCATAACTTAGCCTAAGCATGTTGATATCTGACGGAGTTTTCCCCCAACGTAGGCCTGCCATATTCCAATAAATTATTTTAGTTTTATTAAAAATTAAAATTATATGACATGAGGCTTGACTGTTACTCCGTATACTAAGTAATGGGCTACGGTTGATATAGCAGACATTGTTCATACCTTTACAACATTCATATTTGCTGCAAACGAGAGGTTAGTTTTTCAAGGACAATGTGGTGGTCGGATTCAAGGTTGCCACTCAAGTTCTAGAGATAAACCCAGATTTTCTTCCGCCAAAAAACCCCCAGAAATACCCAGATTATTTTATGCCTCAAATACACGGGATAGACGATGCTTTCACAATCTTTTAGTGCAACTTTAGCACAAATAAGCTGTGTGCTACCAATTTTTATTTATTTCTTCATTTTTATTTTATTTTTTATTACCAAAAATTCACAATTATATTAAAATGATTTTATTAACACCCTAATATATGAACTCTTGAAAATGAGATATTTTAACAGTAACCTACTTACAGTAGTTACATTAACAAAATTTTCCTCAAATAAAATATAAGATGTTAGTTGTAACTTGTTACTGTTAAAAATTGTCACTTGTCAGCGACTCGGCATCCATGTCGACAACTTCTCCTTCGTCAAGATCATATGCATGAACTGACAACGTGGAATCTTGATTGTGGAGTTCCAAAATCTTTGCATATCTCTGCCGACAACGTCCTTCACGCACATCTTCAACCACGCTTTTACTAAGATTAAACTTATGACAAACTCCAACTTTGGCAACTGCCTGCTTGGCTAGTATTCGATTGGAAACTGTTTCACACAAAAGCTTGTTGGTTTGTTTAGCTTTAACTAAGTTAACCTTCGAAAACACTCTTTTGACGCATGCTGAGGAGTGAGGTCAGCCAAAACATCAAATTTCTTCTGGTTATTAGCATCTGTTACTTGTTACAATCCAGCCAGAATGCGGGCGGATCCTCATCCACCAGATGTCCAAGATCTTTTCGGTACGATGCCAGTTCTCGCCCTTGATCAGACAGACGATCAAGGCTCTCTTCTTCTTTTTCTCCTGCGTTCGTCCTGAAAAGGACGTTGGTTGCGTTGTGTCCGTTTACAGCGCAGCTGCGATATTTGCGCCTTTCGGCGGACACATCCGACTTCAGCGCGGCATTTTTGGGACCGGGTTAGCCTTCCCTCTTCGATCCCTACTCACTCAGCCAGACTGCGTGGTGCAGCCTGTTTCCAGGACCACCACTTGGAGGTGGAGTAGGGTCTTGGTCAGCTATGGTTCGCTGACCCTAACGCAAGCAGTCTAGCCATCAGGCTCTCTTCTGAAACAACTGTTGGGAACTGCGCTGCTAATGGAATGACAGAATGTTTGCTGATCTCGAGAGCATGCTTTGGATCCAACAGCTGATGTAAACGAGTCAAAAAAACAACGTCATTGATATGGTTAAAAACAAGAATTAAATTTAATTGGAATAAAAAATATATAGCACAAAATTTTTTACATTTAATTATAATATAAATATAATGTATAATGCTCAGTGCCCAGAATATACATACATTGTAAATGCTAATTGTCAAATATACCCAGATTAATGCAGATTTGGAAAAGAAATACCCAAATACCCAGACGGAAGCCAAAAAACCCAGATCTAGTTAAAAAAAATACCCAGCTGTGGCAACACTGGTCGGATTCTACATTGCAGTGACTTCCCTTGCTTAATAGTGAATTTTCCGTAAATTGATGTTGCGGCTGCGAGCAGTCTGTGGCGACCTAGTGCCCCTAGATCTATATGATAAAGGGGCACTATGGCGACCCGAAGGGAAACGCGGAGATCTTCATATACCCAGCTGGACATAGCGCAATAACCGTCCTAATTATAACCCATCAGAGGTTGAACGTGATATGTGTCATTATTTACTTTTTAAAAAAGTGTTGAAATAAAGAAGAGAGACTGCAGTAGCAATGTTTATCGGAAAATACATGGGAAAATGTTCTTTTAAAGACAAAGTATCCCGTTCAACCCTTTATGGGCTATAATTAGGATAATCGCCGGATTATTCATTAGGTACAGGCCTAGGGCCCCAGGCTTACAGAGGCGCCCGCGAAAAAAGCAACGGAGTAATAACGCACAGAGTTCTACAGCTGTAGCGAGATTTTGTACCACTTGCTTGGTTGTAGCGCGACACGCACGCCCACAGAGCACCCACATACACACAGCGCAAGGACAACGCGGCGGTCTTGCTTTGAAGTTTGAAGTAGGCGGGAAAAATGTGAAATATGTTTAAGCCAGACAGTACTGAAGAATGAGGAAATAGCTAATATAGGAATGCATGGCGGACTTTCAAAGTTTGCATTTACTGGACATTAAATTTAAAACTACAAGAAAACGCCTGGTTGGAATAATATTAAATAAAAAGAACTCACCAAAGGAGATAGACTAGGAATTATATCCTAAAGGATATTATTCAAATATAAATAGTTTTAAAGATAATTAATATTTTTCACCTTCATCACATCTGCTAAAAGTTAGCTAATAATCTTTAAAAATTTATTATAACTGCATGCCTCAACGGATTTAAATATAAATTGGATAGAATGAAAGCCTCATATGGGGAAAAGGAAATGATACCTAGGACGGAAGGAAGGATATAAGTGTGTAGTGAACAGAAGAAAAAAAAACAAGTACAGGAAAAGCACAGATCGCCTCAAATCGCCTCAAACCGACAGATTAAACGAAAATCTTTTGGGACTTTTAGAGGTGCTTTCTCATACGGGCGAGAGACTGAAATATAAGGACAGAGCGGCGCGTTGAAAATCACACACACCAAATCCAGAAGCCAAAGTGAGAAACTGGAAGACAGCATCTGCAAGAAAAGTCTATTTTCACGCTGCATGCAGGGCAGATTAAATTCAGCCAAAACAGTCTCACCGTGAGCTTATAAATCCTAAGAGGGTATGTAAGTTTATTAAAGATATATGTATGACTAATATCATTTTATTTCAGATGTTATTTACGAATGATTGTATCAGACATGATAAAAAGGGAATGACGCTAACCAGAGATAACCTTCACCGGCATTGTCAGGAAGCATAACCATTAATTGGGTAGCCAAATATATCATGGCTAGTTCTTGCCTGGAAGCTTACGACATACCAGCAAGTACATAAGTGACTTGACATCCATAAGTGGAAGGCAAAGGTTATATCGTACCCATGTATCATAACATGTGATTTATTCATGTATTTTGTTAATTCTGCACAGTACAGTATACATTATCTTATCATGCTATCTCTGTAACATACTACCATGATTCATTCATTTATATACAAACACTGAAGACATGGTCGCATCATGAACAGCAGTTGGTGGAGAGATTGTTGGAACACCATGGCCACCTATTACCTTTTGTTCCAGGTTTTATGATCAAGTTTTATGATCATTGTTGATCGAGTAACCAAAAGACTTGAAGACCGTTGATCCTGCTAACTGAAGCCTAGAGGTCAACCAATCTTCAACACCTTAGTCCCCCGTAGTTATAGGGCGGGCTGAAGGAAATTCTTCCTGATCATCAGTGTGTCTCAGGAACCCCGAACACTATCAGATGAGTTTTATGTGTATCCATCCAACAAATCCTGTGAGCAGTTTCTAAAACGACTGTCTAATGATGACAACTAGATGGCAAGAGATAATGTGACAATCCTTTTGTTGTAATTTCAGTGGAAGATAAATCCAAGACTTTTTCGCTTGTTTATTTTGATTTGTAACTGTAAATAATAATACATTTTACCATCTTCTAACACCCATTTCTCATTACAAGAATATATAGATGTACATAATAAATTATGAAATTGTACTCATTTGACTTGTTAAATTTTTAACTGTTAAATTTTGAGTTACCTTTTCAAATTTAATTATAAGCTCACATAGGGTGTCGTAGATTTTAGATAGGAGAATTAAGACTTGGGTTGGTCCCTTCTGAATAGGTTGGAATGAGTGAGAGTCACAGTGTGAGTTTGTAAAGGAAATATGTTCCACGAGTGAGATGATAGAATGTGATATAGAGGCTGTCTCTGAAAGCGGAAAAAAAAAATTCTTCTCTCTCACCTATCTTCTACGACAGCTTTTACAGCGTCAGACAGTCTAAACACATATATATGGTTTACCTATATTTCTATCTACTCACGGGCACGCACATACACGTGACGACAGTTAAACACACAGACGTGGGAAATCTATAACAATGAATATATAAATATTTAGAACGAGCTGACCAACGCGCTGATTAATTTCAAGAGAAACTTTAATTATCATTTAAAATTTCTTCACAACACATAGAAATTACATCAAAGCATATACAAATAGTCATAAAATCAATAGAAATGCTACAAAAATGATAGACCCACAGTAAGATCCTTCCCCTCGATGGTTAGCCCACAGTCCCGTTAAAAAAGGAACAAAAAACAGTGATAGCCCAAAGAGTCACAGATACATAGGGTTTGAGTCTAAGATGGTTTTTTTTCTTCTCGTAAATGTATGAACAGAGTTGGATAATCTGATTTAGCCTAAGAAAAAAAAACTCTAACATTTGCAACAAATTCTGCAGATTCAAAAAAATTAAGACAGCAAATGGGGCCAAAAATACACCGGTAAACTAACACTCAGACCTGCGTACACTCTTATTCATTCAGCCATGGCCATGTTCTCACAGTTATACTTACAGCTTTGCTCGCTGCCTCTGGGAACATAATAAATTCTAGGAACACAGACCCGTAAATGCAGTCTCGACCAAGAAATCCCCAGTTCCAAAAAGACGTACTGAATTCTCTGTCTCAGGAACGATTCCTTGGTGTTCTTACTTTTCGGATGACTGTTTAAGTCACATAAAATTTGTCCAGGAACGAAAGTTAGTAGAACACAATGTCTTTGTAACTGTACTTTTCTCTTGTTGAGGTGATCACTGGCCCAAGACAGTATACATGTTGTTAGGTGTGTAGTGCGAGCGGATGATGAACTGAGTGTGGGTGCGAATGAAGGCGCGAATGTGTTTAGGCTCGTATGTATGTAGACCCTGCAACCCATACACTCACATGCAGTAGTCAAGGATGCTTGGACACTGCAGGCACGTTTCAAAACATTTATTGACGAGAACACACATGGTATCAACAGGAACAGTCAGTGTAAACAAGGTCATGCTGACCGGAAATCGATAGGTATACATTAGGCATTCAGCAAGCTGGTAAACATTTGAATATTCGTGCATGGTCAATACAATGTTCTTCAATAAGGACAGTTCGTGGCGTCGCCCTGGGATTACTGACTAAACGCGTCAGATACCTTAATCACTTTGACACATAGGTGCAACTTGGCATTCCCCGCCAATTGCACATTATCAGGCTGTAGTATAATAGCCGAAAACACAGGCCTCGTTCTGACGTCGGCTGTGTACTTCTGATAAGCAGGTTACCATCAACCCTGCAGTAATGCTTATTGTAGACATAAATATGCCGCCAATCTGCGGCTCCCACAATATATCTTCGTCACTGGATTTCTGGATGGTATGAAGACTAATAGTCTTGGATGGCTACCTTGAGCACAACATATAAGTTCTGAAATGGAGGACCGGTGAGCTGCAGTTCACAGACTAGGCAATCTTCTAACATGTTCTGCTACCGAAAGCATAGTAATGGAAAAAGTCGGTATTACCTGTAACCGAGTCCACAGAACTTAATAAGGAACTCTGCTGTCATTCCAACGCACAGAGATTCACTGGGGAAAACTGCCAGTGCAGTCACTTCGAAGATTCTCCCCGAAAAACACAATGGACTCTCGTCCCTTCAGAAACCAGGACACTTCCCGGCTTGCCGGAAGTCTAACTCAACTCCCGCTTAAAAAAACCTGCCCATGGGCATACGCCCGAACTGTCTACCTTTGACCCTAAAGGTCAAACACAATGAATGAATAAACAAGGGAAGACAACCCCTAATCAACCTGACATCGCAGGTAAAGACACAATTATTCTTATGATAAAAACATAAGCAAATAACTTGACAGATGACTCCGTCAAAAATGACAGCAACATATTACTACCACCCCCCTGTAAAAAAAAATGAAATTTTTTTTTTTAAATATGTCCATGAGCAAGATTGCACAAGTATCACTTATGTGCTCATGAAAAAATGAACCTAATATCAGGTACAATAGACGCATAAACAAAGCGTCTGAAGAGGATACAAATCATCTCCCAACATAGGAGAAAATATCTCCTTTAAGCCAAACAAACTAAGGGGGTACCATTAAAGAAACCTAAGTTGCTGGCAATACCAATCATATATCAATCATTACTAAATACTATAATTATAGCAATATACAAATGTCATGAATTACAATGCTATATTAGCAACATATCACTGATGGATGGACAAAATGAAATTTGTTAAATTATCTAAACATCATCCAAATACATTTGTATTACAACATATTAGGATATTAAGGACAGACAAAAGTCTGAAAGTGTATCAGGAAAAACTAGGACACAAGATTTAACTGGAATCATGTGGGCATCTGGACAATATGTCCGCCATCACATTATCCGAACCACGGATAGCTCGCACCGTGAAATGGAAAGGCTGAAGAGCAATAGCATAACGAGTAGATCTCGAGCTCTTCAAATCCTTACTTTGCATAGCCGTAAGAGCTTTTTGGTCGGTTTCCATAAAGAAATGCGCGCCCAGAAGGAACCTTTGTAGCTTAAGAATGGACCAAACCATAGCCAACAATTCACGGTCTAAAACCGAGTAATTCCTTTCTGCCGCATTTAGCTTCCTAGAAATATACATTACAGGATGCAGAGTTCCTGAATATTCCTGCATTAGTGCCGCTCCAATCCCAGTGGAAGAGGCATCACTACGAAGAACAAAAGTCTTATCAATCGTTGGTAGTCTTAAGATAGGATGAGATGAGAACAAATTCTTAACCTGATCCAATGAAGATTGGCATTCCTGGGACCAACGCACCATATTAGGAGAACCTTTTTTCAATAACGATGAAAGTGGTGCCATAATGGAGGACAGATTCTCAATGAATCTTCCATAGAATTGTATCAATCCCAAGAGACTACGCACTTGCTTTTTTGTCTTCGGAACCGAGATATTTAATATCTTCGAAATGTTTTGGTCCTCTGTCTTCAACAGACCATGACCAACTCGATGACCTAGGAAGGAAATTTCACTAAACCCAACAAAAGCTTTAGAGGGTTTTGCAGTCAAACTATGCTCACGTAGAGTAGATAGCAATTCCTTTAGACCCAAATAGTGTTCTTCCCAAGTATCGCTGAAAAGACAGATGTCGTCTAAATATGCGATGACATCTGCACGATCTGATAGAATTCGTCGCATCATGCGCACGAAAGTCGCTGGGGCGTTCATAAGCCCGAAAGGCATAAAATTCCATTGAAACAGACCCCTAGGTGTCGAAAAAGCAGTGAGAGGTTTGGCGTGTTCCGTCAGTGGGACTTGCCAATAACCTTTCGACAAGTCTAGTTTAGTAAAGAATTTAGCTTTAGAAAGTCTAATAAGTAGATCATCTAATAATGGCATAGGTTCAGCATCGAACTTCGTAACTTGATTTAATTTGCGATAGTCAACGCAAAGACGTATGTTATTGTCTTTCTTTCGAACAATAACTATCGACGAAGAATAAGCTGAAGTGGATGGTTCAATTATTTGCAGTTGAATCATTTCATCCAATTCTTTCTCGACTTGTGCTTGAAAATGAATAGGTATTGGGTATGGTCTTACTCTGATCGGATTACGATCAGTAAGTATGATGTCATGTTCTATGACATCTGTGTGTCCAGGAATGTCGGTAAGGACATCCTGATATGATTGTAGCGTAGAGGATACTTGACGTTGCTCCTCAAAAGACAAGTTCGAAGAGATTGTAACGTCCCTCCACGATTCCGTTGAATTCAGTGGAATCGCAGGAAGAGGTAAGTTAACGTCAGAAAAAATAGTTTCCTCATCCTGTATAACGGACAGGGATGAGATGTGACCATGTTGGACTGGAGAGTCGTCCGTCGCCTGGAAAATAGGCTGCAAATAGTCTGGACGTTCAATAAACTCTGTTAGCATATTTATATGGAAGGTTTTATGCTTTCCATCCACATCGACGATGTAGTCGACATCGGAAATTTTGGAGACTATAGTGTATGGACCTTTCCATGAAATGAGAAGTCTATTCTCTCTTGAGGGAAGTAAGACATACATGGATTTTGTTGTTTCCAAGAAAAACTATTATCAGGTTGGTAACTTTTATTAAAGTTCCTATAGTCACTGGGATCAACATGTTGAGGACAATTAAATTCCCTCCAATTCTTTAAAGAAGAACCATCACGTGATGGACGCGTTTGGCAATGTCCACAATCACGGTTATTCCTCTTAATAAAGTTGCTTCTATTTTTTCCCTGTAGCAATATGCTTAACAGGTACATCGTACTGACTGAGCTGAGTACGATGGGTACTAACAGTTTTGTTTTCTTTTACCCACTTATCAGGAATCTGGAAATTCGATGCACGGTTTTCCTGAGGAATCTTAACATGATACTTATCAAAGTCCTCACCGTGATCCAACTTGATTTACCTTTGTTGGCCTGACGCCAACTCCATTAGAGGCAGTATTGTTATTCTGGGAAACTATATTTTCACGAAAATGTTTGTTCCCATATTGCTTAATGTTACCATGAGCATTAAGTGCATGGATGTTTTTTCCTCCCAAATAGAAATTTGTTGCGGTGTGCATTCCCTAACCCCATGAATACGACCGATTATAAGATCCGCAATAGGATTAGGAAGAAGACATGCATGGACATCTCCTGTGAAGAAGGGAGTGTCAATCCTAATAATAGCAGTAGGATATTCTTCTATAGTACCACCAAATGTAACACATTTGATTGTTTTTCCAGTGGCACAGCAAGGATCTATCAGAGACTCCCTAACCCCGACGGTAGTACATCCCGAATCGAAAAGTACTGAGACTAGCCTATCATTTATTAGACCTTTATGTAAGATGAGAGATCCTCTCCCATCATGCGCAACTGTAGCAGGTAGAGCAGGAAGAGGGTGACCACAACTTAGAGTAGATACAGTCGATGAGTCGAACAATGTTAAGCATTGGGGGCATTCAGTTGCTCTCCCAAAATCGAAAGCACAACCAGTGATAGCCCTAGAGTTACCACTATCATTTACTGTATTACAGGCTCCATCAAACTCTTGTTGTGCAGAGTTTGCCTGTTGGAAAGGTCTTTTTTTGTTAAGCCTAGGTCTGCCTCGATTATCATTTCCCCTGTAATTATTTCGACTATCATTTCCCCTGTAATTGTTATCATATTGCCTATTGTAATCATCATTCCGGTTTGAATCCCGGTTTCTAAATTCACCATCGTCATAATCTTGACGTCGAGAATGGTTATCTCGAAAGCTCGAATAGTTATTATTACGATAGCCTTTGCGAAAGTGTCTCAAATTATTACCATTAAAATTACGAGAACTACCATCTTGTCTCCAATTCATAGACGAAGAACCATCATGTGTTGGATTACTCCGCTTCTGAGTGTAATTCTGATTACTTCCCCTATTCCAGTTTTGTTGAGCACCCTGAAATTTTTTTTTGAAATTAGGGCCATATGGTGTTGCCGAAGCAGCTGGCAACCCTTCTTTCACTTTAGAATTGCTAACTGTAGCATGGGGATGCGCGGTGGCATACTGACAACAGTATTCCTCCATATCTTTTAAGTTTTTAGGCTTACGCTCATGAAGGAATGCAAGAAAAGAATCATTAACAGATGACAAAACCTTATCTCGCAATAATAAGTCCATTAGACCTTCATATGTTTTCTCAGTCTGAGACAACTCAACCCATCGTGTAAATGTACGACGTATTTTTGTAACAAAATCAGAGAAATCTACTCCATTTTCTGGCAACATTGTCCTAAAACGAAGACGATAGTCTTCTTCTTTTAGTTGGTATTTTTTTTAGCAATGCTGCTCTGACAACATCATAATTAGTCCTGTCATGTTCGTCTATTGTCATAAGAGTAGTCACTGTGTCACCTGTAAAAAATTCCATCAGTTGTTCAACATATTTTTCCTTTTTTATGTTATGCGTATCGCATAAAAATTGGAATCTATCTAGATAATCTGCTACGTCATCCTTTAAAGGATTGAAATGAGGCAATTTAATCCTATTAACAAACTCCTTTGTCGTACTCGAAGTTGTTTGCTGAGCACCCGTACTCGCCAATTTCAATTTCTCTAACTCCAAAGTTGCGAGTCTTTCATCAAGTTCCATCTTCTGTTTTCTTTCCTCATGTTCCATTTTTCTAATTTCAGCCTCAGCTTGAAGTTTTCTCTCCTCTGCAGCAGCTTGAGCTTGAATTTTTTCTCCTCTGCAGCAGCTTGAAGTTTTCTCTCCTCTGCAGCAGCTTGAAGTTTTCTCTCCTCTGCAGCAGCTTGAGCTTGAATTTTTTTCTCCTCTGCAGCAGCTTGAAGTTTTTTGTCTTCCATTTCCATCTGGAATTTTCTTTCATCAGCCTGAGCTTTTCTCTCCTCAGCAGCAGCTTGAGCTTTTCTCTCCTCAGCAGCAGCTTCTCTTTGATACCTTTTCTCTTCAAGTTCTAATCTTCTATTCTCAGCATCTAGCTTCTTTAGTTCAGCATCTGCTCTCCTTTGTTCAGCTTCTGCTTTCAATTTAATTTCCTCTTTTTGTTTCTTTTCTTCTGACTTTAATGCAATGGCGAATAGAGCAGATGAATATTCTTCCAATTCTTTACCAGACTTACCAAGAGTCAACCCTTGCTGGATGAAGAAATCCAATGTAGACATTCTGTCTAATGAGATCAGTAACCTGAAAAATTCAACAATTACCTTATCCCACTTCAATGGGAGACAAGTCTGAAATGCTAGACTTGTATACTCACTTCACTTTATTTCACTCTCTTAGTCTTAGACAAAGACCTTGTATGGTCCTCTTGTTTATAATGTAACAAAAAATCACTTGAGTACCTGTGGAAAATAATTCCTTTATATCCCACTCACTATGGGCACAAGTCTTTTTTTTTTTTTTAAAGAACTTGAATATGTATTTCACCTTGTCTCAATCTTTGTGGATAACAAGTCTTTTATCAAAGAACTTGTATAAATATCTTATATAATAATATTTTATTAACAATCTCTATATGAAGAGTGTACCTTATCAATAACAATAATAATACATGACCAAGTATATGTATGTAGACTGTGTATGACAATAATGTAGAACAATCATAAATACAAAGACAAAAATACAGAACAATGACCGAAAACGTTCGCGGAAGTCAAATAAACAATACAGCAAAAAGTAAAGAAAATGTTACACAAATGTGTAATGATGACCGCGAAAAATAAACAAGACAAATGGCAACACTGTTATAAACGAAAAGGTGTAAAGAAATAAACGGAAGGAATGAGAGAAGAACAGATACAAACAAAATTAGTCGAAAATCAAAGAACGGAAAAATAACGAAAACAACACTAACTGATGTCGTCACAGCTAAAAAAAAAAAATAGCAACAAAAGTCGCTAGCAAATTTCAATTAAGAAAATTGCAATCCCTACAGAACGCTTACAGTAACCCTCGATTAAGTGGCATATTTACTGTAAGACCCACCAACCGAAAACCCGCAAAAGAACACAAGAAAAATACACAAAAATAGTACAATTAACATAAATAGCAATTAGTATTTCAATGTGTTGCAGAACAAGTTCAGTCACAGCTGAAACTAAAGTAAATTTCTTGCTCCTTGCGAACACAGAAACAAAATGTCAAGCGCGCACTGAATGTCAAATCCACTGTAGCATAAAGTGGTATTCACGAACAAAAGTTACTATGACCTTCTCGACTTAGGACGTGCACATAGATTGTTTAAAATTTCATGTACTGTTTACAAACAGGAACTTGACCTCGAACAATGTAACATGAATGCTCGGGCGTAGAAAAAGTCTGTTGTTGACTGAAACGTGTAAACGACCAGCGGTACCGTTTACAAAAAGGGACTCGACTTGCAGTTGTGGTCCACTTAGCAAATGCCTAGATGTTAACTTCAGTACTTGTCCTGTTGTGGTTTATGTAGCATTATAACTTAAATGCTAGCACTGTTTATCTGGGTCAACAGTTGATGACCTATTTCTGTCCTGTGTAGACAAAACTTGAAAGCATAGAGTATGTGTGTTATTCTCAGTTGTCCACTTTGTTCCTCATGACATGTAGCACATGTAGAAATGTAAATTTCTGGACAACACTGGAGGCATAATAAATGTAGCATAAGTCCACGGAAATGTTAATTTCTCGCTCTGTCCACAAGAAATGTATCAGAAGAGCCCACGTAACTGGTCCACCAAAAATGTAACTGTACTTTTTCTCTTGTTGAGGTGATCACTGGCCCAAGACAGTATACATGTTGTTAGGTGTGTAGTGCGAGCGGATGATGAACTGAGTGTGGGTGCGAATGAAGGCGCGAATGTGTTTAGGCTCGTATATATGTAGACCCTGCAACCCATACACTCACATGCAGTAGTCAAGGATGCTTGGACACTGCAGACACGTTTCAAAACATTTATTGACGAGAACACACATGGTATCAACAGGAACAGTCATTGTAAACAAGGTCATGCTGACCGGAAATCGATAGGTATACATTAGGCATTCAGCAAGCTGGTAAACATTTGAATATTCGTGCATGGTCAATACAATGTTCTTCAATAAGGACAGTTCGTGGCGTCGCCCTGGGATTACTGACTAAACGCGTCAGATACCTTAATCACTTTGACACATAGGTGCAACTTGGCATTCCCCGCCAATTGCACATTATCAGGCTGTAGTATAATAGCCGAAAACACAGGCCTCGTTCTGACGTCGGCTGTGTACTTCTGATAAGCAGGTTATCATCAACCCTGCAGTAATGCTTATTATAGACATCAATATGCCGCCAATCTGCTGCTCCCACAATATATCTTCGTCACTGGATTTCTGGATGGTATGAAGACTAATAGTCTTGGATGGCTACCTTGAGCACAACATATATGTTCTGTAATGGAGGACCGGTGAGCTGCAGTTCACAGACTAGGCAATCTTCTAACATGTTCTGCTACCGAAAGCATAGTAATGGAAAAAGTCGGTATTACCTGTAACCGAGTCCACAGAACTTAACAAGGAACTCTGCTGTCATTCCAACGCACAGAGATTCACTGGGGAAAACTGCCAGTGCAGTCACTTCGAAGATTCTTCCCGAAAAACACAATGGACTCTCGTCCCTTCAGAAACCAGGACACTTCTCGGCTTGCCGGAAGTCTAACTCAACTCCTCCTTAAAAAAAACCTGCCCATGGGCATACGCCCGAACTGTCTACCTTTGACCCTAAAGGTCAAACACAATGAATGAATAAACAAGGGAAGACAACCCCTAATCAACCTGACATCGCAGGTAAAGACACAATTATTCTTATGATAAAAACATAAGCAAATAACTTGACAGATGACTCCGTCAAAAATGACAGCAACATCCTTCAACCCAGATCATATGCATCTTTCAATTTAATTTCTTTCTCTGATCCAACCTTTATGCTAAGCTCTCTTGATATGGCTTGTCACAAGAGTTTGCTATGGCCACCAGCTGTAAAAGGTTGTAAATGTCAAGAGGACGACAACTCTAAATGTGCAAAGGAAACGACAACTCTAAATGGTCATAGGATTATGTTAACAACAGGGTAAATACGAAAGTCAACAACAGAAATGATAAACAATTTTCGGGACCGAAAATACTGAAGCGACGTGATTGCCTACGCCAAGTGCCACGGCACTAGAAAAAGTAAAGGAAATGCAGATTAATCTTAAACCAACCGAAAACAAAAATATTCATACCTGCCTCACAGATTTCGTCCGGACATATAACATGGTAGTAAGGATTTTTAAGGTTGACCACAGATGAGACAACTCTCTTGTCCTTTTTCGTAATTTCTGTTGTTCTTTTTCCCTGCATAGATCAAGGACAGTAATACATCGGGTTATACAAAACACGAACGATTATTATTATCGATAAAACGAAAAATAAAACATTTATGAGTTTAAATATAACCTATAGCCTCTTTTTCAGCAGGCCTTGCAGAAGGCTAAGAGCATGGTGAGACACGGAAGAAGTCTTGGTCATCTGCTGCATCCAGACCCTTCACTAGTCGTCTTGACATTGTCCTGCCACTAGACCATGTCGGGCATGGGACGAGAGAGTGAAGCTGACTCGGCGCAAATCTCCCTCACTTTAATCCAATTCACGCTCAAGTCACGAAGAATGAACTGTACTACGAGAGATGTCGATGGTCCTCATCGAACACGATGGACAAATCATCATCATCATAGCCTCTTTTGCGCGTTGAAAATGCATTCATTCATTTCTGTTGTCACTGCCTATAAAGTAAGAAGCAACTCTTAGCTGGTTCCGTAAGAAGCCAGCACCAAAGCATTCATTCATTCATTTCTGTTGACACTGCCTATAAAGTAAGAAGCAACATTTAGCTGGTTCAATAAGAAGCCAACACCAAAGCATTCATTCATTCATTTCTGTTGTCACTGCCTATAAAGCAAGAAACAACACTTAGCTGGTTCCGTAAGAAGCCAACACCAAAGCATTCATTAATTCATTTCTGTTCTCACTGCCTATAAAGCAAGAAGCAACACTTAGCTGGTTCCGTAAGAAGCCAACACCAAAGCATTCATTCATTCATTTCTGTTGTCACTGCCTATAAAGCAAGAAGCAACACTTAGCTGGTTCCGTAAGAAGCCAACACCAAAGCATTCATGTACAGGTGTAGCTCTGGCTTCTGCAGCAGTTAGTTTTACATGATAAGGTTGCCAGTCCTATACACAACCTCATACTAGTAGCTTGTTACGACATGCTTGAGGAAACAATAGTCGCACCAGATTATAATGATTGAGCTGACCGTGGCATTTCAATCCAGATTGGACAAGCAACACAAATTGGCCAGGTATAATGATTTGGTAAGGAATTGAGACAAGACGTGTTCACAGCAAAAGTCATAGCTGTTGAGGTAGGTGCAAGAGGTATAGTGGCTACCTAAGTGTATGATCTACTGCAACTATTGGGTGTGAAAGGACAGCCAAGAACAAGGGCACTGAAGAGGATCGGTGAAACTGCGGAAAGGGCATGGTGTTGACTGTGGGCAAACGCAAGGGGCTATGGAGTTTAGGACATTATTTTATATACAATAACATGGTTACTTTAACTTCCAACTTTCAGCATGGATAAAACCAAGATGCAACCAAACTACACGTCAAGGCTAAAAAAACCAACCCCTGCAGACCCAAGTAGAACAGTCCCAACTAAGATGTTTTGGCCATGTCTGCAGAATTGGAGAAGATCGGCTACCACGACAAGCATAGGAAACTAAGAGCCAGGGATCCAGGACGACCAAGAGTACGCTCGGAGGACAACATTAGACAATCTTTGAAGGACCGAGTACTAGAGTGGAACCAGGCCAGGAGGAAGACAGCCGATAGGATAGTATGGTGCGCTCTCTCTCTTCCAAACCTCTACACCTCACGGTAAAAGAGGAACGACTTAGTAAGTAAGTAAGTAAAACCAAGAGTGAAGTTCAGAGCTGCAGCCAAAGTGGAGTGGGTTAAATTTCCAATGCAAACTGGAAAGACCACAGGAGGCTGACACTTTGGAGTCATAGCCCAAGTGGACCCGGTCCTTTGGAGTGTAAAGGTGATTAAAGGGCCGAAACACTTGATCCACGGGGGACCATTTCTGATGATCAGATTGCCTCCCCCCACAAACAACTTCATACTAGTCGCTTTATACAACATGAATGAAGAGACACAAGTTGTATTTTTTCATTGTTTTCTCTGAGACCTCCGGGAACTTGCTTGAAAATTGTGTATTAGCAAACAGCAAGATATCCTGAAATAACATCACACATCATTCAAGATTAATCAAGACAGAGTACACAATGGACGTTTAAGGCGGATACCACGAAACATGTCATTCGCTTGCATCGCAAGATATTTACTCAAAATTCCTTAAAGAGAAGAAATGCAGCAAAACCAACATTAACCATTGAAAAAAGAGAATCTGAGTGGAAAGTGAGAGAGACATTAGAATATGGGAAGGACATTAGAACGTGAGATTGACATTGGAATGTGAAAGGGGAATTAGAAGTTGAGAAGGACGTTGGAATGTGAGAGGGATATTATAATGTGAGATAGACATTAGAATGTGAGAGGGATATTATAATGTGTGATGGACATTAGAATGTGAGATGGGCATTGGAACAAATAACGCACACAACCAACTTCAGGCCTTCGAGCTTTGGCTGCTGAAGGTTGGTGCTGGAAGCTGATCAGGCTGCAATCTGGTAGTCATGCCTGAGGGAGATATGGTTATTATTATTGTTGATAAAAATCAATATCACTGCACTCCGGACAAATCAGTGCTCAGTCTTCCTCAGCTAATGTCGAAAGGTATGAATGCAAAGTGCTCCTGTAACGCGCTGGTTGTATACACGACAGATGCATCCTCTCATACGTCCTTTCCTGCTAGTCTTACGTTTGATGCCAAATTCCAACAGTCTGAGCCATATTTATTCAACTATTGCAGTGTCGATCTCTAACAATCATCAGTTGTTCTTAGTATTTCTCCCTTATACATATTCAGTGTCCCAACTTTAAGTGCTCTCGAAGCTAGTCTGCCAGCTCTCTCATTGCTGCGTACCCCTGTATGACCAGGCCATTAGATCCACATCAGAGTTCCTAAAGACTCGAGGCTTCTAATTGTCTGTCTGAAGAACCTGAGGGATTAGTTGTCATATTCTTTCTTTGTCTCGTCAAAGACGGCCAGAAACTACAATCTGGCGTGTGTAAGGAAATTACTGGTTATCATTAATCAGTGAACTATTCTGGGAAGCTAGCTCATGTCAGCAGGTAGCATGAGCAGCAGAGAAGCCTTTTAATGTTCTTTCAATTGAACGTACCTGAAGAGATGAAGACGTACCAGTAGTATCAGCGATTTGTTTGATGTGTTATCTGATGTCTTTCATTAACTTCGGCTTCAGACGTCGACACGCGTACCACTCTGTTTTCACTGTTGTCTGCCTTAACTAGCATCAGATGAAACATAAGATAATAAATTGTTCAGAACAAATTTTCTCTTAGCGTTCAAACAGTAGAATTCTGGCTACGTAAGTGTTTCTTGTTTCTAAATCTTTTTTTTTACTGAAGACTTATGGACTGTGCTGCTTTAACATTATTTGTAAAAGACTGAGGTCTCGACTTTGACCATTAAAATCATTAAGTTTGAATTGTGCCAATATGACAGTGTAATAAATGTGGAGTATTTAGACGACGTTAATTTTAACAGGAAACTGTTCATTTATTTTACTAGAAAAGTTAAAATGAAGTGACGAAGAACGCAAATAAAACTGAAACCTAGATAATGTTTGGCTAGAAAAAAATATTGAATTCGAAATATTAAGTTTGTAAATAGAATGTTTTAAAAAATAATTTAAAAATTGTTCATCCTGCGACGTTTTTGTATAAAATGTCAAGGAAGAAAGGAGAATACATTAAAAATGTGTAAACGTATACTGGAATAAAGGTTTCAGAAACCAAAAAAATACAGTGCTTATTGTATCAGTATCCCGTGTTTGCATAGCAGCAAAACCTGTCGCATTAACAAAGAATGAAATAATTGTACTGCTAACAGTTATTGAAGGAATAGTTACTCAGTCATGTGATCTACACAACTACTAAATGCACACAATAATAAAAAATTAACTGTTATTACATAAGTTCTCAGACGACATAAGACAGATGAAAATTGGGATAAATTATGTGATTCAGACATTAGAGCCATGTCACCGGAAAATCTAGATCGTCGAGCTGTTTTGTCAGAGTCCATTGCATTTCAATTTTGTTGGTTGATGTTTTCATAACCCAGTCTAGAGCCAATAAGTAGAGAAATGGTGACAGGAGGCATCCCTGTTGCACTCCATATCTTATCTCAGACGGATCTATAATGCGTTTTTCATTAAGAATTCTGCATTTCGCGTCTTAATACGTTTTCTTTATTAGGCCAATGAACTTCAGAGCGACCCCTCAGGAAAATTCTCAAGTAATTTCAGAGCAAAGGCAGAGGTCTTGAAAACTGCAGCAGAAGTCATAATGAAAGAGGAAAGCACCGAGAGATAAATTGCTTTTTTTACAGACGCACTTTCAGTAATTGCAACGCTAAAGAGCCAGAATAATACAGACTTGGATGACCTAAGAGTAATACTTCACAAACTGAGTCAGCGATTCAAAAGAGTTGTAGTACAGTGGATCCCATCTCATTGCAATATCCCCGGCAATGAAGAGGCTGATAATTCTGCAAAAGAAGTAGGAACGCTACCTCAGCCTGATACAAGTACTCGTATAACTTTCGAAGATGCAAAGAGTTTTATGAAAAGCAGATACAGGAACAAATGGGAAGCAGAGCATTCAGGCGACCAAAATATCATGCATATTATCTGCTCAGCAGAAGAGAACAAGTGGTAATCTTCAGACACCGCATAACAGATTGGAATACCGCCATTCAACAAGCGAAAGATAGGAACTACCTATGAATGTACCTTTGGCATCGATAAAATGACTACTGAACATCTGCTTCAAAGATGCCTAACATATGAGGAACACAGAAAGCGCATATGACCGTCACCAGTATCATTCCTGGATAAGAACTATGGAGATAGAAATAGCCTCATGCTGGCCACTGCTTTTTTAAAAAAATATATAAGATTCTTCTTCTTCGTACACTCACAGACGTCGTCCTCTTGAATGTTCTCAAAGAAAGCAGTATCAGACGTCCACTTGAATGTTCTCAAAGAAAGCAGTATCAGACGTCCACTTGAATGTTCTCAAAGAAAGCAGTATCAGACGTCCACTTGAATGTTCTCAAAGAAAGCAGTATCAGACGTCCACTTGAATGTTCTCAAAGAAAGCAGTATCAGACGTCCACTTGAATGTTCTCAAAGAAAGCAGTATCAGACGTCCACTTGAATGTTCTCAAAGAAAGCAGTATCAGACGTCCACTTGAATGTTCTCAAAGAAAGCAGTATCAGACGTCCACTTGAATGTTCTCAAAGAAAGCAGTATCAGACGTCCACTTGAATATTCTCAAAGAAAGCAGTATCAGACGTCCACTTGAATGTTCTCAAAGAAAGCAGTATCAGACGTCCACTTGAATGTTCTCAAAGAAAGCAGTATCAGACGTCCACTTGAATGTTCTCAAAGAAAGCAGTATTAGACGTGCACTTGAATATTCTCAAAGAAAGCAGTATCAGACGTCCACTTGAATATTCTCAAAGAAAGCAGTATCAGACGTCCACTTGAATGTTCTCAAAGAAAGCAGTATCAGACGTCCACTTGAATGTTCTCAAAAAAAGCAGTAGTCAGCTTGAGGCTATTTGAATATATATATAAGATGACGCCTGAGAATGTACGAAAAAGATGAAGAGTGATCCCTAATGCCCCATTCCACAGTGATTCTCTATCAGATGACCTTTCATAATAAACAAATCCAATGTAAAGCGGTGAGATCAATTCCACAACGTTGTTCAGCTATTATTTCATAATGTAGCTATCTCGTCAGTAGGGGCTCTTGTTTTATCGAAATTCTGCCAGCTCATCTCTCAGTTGTCTACCTATGGACTCGTTTAATTTCTCAAGTATGATCCTGTTTAATATTTTCCCTTGTACTGATTGTAACATTGGTCTTCTATATTCGCTACATACAAGAAGAAAAAAAAACGCCAGCAACGGGAAAGAAATATGGATTGAGACATATGGAAGTTTAGCGACAAGAAGAGCTACTGGTGCTATTATAACTGATGCTCAAACTGTTTCATCCTCATCACAGACTTGTACGACCAGATACCCATTTGTGATCAACAGACATATCATTCACACATTATTGCTAACACTAAACTGATTTAATATAACATTTATAATCCCTACCAAAAATCCAAAAGATGACCTACAAATAAGAGCTGAAATACAAGAGGTCACAAGGACGTTTAACAGCTTAAAGAAGTTGTTATCAGCGGCCCCTCGCTGAAAAAAAATTCTTAACTGACGGCACTGGGCGTCTTGTCTAATGCGAAACTTGAAGCGTTGTTTGACATTTGTCGTGTTTGGTCGATAAAAAGAATGACCCGTACGAATGTTTAAGGGGATGCCAATATCTCGCATGTCCAAACTGGTATCTATAATTACACATTTGGACCACCGATAGGTTCACACGTAAGTACAGTATCTACATTTTAGTGCCTTTGGTACGTGATATAACTGGCGTTTTTAAGGGAATGAGCGACAGAGTATTTCAAGTCAAAATAGGACAATATGAAACTTGGGAGTATGTTCTGATAATTTATATTCTCCTGAATCTAAATATGCCAGAATCATTTGTCAGAACACATTCTAAGTTGATGTATTTTGATTTTGTAAATAGTATTTTCTTAAGACATTGTGCGTTTCCAATTAAGAATTGTCAGAACCTTTTTTATGTTACTAATTTTCTTAATTCTTGCTTACTTCTTAATCAACCAAAACGAGATTTGGCACAGATTCTTTCCTTTAGGAATTAAAACTTTTATCAGATCCGATTTCTGATATCTTATAAAAATTTTTGATTTACTGCAAATAATGTAAAATTTGAAAAATTTGTTCCTATTTTTATATACTAACTTTAAAGTTCTATATCTCAGAATCTACTAAAGTTCTTTGAAATCTAATCTGACAAAAATTTTAAAATACAATGACGACCTTGTCTGTTAACTTTGATGGTCTTAACTCTACAAATAAAAAATCATTAGTAAATTGAAATATATAATTAAATTCCAATATGACCACCGTTTCCACGGCAACCAATAGCATTAACCTATCAAATGCGTCTGTATGTATAGCTATTACTGCTTTAAGTTGACCCTAGGCATGTGTACCGAAATTATGCAGTTATTTATTAAAATAGCATCTCGCTGTAGCTCGTCCCCTTAAGACAACTTGCCAGATATGTTTGTTCTTCGTACAGCTAAATCACAATGGACGTTCAGATAGTAGCCCTGAAATTGTTATCGTCAAAATTAGACTTTACTTCACTTACGAGCAAATAACCGACAAAACATGACGAGAAAGCATTGTGTTCTTCTCTTTCTGCTACATGTCTTGATGAAGGCATTGATTCACCTTTGTTCATTTCATTCCCTTCCATTCCTTTTAAGTTTCATTGTATCTTTGTAGTCAAACGTATCATGATTTATGTTCAACAGTCAATGCACCTTGAAAAAAATTGAATGGTTTGTGTGCTATTCTAATGGATGTTCAAATTAGCGTTCAATGTGCAATGTGTACGCCTTTTCCTTTTTTTCCCGAAAAGCTGGTATGACTGCTTCATTATTGGTTTCAGACGTTTTAGTAAGACAATTAAAATATGGGAGATGAAAACAAAAAACGCGATAATATTTTACAAAGTACTTAATCGCACGTAAGATATTGTTTGTTACTTAATCGCGTGTAAGATAGTGTTTTTTATGAATGTGGATAATTAAGAATCTCATTGAGTTTGACAGATCTACAACTAGGCACTGATATCCAGCTCAATGATTGACAACCTTAGTCAAGGAAAGCCGCGCTGGTGTAATGGTTACCACACAGCGCTGGCGATCGGGTGATCCAGGTTCAAGCCCGGGCGAGAACATTTGAATGAGTGTCGTCGACCGGGACTTGGACTGGATAAATTCGAGCCCTGGCGAAGACATTCGAAGAAGTGTCGTCGACCAGGGACTGGCGGCTCCTGAGACGACCCAGCTCTAATGGGTACCCTCCGAAGACGACGAGTATCTGCCAGAATGGCGAGTGGACACCTGTCAGTGTACAGGGAAAAAAGGGATACTCACGTAAAAATCAGTCTGAGGTTAGATATACTAACCGGAGATTATTGCCTCGAGTAATAGCGGGCGTACGTTAAAAAAAAACAAACAATAAAATAAAATAAAAACTATTACACACAGTTGTAGCATGTTTCTTGTCTAACTTTACACCTGTTGTAATTTGCTGAAGCCTTTTAACCAGGTCAATGTGTGCGACATATTGAAATAATAATTTTACTTCCTGTCATCGCTAACTTACTTAGTCATTCCACTTCTACCCTAGGATGTAGAAGTTTGCCAGAGAGAGCATATTACTATCTTATCAGCTGTCTTCCTCCTGGCCTGGTTCCAATCTACATGTAGTACTCGTTCCATCAGACATGGTCTAATGTTGTTCCCCCAGCGTACTCTGGGTCTTCCTGGAGGTCTGGATACCTGGCTCTTGGTCAGTCTGCTGTTCTATCTGTGGTTTCTTGTAATCAAATTTTAAGACAAACAGATGATTGGTCTGTGATGCTGCTATCATAGACGAGGGTTAATGTTTTTTTCTTTCTCAATCCAAAAAAGAAAACTTGTCTTCCTAAACGATATTTGGGACTTACAACCCTGTTCCGAATAAAAGATTCCAGTGGTAGTTATTGCAGAAGATAACTGGTATCTACAGAAAAAGGATTTATTAAATCGTACGCCGTCCATTAAGAAACATCTTCAATTTTTAAATAAGTCAACTCTAAGCGGTTGGGACTTCCTTAGTTATCGGAATTCTGCAAACGTTATCTCTGTATTATTAAAACTTTATCATCGAAGTTGCCTGTACCGAACAAATGGCACAAAAAAAATACACTTCGCTTTGATTGTTCATTATGCGAACGTTATGTTTCTTTGCAAGCCTTCTGTTTTTTTTTTAATTGTGAATGTTCACGACTAACATAATAAAAATCACTCTCCTGTTCTAGTCCCTATCATCACTAGCCCTTTTCAGGACCTTATCAGTCTAGCTTATAGTACAAGACACTAGTGGTCCTTTCTGGACATTGCATTTATTAACGCTGGGCTAGGCTTAATGGACAAAAGTCTCTTTCTTGACTGTCAATTACGCTCTTATATAACCGAAGGGCTTCTGTTGAAAGAGGCGTGCCTTGTCACGAAAAAAAAAACATCTTATAATTTAAAAAAAAAACAACTAAAAAATACAGAATAAAAGTTTTCAAACGTTTTGTGTAGATGATATGTTCATATTCTAATCAAAGGTGGTGACAACAAGACAACAAAAACAAATAAAAATCTTCATGCTATCGAATAAGTGATCAGTGACTGTTGCCATGGACAAACTTTAAAAAGTACTTTGAATAAAACTTGGACTCCGAAGAGATCAGCAAATAAGAATTATGGTCATTGAAAGACATTACGGATCTATATAAATGGAGGGAAAGACATTACGGATCTAGATAGATGCAGGGAAAGACATTACGGATCTATATAGATTCCGGGACCAAAAAAAAAAACAAAAAACAAACCCCAAGTGTGTTTACAACAGAAAAAGGCAGAAGAAAAGAAGATTAATGGAAATTGAACTTACTTACTTAGTCGTTCCCCTTCTACCGTGAGGTGTAGAGGTTTGGAAGAGAGAGCGCCAGACTATTCTATCGGCTGTCTTCCTCCTGACCTGGTTCCATTCTAGTCCTCGGTCCTTCAAAGACTGTCTAATGTTGTCCTCCCAGCGGACTCTGGGTCGTCCTGGGGGTCTGGATCCCTGGCTCTTTGTTTCCCATGCTTATCGTGGTAGCCGATCTTCTCCCATTCTGCAGACATGGCCAAACCATCTTAGTTGGGACTGTTCTACTTGGGTCTGCAGGGGGTGGGATTTTAGGCCTTGACGTATCGTCTGGTTGCGGACCATGTCTCTTCTTGTTACTTCAACCACCTTCCTCAGATACCTCATTTCTGAGGTTTGGATCTGGCTTTTATGGGTTGTAGTCATTGCCCATGACTCGCATCCATATGTCAAGACTCGGAAATTGAAACCAATGTGAAAAAATGTTTAGCAGAGAAAGTGGAAATATTGTAACTCGGAAGAACACAATTCAAACGGAGAACCACAATCGGCAACATCTGGGAGCCGGCAATGGCGTAAAGAAGGACGATTTCTCTCCCCCCATAAAGCATGTTGTACAACAGCTTAGACAGCTTGTAGGAGACCTCCTCCCGTACTCAATAATCCGGTGTTTCTTATAACTATTTTAAAATAAACGTATTAAGTATTAAATGCATTTCTGGAGCCGACATGGACAAATTATACCTATATTTCTTAGTGTCCTGCTCGTTTGTAACTAATTGCCACAAATCTGCTATCTTTCTATGGCGCATTTTCAGGAAATTATGGAAAACAGCACATTATGGGCTGGAAACTAATTTGTACGCGCCTTCAAATAACGCACATTTCTTGCCTTATCTTCTTGACGCGGGTATTTTTCGAAATATTCATGCCTGAGTGCATGTTTGTTTTTTGTTTACTAAATTTCTGGAATTTTCTCCATTTATATTAGCATTTCGGATAAGTATAAAGAAGTATCTACATCTATTATTTGTGTTATTTAGCCAAAGAAACATAATTGCTCGTTATTGATGAAGCTTCTATACTCTCGTGCCACTGCTTGTCACTGATTAACTTCTGAAGGAAAATATAAATACAGGACCACAGAATAATTATTGGCGTAATCAGTACATGCAGCAGAAAGAACACAATGTATTTATTTTTCGTTATGTTTTGGCGAGTTACTAAGTATTACATAAAATTGTACACAGCTCTAAGCGGCTGGCATTTCCTTGGTTATCTGGAAACTGCAAACGTTATATCTGTATAATAAAAGCTTCATCGTCGAAGTCGCCTGTACCGAACAAATCGCACTGAAAATGCACTTCGCTTTGATTCTTCATTATGCTTATTAGAATGTAAGGTGAGATTTTTAGAAACGTTTCTAGAAAGATTTATAACAAACAGTAATGTTCAATATATTCTGTGCCTTGCGTGTATAAACAAAACACAGTTATAAGAAAACCCGCATTTAAAAAAAAAAAAAAAAAAAAAAAAAGAAAGAAATGATGGAAGTTCCCTGAGAAACAAAAAAAAGCTGATTTAAGAGAATACAATTTAAAAACCTGCGAACGCACTAGAATTTCCTTCACCTTTATTCGGCAAGACACAAACTGCAAAACTCCGGTCTCAAAATCAAACTTTCTTCATAAATTAAGACATAGTTTGTTCTGTGAGACCTTAAATAGCAATGCTGGTATGCTCTGTCAAACAGGTGGGCGATAGCACGAAACAAGAAAGGGGAGCCTGAAGCTATCGATATATCGATCCGGGCCCGTGAATATATTATGGCAATATTTCTCTAGTTTTGAATTTCTGGTCTACTAATTTGTCTCGTGTTACTGCTGCGGACAGTTAGCGAGTTTTATAATATTCACAGTGTGTTTGTTTTAGAAATAAATCTTACGAGGTTAATTGTAAGGATTAAAATTAATCACATCACCAGACCCGTTTTAAACAGGGGCCCCAAAACCTTTTTTTAATTCCGACCCCTTCGTGGAATCCTTGATCCTGAAGCTTGTAGTATTTTGTGGCAATATTGACACCGCTCTACTAGTCACTGAGGCTGTTATTTTTTAACACCGATTTAGCTTCGAGATCCTAACACATATTAATGAATTCATCTTGTAGGTGACATTCAATGACTGTATTTTCTATTCCTACATTAAATGTAATAATGCAGTCAGGTGCATGCATTTTTTCCAGGTCATCAAAATGTACTTGAAAGTCTTCCCTTAATTGTTTGAGCTGATTTACGGCAAAATATGAAATAAACATTTAACCGCCCACAAGAACACTTCCAGATGTAAAACTGAGTCACGGGAGGCAATTTTACTTATAATACGATTGTCAATTTTCGACCTCAATAGTTTAACCGACACCTGATCGACTCTCTGCGGTTTATCGAACCACTGGATATGGTTTAAAAGAATAAAGCAGATATAGAGAAACATTGTTAGCAACGATATATATATATATATATATATATATATATATATATATACCTCTGCAGTTTGCAGATCTTCTTTGTCATGAATTGGTGCATAAGTTGGATGATGTTTACCTTTATTTGATTTTTAGCTGTTTTCTTCTTCTTCTTGCGATCGCATCGTTGATGTTTACACCGTCAGACGAGTTCTCATGATGAACTCGACCGTTGTCTGGAGTTCCTCTTTAGCTCCATACAGCTTTGAGCTTAGTGTTGAGTCATTGGGCCAGTATATCTTTCTTAACTGGTCGTTCAAGAGGACAATACTGTAGAACATGCTCAGCAGTTTGTTCGTTTAATCTACATGTGCACAGTGATGAAGCAGACAATCTGTTTTGAATGTTGCTTTTAAAATTCTGCAATGATATCACGTCAGTCCTGTTGTATGGCTGTGAAACATGGAGAACAAAAAAACAATAACCAAAAAGCTACAGACTTTCATAAATGTATGCTGACGTAGAATAGGAGGGACTGAAGTGGGATGTCAAGATCACTTATGTCAAACTGATAATATAAACCACACAATATATATATATATATATATATATATATATATATATATATATATATATATATATATATATATATATATATATATATATATATATATATATATATATAAAGAGCGTAATCTACATGCAAGCAAAGGATCATATGATCAAAATGAACCATGTGACCTAAATATTCCAATTTTTATTTTGTAACCGGCGTGCGTGTCACATGGGCAGTGCACAATTAAAGGAGCATTGAAACCTTCCTAATACTAACTGCCTAGAGTGCAGAAGAAACCCCCCACATAATACTAACAATAAATACACCCAAGAGCACGGGTAAAAGCGATCCATAGTTTGGCGCTGGAATTGCTGCTAAATGTTGTGGCTCTCAAGTTTGTCCCATAGCAAACATTTCGTCCAGAGTCACAATTTTCTTTCTATCTATCTATCTTTTTTTTTTTTTTTTTGTGGTCTTTCATATTATGGACTTTCGGAACCAGATGATTGCATCATACGGCAGCCCTTGTATTGTTATTAGGAGAAGAAAGCTGGAATATATCTTGGCAACCGGAAAGATTAAAGGAAAAAGTGATAGAATACGACCCAAAGAGAAGATAAAGGACAGTCTCACATAGCGGTTTTTAAAGAAGTCAACAACAGAATTGATAAATAGTGCAGGAGACAGGAAGGTGTAAACAAATATATGATCGCCAACGCCACCTGGCATGGTACTTGAAGTAGAAGGCGGCAGTCCGTGTTCTCGTATCTGCAGAGTAAAAGAAATGGAAGGAGACCCGCAAAACAAAACAAAACAAAAAAAGAGAGGCCACCTCTCATAGTTACCTTCCAGACCCCTGTCGAAAAGCAGAAATTGCCGAAAAACGGATCATAGCCTTTTCTAAATGTGACAGCGCCATTTTCGTCATTTTCACTTTCGTGTTGAGGCATTTTCCTCAGCGCCATCTTCGTCATGATCTAAAAATAGAACATTAGTCATGTCTGCTGACAGAACAACAGCCAATCAGAGGTATGCTAAACGCCCGGATGTTAAACGCGCAAAGTTTAGAATTTCAATCTTCTCTGTCATTTTTCGATTGCAACACGCCAAGAGAGAAGTCGCCGAACCAGAGTTGAAGTCCAGTTGCCTTGGACACAACGTCCACAAACACTGTCTGGGTGTTCGGTAGAATTAAATGTTGTTCTATATGAGGTTTTGTGTTGCTTGAATTGCTAAGTCTGCTGCTGAGAGGGTTGCAAACAACCAATAATTGCAACCCCTGTCAAACGATCCTTAATTAAAATGTTCTTAGTGCATGGGTTTGGGTGGAAGGTAGCCACGTCGACATAAGTTCGCCTCAACCACACCTAGCCCCTGTCACACAAATAATAACATGTTTACACTATCATACATTAAGTGGGCAATGGAGCTAGATCTAAAAAAAAACCATACCAAAGTAAATTTATTACATCATTTAAAGTGAGAGGCTTGCGACACCTCTTTTTATCACTACTACACTTAGTTACCATTGTAGTTAATAATAAATCACAAAAAGAAAAGGTTGGAAAATTGCCATAATACAGAGAGACTCTGAGCGCACAAATGCTGTAAACAGAATGAATTATCGACAATAAGATGGCGTCCATTTCTCGGACTTGGCTGCTTATTGCGTCATGTCGAAAAACGCCGATAGAGCAGAACAAGCGTAGAATTTAATGAACATGTATATAATTGAAAACAGTCGTATTATCAGAACGCCGAAAAGCGGAGCCACACTGTAAGGACGAGAAGGCACGGAAAAAAACTTCCACATATGATGCAAAACAAATGTTAAAGCTGTCTAGTGATTCGAAGTTAGTCTTTGCGCATCTTGCATGTTGCAAGTTATATTGATTTAAAAAAAAATAATTTTGTTTCAACTAAGAAATCTTCAGACTCCGCGCTGGTCACAACAGATTGAGATACCATCTATTCAACTAGCTAAAGATAGGAACTACCTATCAATGTAACTGTGGCACTGATAAAATTGACTGCTGAACATCTGCTCCAAAGTTGCCCAACATATGAGGAACAGAGAAAGCGTATATGGCCGACACCAGTACCATTCGTGGAAAAGCTCCACGGAAATTCAAATAGCCTCAAACTGACTACTGATTTCTTTGAAAACATTCAAGTGTGTACGAAGAAGAAGAACTAAGAAATCCATATGAAATTTTATGACGCATTCGAAGGATTTCGGATTTGTTGATATGGTTAAGATTCGGAAGGATTTGGATTCGGATTTGAACTCTGTTACAACTGTGGCAGATGGAGAACGACTGACAGTCAAAGGGAATGAATAAGGAGAATTGGAATGGGAAGGTTCAGATAGAGTACAAAAAGGGGATGCGCGAACAATAATGCGCATGAAAGGGGTGAACGATAATCCAGTGAAGCACGCTTTCTCAGCAGCAGTCCAGAGGCGTGAGTTAGAGAGTGCAGATCGCACATACGCTAGTAGAAATGTTGAAGGCAGTACTCAAGTAGTTTAGGTGATGAATATTTCACGGACAAGGAGACGAGTTTAGGGTAATGATTAACCCGAAATATTGAATAGTGAGAATTTTTGTCTAGAAGGAGAAACGGTGTGAGTTAGATTTTATTCAGAAAGGCAAAAGGTACGTAGAGTGAAATCTGATACATACATAGACAGTAGTCCTATTCTTCAATGATGAAAGGGAAAAGAACAACCCCGGAGAGGTCCGGTCTACCAATAGATAACCTAAATACTGAGAGGATATATATATAACAACAATCTAAGAAATTGTAAGGAAGAAAGAACAGAAATAGAGACTATAGCACGTGAGTGATCATCTATGGTTAGAAGGTCAGAAGGTGTAGATTCGATACTGAACGAGAGAGAGAGTGAGGGAAGGAATAAATATTGAGAAAGAACTTACACATTGTATATTCTGTGATGGACCAGATGTGGAGGTCAGAGCAGACAGCAATGATCCTCTCATATGTAAATAAATAGTGTTTCAATTACTATGGCGTTATCTCATCGCTTACTGTGTGTGTGTGACTGTTATAATTATACAGCATATCATTGCTAGCCAAAGAGGAAAAGAACCTGGGCAGGCAGGCGGCCACACAGAAGAACATTGATACAACGACCACGACGCTGCCACACAACCCTAATAACTACTCGCTAAACTAGGTGGCACAATGCATACGACACATTATCTCAGGAACAAAATGACTGGATAAAATTTCTTCCGGTCTTCCTTAATTATTCCGGTAACGTAGGTAATTGTTATGACACAAATTAATTGCATGTTTTATTATCTCTTGTTACTCTTGTCTGAGGGTCCAGCTGGCTAGGCGGTTAGTGATCTTCCTTCGCGGTACAGTTATCAAGTTTTTTGGATCAAAACCTGGTAGCGCCACGATCCAGTATACTCAGCGGTGAACGGGTACTTGACTCTGCTCCTGAGTTAGGGAAGGCAAAGGCAGCAAGGAAGGGAACTGGTCACCCCACCTCATTAAACAAGCTTTGTATGGCGAAATCTCTAATATTTCTCAATCCTAAGGCAGCTACTGCTATGGGATTACTTTTACCTTTGTTTTAGTCTTGTTTGTCTTGTACCAGAGTTTATGTGTCTCTCAAATGGCTTCTCTGTCCATTTACAAGTATACCTAGACGGGTCTGTGACCATGCGTCCAATGTTTACAGGTTCAGTAACACGATTCGTCCAAGAAAGGCTATTAGTAACATACCTTTATGTGTGTGTAATATGTATTTGCTGTTTACAGGCCTCGGGTTTCCCTTCTTTATGTGTTTAAATTAGTAACTCTTGATCTTTAGTACACGAAGGACAACATGAAGGGAAGAAACGCTGGAAACATATCACAGACCTTTGACACGCACAGTGGTGTAAAACAAGGCTGCGTCCTCGCTGCGACCTTCATCGCGATCTTCTTTGCCTCGCTCTTGAGACATGCATTCTGGGATGCAACAGAAAGAACATGACATAACACTAGGTCAGATGACTGTAACGTATATGGAAAAAGAGTCTACAGTAATCCGACAGCCTATTGCAGCCTTATAGCTGCTCTCTGATTTGCTAGCTAAGCTATGTATCAATACCCACTGTCTATTTCTGCAACGTACCATTTTGTCCTGCCTTCTTTGTGTTAACGCGAGCTAACGCAATGTTTACAAATTGCGTGACCTGTCAGTCATAACAGGAAAGCAAATCAGGCTGTGTTTACCTCGTCCTCTCACGTGAGCATCTTTCAGTCATAATAGTTCTCAGACAGGCTGGCACGCGGGGAAGACAAAAACACAGACCCTTTGAAGTTTCGTACTCAGGGGAAGTTAGAAACCCCTGGGCTCTTTAGATCTTCAGAAGAGGGCATTCTTACAGATAAACCCGTTAGGGAACAGTAAGTCTTTTGATGACGGTCGAAAACCTCGTCGAAGACCGACCGCAAAGCCTTTATCTTGATACGCTTAGCTTCTGAATTCTGGGTAACACCGGAATGCGAAATTAACGCATTCAGAGATCAGAGAATCCTAATGATATATAAACTGTTGTTTTCTTAACCCCATCATCAGTTGTCAGTCAGAATTTTGAATAATCTAGCGCAGTCCTAGAACCAGTCTATCCTTGTGTGGATTTGTTACTAGTTTTCGTGGAGATTTTCATTTCTAAATTTTCTGATAAAAAGGATAATAGTGCTAATGTTTTAAGAATTGATAGTTTTAAACATGTGTTCTTCACTTAGATTTTTTCCGCTAGTAAAACGAGTGAAATAAAATAACGCGTAGCGATTTCATACCAGATATTCTATTAAAATGTTAAATCACGCCACCCGTATAGACAGTAAATTGATAGTGAAGGATAGAATACAACGTTATATTTCATTTGTGCATATTTTTTATAGTGTCTATTATTTTAATCATATACGGCAAAGCCAACAGATGCCGACAATTAATAGCGATTTAATGACAGGCGATCATTGTTTAGGCAGCGCGTATGGACAGATTAAACAATAATTTTCATTGTCCGCTGACGCCGGCGTGCAGAGGCGGGCGAGTTAACATAACTCAGACCAGTCTGAACTCAACTGGCAGCGGAACTTGTTGACTGGTAAGAGTAAGGAAACACCGTGTGCCTTTTAAATTTAATCAGGACTGACGGAGTGGAGAAGAGATCGTCTTGTCCCCGTCTGTGTGTGTGTAGATATAGGATTAGCACATTTTTTATATAAATGTATTCTTTGCAGACCTGATCACAAGGGCGGCCAGCGGTCTTTTTCGTTTTCCTTTTTCGGATTTTTTATTTGTCCTTTTCTTGGCTGTGCGTCACCAATTTCAGTTGTGAATGGGCGCAAGCCAGAGAGTATTGGAGGACAATACATTTGTTTTTTTAATAAGTGGACTTACAAAACCCATATATATATATATGTATATGTATATATATATATATTTTTTTTTTAACCAGACACAAGTTGGCCGATAGAAGAACCATCATCAGCCTATGAACAAAGTTCTAGCAACCAGATGTTTTCCCAATACTGGAAGTATTTTCCCGCTAAAGAGTGAACGTCAAGAACTCTCTCAGTTTTTAACTGTTTGTAATAACACTTATAGGAGACGCAACCATTTCAGGTGTTCACCTCATGAACTAATGTCGGGGAATGGACTGGGGCCAATTTGGATCTGCGACAACTGGGGTGACAGAATATTAAGTGAATTAAATAATGTATTCATGGAGTAATTCTATTACCAAGGGATATTACAGACCTACCATACCAGGCAATTAGGTAAGAGTGTGAGAGTGGCCACTGTTTGTAAGAGTGTGCGAGAATTTTCTTGTTTGCGGGAAAACTATCCACATGTCTGATTTGTCTAAAAGTTTGTTTATTTTACTGGGTCTCATAGAGTACCACTACTGTTCATTCTGTAACAGAGTGCTAACCGTCAACCTTTGGGTTAATAATTTTAGGGTTCTTTTCTCCATTTAGGGGAGGGTGCACGTTTTCTGCTTTATTTCATATGCATGTAAATGACACTTTGATCTTTTCCTTTAGATATTTTGATGTTGTCGAGTTTAATGATAATAAACTATAAAATAAACTTACCTTTGTAAGTCAGACCCGTACCCATTTATCCTTAGTTTTTCACGTTTGTGTGTCTTGTTGTCACATAACTGTGTGTGTGTAGATTAACTTATCTATTCTTGATAAAAAAAAAGTTAGTTGCTTATTCTTTACAGGACGTGGCAATCAACCCCAGCTTTTTTTTTTGCTGTTTTTGATGTTTCTAGGCAATTTTTTCATTCAGTAGTTTGCCATTGCTTTCTGAACGGTACGGCGCTTATACCATTGTTAAAAATCCACACAAAGCGATCTGCTACCAAACCGCCTGCACCAGGTTTCGAACCTGGTATATCTGGATTATGAAACTGCGTTCATATCCATTAGGCCACAGACGCCGACCTATTCTTGATAGGGAGATAAAAGCTGTCTTGCAATAAAGTACAGTCGTACGGATAGGCTGGAAGAGATTACACAATCACTCCAGAGACAGATCTTTTTTTTCCTGAATTCTACCACCTGTGAAAAATCTAAATCTATATCTTCTTGCGTATCTGCCGACATCCACTCTATATACTCAGACGGGCAAACTAAAACAATTAACCTTCCGTACGACAGAATGTGCGCTCGTCCGTGACGTAACCTTAGTCTGAGTCCAGACAGATGACTAGCGTCTGTTATAGAATCTTAGTCTAACTATAGTTAGAGTGTGTTGCACGTCCTGTTGGTGTGATAAAAAGAAAAATAATTTATCCCCTTGGCAACGTTCTTACTTTTCATGGGTTCTGACCACACAAAATAGAGACATAATTTGTTTTCTTTCCACAGCATCTTATAATTTACTTGCAGTTAGATTTTCATGGTGATTTTTGTTGGTGGTTTGATATATTGTATAATTTTTGTTCAAAAAGACCGCTGGTACGCGTGATTGTTTAACAATCACAATTTTGTTGGAGCAGTGGAGCATGAGCCCCGCGAAGGAAGTGAATTGGGCAGTTGCCAAGTTAATCGCCTTCCCATAGTTGCATACTAATTCCAGGTGGGGGTGAGCCTGGTGGAGAAAATAGGAGAAATATTTTTTTTCTTCTTAAATTTAAACATTTTTTTTCCACATTTAGTAATAGTAGATTTAAAGTTTTTTAGCCTAATCTATCATCCCTATGGATTAAGTCGACTGCGTTAGGAGCCTTTTTGCCAGTTAACAGCAGCGTCAGATTAGACAACTGAGAAACAAGGAGAAGGAAACAGTAAAAAACAATTTTAGTATTCTCTTAATTGGTTATGGAGCAGTGTATCATTTTCTTCTTTCTTTCTCGGGTACTTCGCAGTCAGGTATATTTGCCATGGCGGAGCGAGCAAAGCTTAGGACAATGCTAAGAGAGGAAGTAAAAGAAACAGGATTACAAGGAGAAGAGTTGCTAGCTTTTGTGAACGACGAACTAGCCAAATATGAGGCAGAGAAGAAAGAGAAGGAAGAGCAGCAATAGGAAAGTAAGAAAATCGAGGCGGAAATGGAAACTCGCAGGGAGAAGGAACGTGAGAAGGAGAGACAACACGAGGAAAGAGAGAACGACAAAAGACGTCAGCATGAATTGGCGCTTAAGACTTTAGAGGTCTAAAGTCGTGGTGCAGCGTCTAGCTCCAGAGACGGAGAGTCTTCATCACCTCAACCACCCTCAGCTGACTACTCAAATAGCCAGTCTTCCCAATTAGCTGCATTGTCCTTTGCCCTAGAAACCTTCCAATGCCCCAATGAGAAAATTGATAGCTATCTAGAAAAATTTGGGAGAATGGCAACCCTGTACGGTTTGGACAGTTCGCGATAGTGCTTGAGGCTATCCCAGGCCCTCAAAGGCAATGCGTTCTATGTGTATGTGAAACTGGGAAGCAGCAGTCAAGACAATTACGACATGCTTAAGAAAGGTTTACTTGAACGCTTCGAGATGAACGCTCGCAAGTTTTTACAACTTTTTCGAAACAGCAGAAAGGAGGGAGGCGAGACGTACGCTCAGTTCTCTTCTCGTCTAAAGGGATATTTGACAAAGTGTGTGGAGCTGCCAGAACTCCCATGCACTTTTGAAGGTTTAGAAGAACTTATTCTAACCGAACAGATCAAAAGCACTTTGTCAAGTGAAACCCGTAGATTTCTTGCTGAACAGGGAGCGGTAAAACTTGAAGACATTTTGAGTAAGGCAGAGCGATGTGCAGACGCACTCACCGAGCTTCCACGCTCTAAGCGCAAACCTACAGATGCGCCTTCTCGGAACAATAATCTAGAGCATTCTCCCCAGCAATTTTCCAACCAAAACCAAAGAGAAAGTAACGGTCCCCAAAATAAATCGAAATTCTATAAACCCAGATACCCTACCGAAACCCATGATGAGCCTAAACGTACCTCATGGCACAGCCAGACAGGATATGAAAAAGGGAAAACCCCTTCGTCAGGTAAATCTGATCGGGACCAGCAAACCAGTCCCAAGCAGATTGCGTATTTGCAAACAGCCTTACTCACCCTGTGTTACCGGGGTCCGAAAGGGGAGCAAAGAATAGTAACACTGTTTCCTACCATGCATGTCGTAGAAAGCGGCTAAGGAGGGTTGGGCATGGGGCTGGTTACCCCATCCTGTAAAAAATTTAAACCACAAAAAACTTCAACAAACATGTCAAAGTCAATTAAGGAAAATAAAATACAGCCATCCAAGACAGGGGAAGGTCCTCTCGCAGGGAGGTGTATGATGCAACACAGAGAATGCCGAAAGGAGTCTGTGTTACTGATTAACCTTCTTTCTTCTAGGAGAACTTACAGATTTGGCACCTGGAATGTTCGGACATTAAACGAACAAGGGAAAGTGGCACAAGTAGCAGCAGAAAAGAGGGAATATAAAATCGAGGTTCTGGGACTGTGTGAAACAAAGTGGAAGGGGGTAGACAAGAAGAAACACATCACAGGTGAATTGGTGCTGTCCTCAGGAAATGAAGACGAAAGTTCACACCACAGTGAAGGGGTAGCTCTTATGTTATCTAAAGAAGCACAGAAAGCACTCACTGAATGGGAAGCCGTTGGACCCAGAATAATAACAGCTCGTTTTAAAGCAGCTAAAAAGAAAATAAATGTAAATGTCATCCAATGTTATGCACCAACTAATGACAAAGAAGAGTCTGTGAAAGAAGCAGTTTATACTAGACTACAGGAAATTATGGAACAAGTAAAAAGAAGAGACATCACAATTTTGATGGGTGACATGCATGCAAAGATAGGTACAGTCAACACCGGCTTTGAAGAAGTCACGGGAAAACATGGGCTAGGAATAATGAATGAAAATGGGGAACTATTCTCAAACATCTGTGCTTCAAATCAACTGGCTATAGGAGGAAGAATGTTTCCACATAAGAGAATACACAAGGCAACATGGATATCACCAGACAATAGAACAGAAAATCAGATTGATCATGCATGCTTAAACAAGAAGTTTAGATCATCATTGCAGGATGTAAAGGTATATAGAAGAGCAGATTTGGCATCAGATCACCACCTTCTGATAGCCAAAGTAAAAATGAAACTCACGAGATATGAAACAATGCAAAATTATAGACAACAATTTAATGTAGGTGTCACGAGAGGGTAGATGTTATTGAAATAAATAAAGATATCCTGGACACAAAGGTGTATCAGGTGATACCAGGATAGTGCCAGATAAGAGTCTGGTCTTAAAAGTAATACCCCCTTTTCTGAAAAGAGTAAGGGTGTATAGATATCAAAAGTAGGATCAAGCTGTATAAGTTCCTACAGAAGATGGTAATATATTACTCTAAGTTCCTACTGGCCCCTCTCCAGATCCTCCTCTGTTAATTTTATTAATATTATTAACTCTGCTAGGGGTATTAACTAAATCTATCTACCAACAAGAACTGTGATAGGAAACTCTTTACAGAGCGATACAACAGGAAGCAATCTGATCATCAGAAGTGTCCCCCCGTCCGACAAGCGTTTCGGCCCTACATACTCCTTTACACTCTAAGGATGGCGGACCAACTTGGGTCATGACTCCCCAGCGTCTCAGCCTCCTGTTCCTGTTGTCTTGTATCGAAAATGAACCCATTTCACTTACGGTAGCAACTTTAATCCACAACTCCGCCAGCCGTGGAGGCAATTGTGAAAGTAACAAAGAGAAGACAAATTATTCCGTTCGCTCCGTAGCACAACACAACTACGGACACACACTGAGTCACCTGCGCGAAGCCGACGAGACTTGACACTGCGCGCTCGCCACTGAAATTCTTCCTGACACCCCTTATAGTATACATCGCCTGTCGCCTCTCAGCACAGCCCTTTCACTAGTACGCCTAAAAACTCAGCGTATTGTGGACTTAGAAAAATTCCTGGTGTTTTCTGTACCGCAGCGTTTATTGTCACGATTTCCATTGCCCATTGCGGTTGTTCCACAGCCATCCTGATGCCTTTTCGGCAGTTTCACTAAGCCTCTTCAGTGCCCTTGTTCTCGACTGTAACTTAACTTAAAGAATTTAAGTAAGTTTGCTGGTAAATATTTACAATTTATTTTTACAGATTTTCTTTTCTGTTTGAAAAGCTTTCAAGAAAACTTAAAATTCAATTACAAATTTAAATAAATAAACATTTGAAAATTGTTCCAAAAATATCAAAGTCTCTGAAATTGGTAGGAGGTTCTCTCTTGGATGAACTCAATCTTGTAGAATATCAAGGCTATATCTTCATAACACTGTTATTTCACTGTCCCCTGATTTTAGGCTATCACTGGCTATAACCATGCCCCAACATGAGTCATCATTTAATATTACTGTCTGTAATCTTGGTGTGACTGGAATTACTACACAGTAGCCTTGTTTGGCCACTTATCTTGTAACTTGATTCCACTCTTGTCCTGGAAGGAAAGATTAAATGAACTTCCTCCAGGTAGTAGGTACTTGATGACTGGCCCTCTGAACTCAAAAGGCACTTGCACCGGGAGTTCCTTCAGTAGTGGCTGACTTTTTTATGTGTGATTGGGTTTACAGGAAATAACCCTCAGGCACACACAGTCGAGCTGTTAATGGGTATCTATTAGTCTGCTCTCAGATACAAAAGGCAACGGCAATCTGCATTAACACGCTGATGCTCACTGTGTTTTGAAATTCTTATGGCCTGCTTTTTTATTTAGGGCACGTCCTATATATAGCCCAGAGGGATCTTACTACCCAAAGTGTGTTTTGTGTTCCGAAATTGTATGCAAATATATATGTGTACAAATCAGGAAAATTAAGATTTCATTTATCTACGTTATTCCTGGAGCGATTTTATTCATCTAAGGCTTAAAATACGCTCCGAATTATCCTTTAACTTTCTAGCTAAGTGTCTTTTATTTCCTAATTCCATTTTATTCTATGCGTAACCTAAACAGCAAAATTATGGACTAACCTGAGGTCTCGATGCATTCCACCAAAGATTTCTTCCTTCCTATTCTTCTATTCGTGGAAGTCTCTGCACAGATGTGTACAGCAACATTCCTAGTATTGTATTAGTGACCTCTTCCAGGTGGTGCTTCTCTCATAATACTGTAGTTAAATGTCATCTTCCACTTGTTTGCACAAATTTGGACTGGCCATTTTGACTGACGAATGCTTTGGTAAACACTGCATGAAGGTACCATCCGATTGGTCAGTATATCAGGCAGTTTTCATAAAGTAGCGCGCTGTTTGTTCAAAATTACTCAGAATGACGTGTTTTGAATCAGACCACTTCCCGACAGTAGGACATCTAAGAAATCAAGAAACAAGAGACATATTTGAGGTCACAATATCCAACAAATTCCAAGTGCTCCAACAGCTGGAAGATGCAGAGAAAATACAGAGGACTATTGGCAGCAAATCAAAACGGTATGGAATGAGACATGTGAAGAAATACTGGGGAAAAGGGAACGACAACAAAACGCATGGATAACAACAGAAACCATCAATAAGATAAAAGACAGGAAAAACAAGAAAGCAGATTTAAACACAAGCAAAACCAGAAGTTCCAAAGCCAAGGCTCAAGAAGTGTACACAGAAGCAAACAAAGAAGTAAAAAGAAGTATCAAAAGAGACAAGTGGAAGTATACTGAGCAGTTGGCAAGAGAGGCAGAATATGCTGCAGCCAAAGGGAATATGAGAGAACTGTATAACAGCACAAAGAAGCTAACGGGGAAATACAAGCAAACACGTTGCTTCATAAAAGACAAGAATGGAAAATATACAAGAGCAAATGAAGAGGTGGACATAATATTTTGAGGACCTTCTCAATAGACCAGCTCCCCAAAAACCCCCCGGACATCCAGCCAGCAGAAGAAGAGCTACAAATTAACTGTGAAAGACCAACGAAGGAAGAAACAAAAAAAGCCATAAAGCTTCTAAGAGATGGAAAAGCGTCTGGACCTGATGGCATTCCAGCAGAGGCCATCAAAGCAGATATCGACACGGCTACAGAGATGTTATATAAACTACTTGGTAAAGCCTGGGAAAAGGAAGAGATACCAGCAGAATGGAAGGAAGGATATCTGGTTAAGTTGCCTAAGAAGGGAATTTACAAGAGTGCTCAAATTATAGAGGAATAATGTTACTTTCAGTGCCAGGAAAAGTATTAAACAGGATTATCCTTGAAAGATTAAAAGAGTCCATAGACAAGAAACTGAGAGATGAACAAGCAGGTTTTCGACAAAACAGATCCTGTACAGACCAGATAGCCACTTTGAGAATAATAGTTGAACAAAGTCTGGAATGGAATTCACCACCAAACATCGGATTTGTGGACTACGAAAAGGCATTTGACAGTGTAGACAGAGAATCATTTTGGAAATTGATGAGGCATTATGGAGTTCCCCTAAAGATCATTAATTTAATAAAGAAAACATATGAAGACATGACATGCAGAGTTTTTAATGAAGGACAGCTTACAGAACCGTTTGGGATAAAAACAGGAGTGCGACAGGGATGCTCTTGTCTCCATTTCTTTTCTTACTTGCAATAGACTGGGTTATGAGAACATCGACAACACACAACAGAAATGGAATCCAGTGGACTCTGACTAAGCAGTTGGATGATCTGGATTTTGCTGATGACTTACCTCTTCTGTCCCATAACCGTAATCAGATGTAGGACAAATTGAAAACACTCGATGAGAGGTCACAGCAATTGGGTCTGAAAATACACAGGGAAAAGACAAAGATAATGAGAATAAATGCAGGTAATGATAACAGGGTTGAACTTGAAGAAGCACCAATACAAGATGTAGAATCGTACACATATCTTGGCAGCAATATAGACAAAGTTGGAGGGACAGACAGTGATATCAAAATAAGAATACAAAAAGCAAGATGAGCTTTCATTGCATTGGGAAATATATGGAGATCAAGAGAAACCGGATCCAACACGAAAATAAGAATCTTTAACTCAAATGTGAAGTCAGTCCTATTGTATGGCTCTGAGACACGGAGAACAACAAAGACAACAACCAAAAAGCTACAGACTTTCATAAATGGGTGCTTGCGTAGAATAGAGGGATTAAAATGGTATGACAAGGTTACCAACGTGGAACTGATGACAAGAACCAGACAAGTGCCAGTAGAACAAGAGATGAGAAGAAGACGATGGCGATGGATGGGACACACACTGAGGAAATATGTTGATAGCATTACAAGGCAGTCCTTGTTCTGCAACCCCCAGGGCAAGAGAAGCAGAGGTAGACCAAGAAGCACATGGAAAAGAGTGCTGGAAACAGAGGTGAAAATGATAAGGAGAACGTGGAAAGAACTTGAGATGATGGCACGTGACAAGAGGACTTGGCATGTGTTTGTTGAAGGCCTATGCTCCTTTGGGAGCGGAGGGTTATGAATGAATGAATACTCAACTATGGAATATAGGACCCGTGAACGACCCAGAAATTAAGACTCAATCACAAATATAACTTTCCTATCAGCAAGTATAAGCCAAATAAAGGCTGAAATACTTGTGTCTAGTAATTCGTAGAAGATGAGCAACACAGTATGCATTGGTTGGTTTAAATTATGAATGGGAAATCTATAAATAAATCATGAAGAAAATTGAGGCCAGTGAATAGTGTATAAATAAATAAATAAATATAGGTAACTAGCTGGCATTCATAAGACACAAAGATCGACCATGGCCAAAGTAGCACTATTTTAGGTGCTAAATTGGCTGTGCGATATTTCACTATCGACTCTCGCAGCGAGGCAATGGCGCCGTTTGGATGGTTCGATTTCCATGTTAGCCCGTCACTTATATTTCTTTTCAGTTGTCTAGTGTCGTCTTTCTTTACGACATGCTATTTATCTACATTTATTTACTACTCACAGGCCTCAGGCTTCCTTCGTTATTTAGGAATATGCAAGCTGCAGAAAAGATTGCGTCTATAATTAGTCTACGTCGTTCCTAGGTACATATCCGGAGTTACGAGGGGAGATCGTGCTAATCAGCCCTGTCCCACAAATCACTGTTTTTATGGTACCTAGTTGGCTGGGAGAATATTCACCATTCAGTCCCGTAGCGAGGCGCTGTTGTCGTTCGGGTGGTCTTAGGTTCCAGTCTCCGGTAAGCCTATCACTTCTGTTGTTTTTATGTTGTCTAGTTTTCTACTTTTTTTCCTACTTCTTTATTTCTCACGAGTGCCTGAAACATATTTTTATGGGTATTATTTATTTGCTTTCATTATTTATTTATCTTGTTGTCGAACGTGCAGTGCAGCCCAACAGTTATTAAACACACGATTGCCTGGTATAACGTGTCATGTTTTCAAAGAAACAAAACTGCGTGTCAGGAATTATGCTAATGAGTGAAATTTGTGCTTTAGAGTTTATATTTAATTGTGAAATAAAGTATGGTTCTCTCGAAGACAAAACTGAATCCAGAAATATGACTGCACACGCGGATTGTTATTAATCGACTTATTGATGAAAACACGAGTAAATAACCCCCCCCCCCCCCCCCCCCCCAAATGATGGGCAAACAATTATGTTGTTGCTCTTTCTGCTGCTTGTCCTGATGATGGTATTATTTCTTCTGTGATTATTTCACTCTTTACCATTCCAGTTTAACTTTAATGGATCTTTGTAGTCAAACTTGTGACTTACAGTCAATGCACCATGAAAACAATGAAAGACCTCCGTGTTTAGTTTAGCTTTCACGGTACCGTGCGCGCCTTTTCCCTATTTTTCCGAAATGGTGGCGAAATTTTTAAATTGCTGTTTCGGACGTTTTGGAAAGGCAATTAATATATTGGGGAATAGTGCTGCTGGACTTGTTGAGAACTGCTTCAAGGTGGGTAATCATCTTGGCTGATTTATTTTCGGTCGGGATGATTGCACCATTTAGCATCCCAACTAGAGCCACGCTAAGACGCATCACGTATATAACGATGACGCGAAATACACAGTCTGCGTTATGCCCTTCGGGCCAATAGGAAGTGTATTTAATTAATGTGGTTTTAACCACCCTACAGTGTATACCAAAGTGTGGCCGTTGCCACTTAGATTTATTGATAAGAAGTGTATTTCAGGACCTGAGTGCCCTAAAAGATTAAATATATCTTGTAAAAGAGAATACATAATTAGATAGCCGTCGAATGACATTTGTGATGGCCATCGTGCCAGAATAATCAATAATTGATGCGTTAGTAATAAAAATGGCGTGGTAAGTAAAATGGAAATAAAATAGGAACTCCTAATCGAATTAGGCTAGCAAAGATAGAATGATTATGCAGACGCAAATAAAATGTGTAATAATATATTGGAATAATTTTTAACGCGGTGGTGTAAGAGATATAGAAACTGTGAAGTCTGATAATTGTAATTAATGCACAATGGTCTGTGCGAGTTTTATGAATATGATCAAAGTCTAATGACAAAGCAACAGTGTGAAGTTATAATGTTTGTTACAAAAAACTATAATCGATAATAAATGTGAACTGTCGTCTATGATGGCGTGTTCTTCTTAGTGAAGTTTATTCATTGCAAGTATTGATGGATTTTTACCGTTATTCCTTGACCTTGGTGTTGGTGTTTGATATTCGACAATGAACGCTATCCAAAATAGTATATACCCTAGTATCACTTGGCGCATAGATGTCCCCATTGGCAACTTCATAGCGGTGGGAGACTTCAACAGCCATTCCCAAAGCTGGGGATACAACCAGCTAGATAGAAGGGGCGAAGAGATAGAAAACTGGCAAGACGACAATAACCTAACCCTTCTAAACAACCCTAATGATCCTCCAACCTTTTACTCCAGAAGATGGCATAGCACCTCTACTCCAGACCTGGCATTCTGCACACCTGATTTGGCTGGGATAGTGGAAAGGGAAATAGGAGAACAACTCGGTGGAAGTGATCATCGTCCTGTATTCATCAAAATTAATAGAACAATAAATACAAGTCCAAGTCAGCCAAGATGGAATTATAAAAAAGCAAATTGGTCCATTTATCAACACAGAGCAAATCTGCTTACAAAAGATATTAAGGTACTAGACAGAGACATTAACAGAGTCATCTGGGATTTTAATAATGGAGTACTCAAGGCAGCAAAGGAGACAATACCGAGAGGAGCGAGGAAGAACTATGTACCATATTGGTCCAGCACACTACAAAACCTACATGAAGATATGAATGAAGCAAGGCACACTGCAGAGGTACAACCATCCCAACAGAACCATATCATGCTACAAAAGGCAAAAGCAAAATTCATTAAAGGAAAGCTAGAAGCCCAGAGGAGAAGCTGGAGGGAAAAAACATATAAACTAAACCTTGAAAAGGAAGGGAGAAAGTTGTGGAAACTCACTAAACAATTGAATGACGATAACAATTCTCAACGACAAACCATTACACTAGACGATGCAGGGAAACTATATACCGGCAAACAAGCAGCAGACATATTTGCGGAATCCTACAGAAATGAAAGTAACATCTCCGTCAATTTACGCAGACAACGAGACATTCGTCAAGAAATAATCCACACTAGAACTAATGGAAACAGTCCGGACGTTATGTCCAAACCTTTCAATATGGACGAGTTAAAAACAGCCGTGTGGAAACTTAAAGACAGGAAATCACCAGGCCCGGATGGTATAACCAACGAAATGCTAAAACACCTAGGATATACAGCAATGAGCAAACTGTTGCAAATATACAACTACAGTTGGATGACAGGCAGTGTGCCACAGATATGGAGAGAGGCGCTCATGTGTCCCATCATAAAGAAAGGAAAAGACAACAGGAAGGCCACCAGCTACAGACCAATAAGCCTAACAAGCTGTGTATGTAAGACAATGGAGAGGATGATCAACAGAAGATTGAAATGGTACTTGGAATCCGAGAAAATTTTAGTGCCAGAACAAGCAGGGTTTAGAGAGTGCAGCAGCACAGAAGACCAAATCACATACCTGTCACAGATAGTTGAAGATGCCTTCCAAGAAAAGAGAAAAGTCTTTACCCTATGGATAGATCTCCAAAAAGCTTTTGACAAAGTATGGAAAGACGGGTTAATAGTAAAACTGCAAAGGAACGGAATCAAGGGTAATATGAGAAAATGGATCCAGTCGTTCCTACACAATCGGAAAGCAAGAGTCACTATGGAAGGTCACAACAGCAAGAAAATCCTCCTAAAACATGGAGTTCCTCAAGGCTCAGTATTGTCTCCCACCCTGTTCCTTGTATTCATCAATGACCTCATCCACGATCTGCCACAAGGTGTGAGAGCTGCCCTATACGCTGACGACTTGGTGGTGTGGTGTGTAGAAGAACATCTAACTATCGCTAATAAGCGAATACAAAGGGCAGCAGACAACATAGCAGCATGGGCAGAGAAATGGATGGTGCAGATCAACGCTGAAAAATCATCAACAACACTTTTCACGCTCTCCAACAAAGACAAAGCAGGAGAGATACGACTTGGAAATATACATGTCCAAACAGATGAGGAACCGGTGTACTTGGGCATTACATTAGATAAGAGAATGACATGGAGGCACCACATCGAGAGAACAGAGGCTAAAGCGAGAAGAAAACTTTCCATACTGAGGAAAATAGCTGGATCAAGTTGGGGAGCTAACGAAACAACATTAAAGAAAGTGTATACAGGTGCAATAAGACCTATATTAGAGTACGGATCAGCAGCATGGTCTACAGCAGCCAAATCACACCTACAAGCCTTAGATAAAGTACAAAATCAAGCGCTTAGGTTGATCACGGGTGCCATGAAGACCACACCAATAAATGAAATGGAAAAAATCACAGGCATTCCACCTTTATTATACAGACGAGACACTAAGACCCTGATCCAAGCAGAAAAGTACAAGAACATGCCCGCACATCCAATGAAAACTAGATTTGGAGATTTAGCCAGTGGGAGGTTGAAGAGAAGCAGTTTTGTGCATCGGTCCAAAAAACTAATTAGAACATACAAGGATGAACTACCAGACATCACTAAGGAAATAACTCCCACACTCCTCCAAACCCCATGGGAACAACATCAAAATTTCAGTATTAAGACCTCCATAACTACCACCTGCCCCATGGGAGAGCTAAATACTCTCCAAAGGAAAATAGCAGCATGTGACATGATTGAAGAACTATACCCCAGAGAAGCATGGATCCAAGTATATACTGATGGATCTGCAACCAGAGCAGTGAAGAACGGAGGCGCAGGAGTTTATGTGGTCTATCCAGACAAAGAAAATGAATCCACCTGTTCACCTACTGGAATATTCTGTTCAAACTATGCTGCTGAAGTACAGGCCATAAGCATTGCTGCAGGAATAATAAATAACACAATAAGCCAATGTCAGCAGGTTGTATTCCTTACCGATGCAATGTCAGTTCTGCAAGCCCTCAACAGTGATAAACTGCCAGAATTAAACAAAGTCCTATGCGAAGTAAATATCAAAAGAAGGGTAGTGCTACAGTGGATACCATCACACTGTGGCATACCAGGAAATGAGAGAGCAGATATGTTAGCAAAAGAGGGAGCAACACAGGAACAAAAAGAACAAACAATCACATTCCAGGAAAAGAAGACCCTTATCAAGGCCATCAGGAAAATTGATCAACAAAGAGACAACTATCAATATCTTGATCGAGCAAAACAGGTGATCCTGTTCCGTATGAGAACAGGACACAACAGACTGAACAGTCACTTATACAGACTGAGATTGGTCCCATCACCCCTATGTACGTGTGGACAGGCAGCACAGACAGCCGAACACATCCTGCAAGACTGCCACATGCTTAGTCAATTGCGAACTGAACATTGGCCCACAGAGACGCACATCCACACAAAGCTGTTTGGGAGTCTTGAAGAACTTTCAACCACAGCAACATACATCCAGAAAACCGGACTTCTTGTGTAGACATTTCTAAACAACAGCGAACGAGAAGAAGAAGAAGAAGAAGACTTGGCGCAAGATCACAAGAAGACTAGAATAATTATCATAACTACTTGAACATATAATAACACAACACTAGAAATTGAAGAAATAAAGAACAGACTCTTTAAGGAACAATGATAACGGTAATAATAATAGTCTTCGAGAACCCGAAGGAAATATATCAACAAACCAAGTTTTCCAACAATCAAGTTTCCAACATGGCACCATATAGGAGAACTCTAAATGAATCTTTGTTATGTCAGATTAAATAGCAGGTCGTAAGTCAGATTAAATAGCAGGTCGTAAGTCAGATTAAATAGCAGGTCGTAAGTCAGATTAAATAGCAGGTCGTAAGTCAGATTAAATAGCAGGTCGTAAGTCAGATTAAATAGCAGGTCGTAAGTCAGATTAAATAGCAGGTCGTAGGTCAGATTAAATAGCAGGTCGTACGTCAGATTAAATAGCAGGTCGTAAGTCAGATTAAATAGCAGGTCGTAGGTCAGATTAAATAGCAGGTCGTAAGTCAGTCATATTGAATAGAAGGTCGTAGGTCAGATTAAATAGCAGGTCGTAGGTCAGATTAAATAGCAGGTCGTAAGTCAGATTAAATAGCAGGTCGTAAGTCAGATTAAATAGCAGGTCGTAGGTCAGATTAAATATTCTGGACTTTTGAAAAAAACAAAAACATCAAGTTTACTTTGATTCTGTTGTAGATTTTCAAACTATTTAATTCTATTTTTAGAAACAGTAATGGTTTCCCTCACGACGGATCCACTTGTGCAGTACTGAGGCTAATAGTTCTAACGCGTAAGTAAAACTTAAGGGGTTTTGTATGGCGGTGTAGGGGGGAATGAAAAAAACTATACAAGGTTTGTGTGTATTCAACAGCTCCACAATGCGCAAATTCATAAACCGCCTCTGTAGACAGACAGGTTCGAGTACAGAGGAGAAGGGAAGGTAGTGGAGTTTTTATTTATTTTATTTTTTTAAGCCTTGTATTGTTGTTCTGCGTAAAAGTCTCTGACCTTTCTACATTTGACATCATCATCGACAACGCTCCAAAGCCGTCAGCAAACACCCATAACGCAACAGTGTTTCAATAAATGCACAGACCTAACAGCAAGTCGTCATATTTCAAAATTTATTTCTTCGTGTTGCGCCCCCGAGCAAGTGGGAGGCATTAGCTTAGTTTTCTATTTCTTCATCTGTTAATAGCAGATCGCACATTATTGCCACGAAGATGTTATTATAGCATTCTATATCCACTGGATAAATGCTGGAAAACTGAATCAGAAATATTGCCATTTCACCAACTCTAGACACGAAAAAGAGTCAAATTTGACACCTGTCATTTAGCGGAGACGCTTTTGCAGAAATGAGCATCCGGCCAGCCGGACTCAGAGAGAATGTGCTGTATTCCGGTTTATAAAATATACGACTCGTAACGAATAAATAATATGTGAGTATAAGCGAGTTAAAAGTAAAAAAATTGTGTTTAAATGTGACTACTTTTTAAGGGAAAAAAAGAAATTCGTGTGGGTGTCAAGTGACTGAGGTTTGGTAACACTGCCTGGCTCTAGGTAGGTTTACGTATGTGTGTGTATAAATACATGTTTGTATGTGCTCTATGTCCATCGCGTCTTCACCGGGGCCCCAAAGGGGAGTAATGAGTATGACAAATGTACACTACATGCATGTCGTAGAAAGTGACTAAGGAGAGTTGGGCATGGGGTCGGCTACCTCATCTTGTAGAGACTTTAAAAACAAAAAACTGCAACAGTAAGTCCTTCTTTTCCCCCTTTTCACTTGGTATAAAGCACGTGACTACCACTACAGCTGGAGACAATCTCCATCAAAGCATCCGTGTGCTCTTTCATCGGTGGTTTAAATAGAACTTTTCTAGAACAAATAGAAGAGTGAGCCAAAGCATTCATTTCACAGTTATGGTAACTGAAGTAACTTGTTTCATATGATGGTCTTGCCAGCCCCATAGTCAATGTCACATAATGTCGCCACTTATGACATACCTTCAGCCAGCTGTAGTCACATTCTTTGACTGTCTCCATTAGAGGACCCCTGGAACAAAACGGGGCAAAGAAGAAACATTATGCCCCCCCCCCCCCCCCCCCCTTTCCTCCACTTTCATATTGTTTTGTGTGTTTCTGGTTGCTTCTTTTTCTCACTGCTGACACCAAGTTTATGTTGTGAACCCCTGGCAGTCTAGGTTATTTGATTCACTCAAGAAGGGCCGACGCGTACAAGTTGGTGTGTTACTTTCGTGCAACTGGTCTACACAACAAAATTGAAGCAATGAACCAGGTCATGACGATCCACATGTTTATTTGACAAAAATGTTCACTAGGCACTATATGCATCATTTGCAGACATCGCATTCATTGTCAGTTATTTCATAAGTCCTCGTCAACGAAACCAGACAGTTCACTACCGTCGGGCTAAATATGTCGACAAGTCAGTTTATAACAGTCTATGTTACACTTTCATACATTCATTTGATTCCTGGTATACTACACTTGCGTCGAAATCCAACATTCGACGAATATATCTTTTGAGGACACACAGAAGACACCTTGTCTTTCCACCGCCCGACTGACGTCTCTCCCTCTGACGTCACCATTCACAACGAGTCTACCTTATTGTATAAAACATGGCAACAATAACACTGACAAACAACATTTTTCTTTCTTATATAAGAATAAGTGTTCTTAGGTCAGTTTCTTGCGCTGATTTCAAATTTGAAATCCGTTTATCTCTATCACGTCGGGTTCTTAAGATATTTGTGAATAAATATATTTTTGGGAAACCGTTATTTGCTCCGTTTCATTTTTACTATATAACTTTTTAAAAATTAATAAAATGCAAAATAATTCTACTTTTTATACTGCTAAAAGATGCATGACATATGTTACGTTATATTTCAAATAGTTACTGTATTTTGAAATAATTCTGAGTGAAATATGGCTTCTAGAAATTGTAGAAATTCGGCTGATCTGTTCTGTTACGTGTGCGGATATTTTACCGATCGTGTTCACCAGAAAAACTTTACACCATTGCTAAAGAAAGCATATGAACTTTATTTCGATTCGAAAGTTGATGATGCAAATAAATCTTGGAAGCCAAATGCAGTTTGTTCGACTTGTGCAAATACATTGGCAGGTTGGTTACGAAAATCGCCGAAGCATAAGTCGATGCCTTTTGGAGTGCCAGTAATATGGCGTGAACCGACAAATCACGCTACTGATTGTTACTTCTGCTTGACAAATATCTATGGTTTCACTTTTAAAACTAGAAAGTCTGTGGTTTATCCAAATATTGAATCGGTTTCGAAACCAGTGCCTCATGATCCAATCACGTGTCCGATCCAAGTTCCACCAGAACAATATCCGTTGGACGTGAATGAACCATCAGAAAGTGATAGTTTACCTGCTTTAGAAACTAATTCTGACTCGGATTATATACCGGTGAATGATGGTGTTCACTTAATTAACCATTCAGAACTTTCAGATCTAATACGTGATCTCGCTCTCCCCAAAGGACAAGCGGAATTACTCGGTTCGCGACTCAAAGAATGGAATCTTTTAGCGCCCAATACTCCGATATCTAAATTTCGTCATAGACACAGAGAACTTGTTCAATACTTTGAGATGGATGATGACATTTGCTATTGCAAAGATGTAAAAGGTCTAATGGTGCACCTCGGTCATGAGCACATAGTCAACGAATGGCGACTTTTCATCGACTCTTCCAAGACTAGTCTAAAAGCCGTGTTATTGCATAATGGAAATTTATTTTCATCAATTCCAGTCGCCTACTCTGTTCATATGAAAGAAACTTATGACAATATGGCTATACTTTTGGCAAAAATAAAGTACAATGACTACCAATGGCGGATTTGTGGAGACCTAAAGGTCATTGCAATTCTCAAGGGCATGCAGACTGGGTATACTAAATTTTGTTGCTTCCTATGTGAATGGGACAGCCGCAACAGACAGGAACATTATGCAAGAAAAGTGTGGCCTATCAGGGATCGTATGCAGCTCGGGCATAAAAATGTAATACACGAGCCATTAGTTAACAAAGACAGCATCATTTTACCACCGTTACATATAAAGTTGGGGCTCATGAAGAATTTCGTAAAAGCGTTAGATAAAACGAGCAAAGCTTTCACTTATCTTCGAGAAAAGTTTCCGCAAATTAGCGATGCAAAGATTAGCGATGCAAAGATAAAGGAAGGTATCTTTGTAGGACCTCAGATTAGGAAAGTTATTGCAGACAAACAATTCGAGAACTTGTTACATGGTAGTGAACTTCGCGCATGGATGGCATTCAAATCGATCGTCGATAACTTTCTGGGAAATCACAAATCTGTCGACTATGTGCATATTGTTAAGCAGTGCATAGATGCATACAGAATTATGGGCTGTAACATGTCCCTCAAAATCCATTTGCTCGATTCGCATCTTGACTTTTTCCCTGACAACCTTGGCGAAGTCAGCGATGAACATGGAGAACGATTCCATCAAGATATCGCCGTAATGGAGTCACGTTATCAAGGACGGTGGAGTGTGACCATGCTTGCCGATTATTGTTGGATGCTTCATCGCGATGTACCACATGCCATTCACCGATGAAAGTCGACTGCAAAGAAATTCAAGCCTACATAACTGTTATACTTCTTGTACAAATGATGTTGTAATACTGTATGCATTGTTAAAAAACTTCAATTGCGTATTTCTAGAGATCCCGACCTGATAGAGAAAAACGGTTTGCAGATTTAAAAACAGCGCATTAAAATTGACCAGAAAAACATAGAAATGTTAGAGAAAGAAAAAAAAAATTTTTTTTTGTTAGTCAGTGTAATTGAAGAAACCCTCTATCGGGAAAACCCAAAACTTTTAATGATCGTGCGCAGCTCTCAACACCATTAAAGTCTCCAGATCTCTTCTTCAGTTGTCATGATAAGTGAATAATGTCCCTTGTTTGCTATGTTAGCAGCATGGGTAGCTTTGTACAGGAAGTTTGCAGCATACTTTCTTGCAGTTATGATTTCTGAAGCAACTTGTAACTCATGATGAAGATACTAACCTCATTCTCAATCACACACTAGTTGTATTGTATGACATGCCTGATGGAACTAATAGTCCTACTCAGTAGTTCTCTCCTCAGAGAATCTCGACATCAACGAGAGTTCGTTTCATGATGGGTTACAAAAATAAATAAATCAAATAAAGATAAAAGTTTATATCGAACGCAACGATATGTGACATAAGGCTCAATGGAAAAAACAAAACAAAACACTTGCACGAACTCAAGATGGATACATGACCCAAAGACAAACTGATTTAATATCTGCCTACACACGAGATTTACATCTTGACTATTTATTGACATCTCAGGCAATTACCAGCCGAGCTCAAGAAACTTGAGCACACAAAAATCTTATGGATGAGAAAACAAATAAACTAAGAGGTGGAAAGAAGACACTTCTTACACCAGAGGGTGGGACATTTCTCAGATCAGCTATCTGTTAGTCCTATGTCTTTATATCATAATGCTTTTAATCTAGTGTCTGCTTCTGTTTTTCTTTTAAACGGTTATCTTTCTGCACTGCTACACAATTTTGTAAAACAAAACAAAAAATGTAAACCTCCTCCATATCATTATTCCCCCCGAATAATGATATGGAGGAGGTTTACATTTTTTCACTCCTTCATCCTTCACTCGCAGGCATGGGGTCGGCTACTTTAGAAACTTTACCCTCCCCCCCCCCCCCTTCCCCCCAAAAAAAAACTGCAACAGTAAGTCCTTCTTTTTCCCCTTTTCACTTGGTATAAAGCACGTGACTACCACTACAGCTGGAGACAATCTCCATCAAAGCACCCGTGTGCTCTTTCATCGGTGGTTTAAATAGAACTTTTCTAGAACAAATAGAAGAGTGAGCCAAAGCATTCATTTCACAGTTATGGTAACTGAAGTGACTTGTTTCATATGATGAAATATATGGAAATCAAAAGAAATCATGTCAAATACTAACATCATAATCTTCAACTCAAATGTTGAATCAGACTTACTGTATGGCTATAAACATTAAGAATAACCAAGACCCGAGAACAAGAAGTTGTTGCAGACTTCCACAAATGAATGCTTGCACACAGTAGTAACATTAAAATGATACGAAAAGATGACCAAATGGAACTGATAACAAGAACCAGACGAGTGCCAGTGGAACGAGTGACAATAAAACGATGGCGTTGGACACGCACTGGGGGAAACCAGCTGTTAGCATTACAATGCAGTCCTTGTTGTGGAATTCCCAGCGTACGCGTGAGAGAAATAGAGGGAGACCAAATAAGACCCCAAAAAATGGAGAAAGGAACTAGGGATAGACATGAAAGGAATAGAGAATTACAACTTTGAACTGATGGCCCAGGACAAAAAAGGCTTGGCATGAATTTGTAAAGGCATATGCTCTTTCAGGAGCGGAAGGATTATGGTGATGCTTGACGCAGATTTATGCTTAAGTCAAAATGGTGTGAGTCGACAAGCATTTGTGAGCCTTGTGAAAATTGCTCTTGAGAGACTAGTCCATATCCTTTAGAAAGGAAACTCTACTGGCCATTCTTTTGTTCATTTCACTTCTTCTCTTGAGCTTCAAGATGAAACTACTTAATCTTCTTTGAGAACCCCAAAAAGTCAGCTTGACTGCAAATAAAGAGTTACGTAAACTAGAATATGAAGCGCTTATCTTGAGACATATACTCGCGAAAGATCCAAAAAGCCAAAAACAAATGGCCAGCTGAAGATATATCGTATCCGCAACATAAGACCTTGAAAATGTGCACCACATACCACCGACTGATGGATATTTGGTATAGCTTCTTCTTCTTCGTTCGCCCTCAGACTTCGACATTAATGACTCTAAGAAAGTGTAGTGGGTTTGATGGTATTGTATGGTGGTGATATTTCTAAGTGTGATGCATGAGGTCAGCTGTGAAGGCTCCTGAGATAAAATGTAGCTGTGAATTGTCAGAAGGCCCTTCTTGCTACCACTACGACCTCACACCTATCTTTTTTTACTAATGAATGTGGCTACGTTAAATGTCTAGGGTAATGATATGTAATGTGTTGTGGTAATTTTCATACACACACATAGATATTTACTAAGTCTAATAATATTAATAAAATGTTATAATACACGGAACTAACTCAGTTGGGTAAAATTTTGATAGTAATTTTCTTACATTTATTTGTTCTGGACCAAGGTTTTATTTTGGCCAGAACATATGAAAGGTTTAGAAATTATGAAAAAATGCATGAATATTACATAATAAATGCAAGGGGTGTACATATATATGTTACTAGACTAGTTAATATTATTATTGTTTACAGTATTAATCTATGTGGGAGAACAGTTAATGGATGTGCTGTTGGGGTGGCCTCATCACTCCCTGTCTATGGCGATTACACATTGTCCAGTTAATTGATGGAATTTTTATGGGTGTGTTAGGAAATAAGTTGAGTTGGTGAACTCTCAGCAGACCAGGTGCTCACGTAACTTGAAGGTGTAGCTCTGGTGCTGAGATCTGGTGGCCCCACCTCTCCGTGCTTGGGGGCAATATCAGAAGTCTGGTGGCCCCACCTCTCCGTGCTTGGGGGCAATATCAGAAATATGGTGGCCCCCACCTCTCCGTGCTTGGGGGCTATAATAGGCTGCTCTGACCAAATATTACTGCACGGGTCCACTCTGGTAAAATTCAACAACTCATTTGACACCGCATTGGTGCCAACTGAAACTCACAGCTCTGCAATCAAAGTATTAGTCATGTGTCAGAATTCCATCCTCTAACCATTTCTGGACACAACACTACACAACAACAACACCACATAGACGGGTCAGATCTTTCTGACCAAACAACACATCTTACCAAGTTGGTTTCACATAGGATAAGTTCTCCCAGACTACAGATTCTGAAATATGTTCATTAGTTTCCTGCCATAAAATAGGATAGGGGATATGTTTCACTGATCTCAACACTTGATCTGTCCTTCCTAATCCTTGCTGGAGTTTATGTATTTTATTTGTCTCTAGACCCTGAACTGGGGCGGGGGGTCTAGAGCGAACCCTTACTTGTTGTAAGGAACAGATTATGCTATTGCAGTATCAAATCACTCGAAACCTTAAACAAATATTAAAATGTACAAAGAAATAATTTCAGTCTTACCAGAATTATGAATATAGTACACAGTTAAATAAATGCTAGCAAAACTCAGCTGAGCTGCTGGCCTTATGATGGCGTCCCTCTAAATACTTCAATAGCTTCTGGGAATTACACCACTTAATAATTCACTGTGTCTACTAGGACAACTTATACTGAATGGCACAAAATGCGCGTCTGAGCGCCGATAATATCTTCATCTAGGGCCAATCACTGCCTTTTCTTTTTTCAAATTCAAATATCCTACCAAAAGTCATTTCAGTCAGACCTCAGTCAAGTATGCCTTATTGTCTGTTGGTCCGTCCGTCTCTACTTGCGTTTCACAAAAAAAAAACACACTTGTTTTTTTAACCAACCCTGCCTTCCCCTACACAATTTCGCCTTTAAAGTTATTTTTAGCCACAATTCACCATCCCACCCCGTCTCTTCATTCCACTAGATTTTAGCACTTGCGTCTTCAAGGCCACAACTTTTTGAAAATTAGTGACATGTTTTATCTCAATGCAGACGTTCGCTGATATGAACAACACCATCTTTTGTCAATATCTTTCGTATTATCTGTCCGTCTGTATAAATGAAAGCATATTATTTCACTGCTCAAGATGGGCCATCCGACCAGCTAGGTTTTTATATTCCTAACATTATTATTAAGAAAAGTTACTTTTCAAATATTTTCTAGAATTTTCTGGAACGCGCTCATCACTGCATTCCAATAAACGGGCTAAGTTATAGCAAAAGCGTCCAATAAATGACTGTGGCGTATAATATCCAAGGTCCCTTTTGTCGATTTCTTTACTTTATGTCAACTTGGGGACGTGACTTTTTCCTCCTTTCCCCACCACTTGCGCCTTTTAGCATTGCTAGTTTCAAGCACGCGTTCAGTCAGATTTTTCCTTTTGATCTCCGTTCCGTTTTTCCTTCAAGTCTAACAATTTAATTTCCATGGCGGGTGATGACCCGCGGCGTGTGCGATCATGTATTCTAGCAGCTTACGCATTAGTTTTTATCCCTACGTTGTATCATTGGAGATATTTTAACGTTGTATCATTGTTAATTTTGTGACAGAAAGGCAGTTGTCAGCTCAAGGTTCCTGAATTCTCCAAGCAGTTTTTCGTGGAGAGAAGTGAATTGCTGCCATGTGCCACTCAATGCACTGCTGTAAGTTGAGCAGGACTGGAGCAGATGTTCAGCTATCATAGAGCTGGTGCCATAGGAGCAGAGATCTGTAGGACCAATCCTGTTCTTGTGAAAAAGATGGTACCTCAACGTACTGTGACCAGCGCGTAAGCGGATAAGGATGACCTGGTATCGCCTAAATAGCTGGTGATAGGCATCATCTTTTATGTGACCTGGGTGTTCTCTGTCCCATTTGAACTTGAATATGGCTTTTATAGTTTTGTCAATAAATGATGGGGCTGCTGTAAAACTGGTAAGGAAATAAATACATAAAGTAAAACATAAAATGGAATGGAATCAGTTTCCCAAAGTAACGGTACACATGAAACACGAGAAGTTTCGGGTTTCACCATTCGTCAGCTACAGCTACAAACAGGTGACAAGGACAAAAGTTATACATACAATGTTGAGAAACACAGACAAATCGAGCGATACAAGCAGATGAAAAAGTAAACAACACAGGTGATAAGCGAAAAAAGAATAATAATAACGCAAGTAAATGCAAAACCAGAAAGAAAGAAATACCGAAGCAAGAAATTAAATATTCAACAATTCGCAAAAGGAATTAACACTACTGGTGAAACAATTCATGGTCAAAGTTGTAAGATCCGTAGAATAAAACACTGAAGATCGCTGTCGCCTGGTAGCGCCAATGGAATTGACGTAAAATATAGCGCTAATAAAAAGGGACACAAAAGGATACGAAACGAAACAAAAACTATAAAAAAGATAGATCGCAAAAACAACGACGGAGAAATAAAGAAATCTGAAATAAATGAAAGGCATTAGAATTCATGCATAATGATGTTGGACATTTAAGCCATTGGGAGATAAACAACCCATTTCAAAAATGAGACGATTCTCCAAGGAAAAGCGAGTCCTGTCATCCTCAAAGCAAGAACTTAGGGCGGTAATATTAATATCAGGATTATTTGAATGGTCAGATCCATTAAAATAAAGAACCACTGGTGTAAGTTTGCCATGAAAAATTTTCATTTAAGTGCCCACGACAACTGTCTGCCAAAAGTCTGCCAGTTTCACCAATTAGGTAATACGACACCTTTTACAGATGATAGCATAAATCAAGTTTCTGGATTCGCATGTGAAAGACTCTCTAATGACAAATTTCCCTTCGGAAAAATAACTGTCTGGGTTTGGAGTACAAACGGACAGCTCTTACATATACGGCGTTGGCACGGTTTAGTACCAAAGTGTGAGGGGCTAGTATACCTCAAGCATCTATGTACACGAATATCCCTCAAATTTTGATCCCTACGATATGCCATCAAAGGCGTATCTCGAAACAACTCTCGGGTATCAGGATCAGAGTGGAGAATTGGCACACGACGAAATAGGTTAGCCATTTCATAAGCTGTCTATATCGTTTTGTTGCAGGACTGCCCCTTCTTTAGCAAGTTTATCTGCTTCCTTGTTGCCTGGAATGTTGCAATGGGCTGATATCAATTGGACTGGCAACTTGAAGCATTTCGCCAGGTTTTCAAGCGAGTTTATCAGATCTTTCAGTTCTTTAGCATGGTGGCTCTTCAGGGCTGTTATTACTGATAGGGTTTCTGTAAAGATTATTATGTTTTTCTGCATGTGCTTTGTACTTAATAAGAGTTTACGCTGCATGTTTCAGGGCTTCTGTTTCAGCATCGAAATTATTACAGTATTTGCCATTGGCTATTGCCATAGAGTGAATTCTATTCTTTTAATTTAATTTAATTTTTTAAAATTTAATATTTATTTTATTTTTATTTATTTATTTAATTTAATTAAGTGTCAGCTCCCCCATTTTGAATTGCATTTTTTGCCGAACCATCAGTATATGCATGTGTCCAGAGCTTTGCTGGAAATTTTTGGTCAATATTCTTGGTTGCTATAAGCTTTCTTTATGTTTCTGTCTGAATTTCTTTACTTTCAATGCCTGTGATATAAGATTTTAGATCGAGTAAGCAACTTCTTTTCGACAGTGGGATAAATGTGCTTGATGGCATTTTCTTTCCGATTGAGTTTGCTAGCATGGTACCTACATACCATGCTAGCAAACTCAAGATACCATTTTGATTATTATAGTCGGAAATTTTGCATTCATAATTTTCACCATTATCACAAAGCTGCATTTAATGGTGTATTTTAATTCGTTTGGGATTAATTTGAACGGGGTCTAGGAAGTATGGAAATCAGAATTTGATTTAGAACCCATTGGATTAATAGCAAACTTGCTCTGGTCAAGGCACAAAACAAAAACAAATCAAAACAAACTATCATACAGCTACTTTCAATTGTAGAATTGCTACTTTCTATTTCCAAGCTATTGAAAAAAGTGGCACTGTCCAAGTTACCCCTCTTTAACTAGCTGCACACAATATCCTTTAGAGGGGTCAACGTCACGTAGAATCTACGCATGCGGCCATAGCACACAAACGATCTTAGGAATTTATGTCAAGAGCCGGTCATTTCAGTTTAATTACACCTCTGGTACAAATCTCTTCAAATTTCCAAATTTACACTTGGGCCTTCAGCAGACCTCAGAGGATTCAAATGGTGCTCGTAATGATTAAAAGCCGATAATTGAGATTTATTCCTGGTTAATCATCATCGATAGGAAATGTGGAAACAAATTTAAAAAAAAAGGAGGAGGGGGAATTAAATAGAAATGTTACGTGGCGTCATATGTGGACGACCACTACTGTTAATTATTACTACGGGCATATTTAAAACGATTTCAGAATCGTATTATACTGACGTACAGTGCACTTTTTTCAGCGGCCACCTTCTTCTGTTCCAAATTATTTTAGTATTCTTATCCATGATTTTTGGTATTCTGGTTAGTCCGCATCCCGGTGAATGCAGTACCGGTTAATTTATACGGTACCGTATGTCTAATGGAGGGGAAGATAGAGATTTAATTTGTTTTTAAATCTTCTTGTTGCGGACTTTTCTCTGATTGAATGGGCTACTCTTGTATTACGTTTCTTGCAATTGTTTGATCATCTGTTCTGCTTTACACCCAGTATCGATTTGTATTACAACCATGAATTCGTTTCGTAATTCTTTCAGATGGTTGCATCTAAACGTTCATTCAATAAAACTTCTTATATATTTCTCTGACCGAGTTGTCTTACTTCATTCCGTTTTTCTAGTTTGACAGAGTATGTATTTTGCTGAGTATGTATTCTTGTGACCAATACATTTGAAGGTCAACGGTCATTATTTATAAAGACAGTCAGAACTGGAACTTTGAACGCCTTCATTGAAATAAGTCTATTTTGACGACTTACAATACTTTATTAAATATTCATCCTTTCAATATGAATCAATGGAAATAATATATTTCACATTCAAGAACACTGGATACATCACAGCGTAGAGTCTACTGTTTATCAGACATTGCATATCTGTTTCTTTGCCGTTTTAATTAACGTTCATTATATCTCAACCAAATCTATCTATCAAGCATTTGGTATAATTATTATATTCACGCAGTATTAATACTTGTGCTTACAGTTCCATCAAGGTATCTGCCTAATATATATATATCACAACTCTGTCTATATTATATTATATCTGGCATTGCTCACCAGGCTTTAACAGCCATTACACATTATCGTGTTTCACGAATATCGTGTTTTAATACTACCGTCTTACATAAATCCTGGACTCATTGGTCCGTACACATTACTATTTCATAAGCTTTAGAAAGCACTCTATTGACGGTTAGACATAATCCTTAGTTGTTATACCACACAAATCCACAACACTGTTATCTGCCAGAAGGCTACACAAAGACTCTTCGGTTACTAGGTCTCACGCGTCATACAACGATTTACGCGAACACTATTATTCGATCTAGTGAGGTGTTGCATGGTGCGGCCATCCGAATCAAGTTCAAACCAAAAATGCTCGCAACCCATGCAACAATCCTCCGCACTTCTCAATGTTTGCAAATTTAGATTCGTACTTTAAAGATACATGTCCATTTTAGCTGTAAACTGATGAATATCTGATAAAATCGGTAGCTTCTCTTTCTCTCTCTTCCCCCTCCCCCCCCCCCCCCCAAAAAAAAAAAAAAAAAAAAAAAAACTATATGAAGAAGTATAAAACAGAATATCATCATCACCACCCTTCAGCTTTCCAAGGATCATAAGCCTTCAAACAAACTTACGTCAGGTCTGAGTGTCCCGTGCTATCAGCTCAAGATCTTTTCGTGTCTCCTTCATCCCGTTTATGTCTGTCTCCAGTTCTCTTCTCCATATGTTATTTGGTCTCCCTCTACCTTCCTTACCCCGGGGATTCCATAGTAGGGACTGCCTGGCAATTCTATCAAGAGGTTTCCGATGCGTGTCCTTTCCATCTTCAGTGTCTTCTTTTTCTCTCTTGTTCCACTGGCACTTGTCTGGTTCTTGTCATGTCTTGTTCCATTGGCGCTTGTCTGGTTCTTGTCGTGTCTTGTTCCACTGGCGCTTGTCTGGTTCTTGTCATGTCTTGTTCCACTGGCGCTTGTCTGGTTCTTGTCGTGTCTTGTTCCACTGGCGCTTGTCTGGTTCTTGTCGTGTCTTATTCCACTGGCGCTTGTCTGGTTCTTGTCATCTCTTGTTCCACTGGCACTTGTCTGGTTCTTGTCATCTCTTGTTCCACTGGCGCTTGTCTGGTTCTTGTCATCTCTTGTTCCACTGGCGCTTGTCTGGTTCTTGTCATGTCTTGTTCCACTGGCGCTTGTCTGGTTCTTGTCGTGAGTTCTACATTAGTTATCTTGTCATACTACTTCAATCCTACTATTCTACGCAAATATCAATTTATGAATGTACATTTTTGGTTGGTCTCCATGTGACAGAGCCATACAAAAGGACTGACCTAACATTCGGATTGATATTCAGATTCTCTTTTGTTTGTTTGACTTAATTTTTTTTTATCTCCTTGTTTTTTACAAATGCAATGAAAACTTCTATAGCCTTTTGTATTCTTATTTTGATATCATCGTCTGTCACTCCAACAGTGTCTATATTGCTGCCAAGGTATGTGTATGATTCTACATCTTGTAGTGATACTTCTTCAAGTGCAAAAACTGTTATCGTTTCCTACATTTATTCTCATCATCTATGCATGGGGGCATATCTGGAGTCATCTTTATATGATCATCAGCTATGCACAGTACTACAATATACATATGTGGAAATGAACCTCTGTCTGTGAGGCTAATTATACCCTCATTGACTCTTGAAATCATCCACACGCTTCCCCCTGTGGTGAAATTTTTGAGAACCCAGCATTGTATACTAAGGTTGGAGAAGTCACTTGAGTCTCAGACATGATTCCTTGGCTTTGACCTGGTTGGCTGCATGCAGGAGGATTTCAACTATGGACCCAGTGATAGGCAGGGGAAGCTGAGAAGTGGCTCTGTGCAGGACGTGACAATTTCTTGAGAGAGTTCAGAACCAGAGCACAGTATTTCAGCACTGCATATTTCGAGAACCCCCTTGGATGGCGGGGAATGCACACTATGCCCCGCGCTTCTTACTCCTAGCTTGGGACAAGATGTGACGATCCTTTAAACGGAAGCCAAGATCGAGAAACTTGAGCTCATGACTTCAATTCAGAATGCTTTAGAATGGCAGAAAAGCCACAGAAAAAGCCTAAATCTACAGTGAAGATAATACTGTCGTGAAGTCTGATTCACAACACGTCATTCTGACCAAACGGTACGCCATACTTTATAACAGCGTTTGCTAGTAGAACCAATGAAACGGCTTTCTCATTCGGTTGTTTACAATAAGTAATAGGCATTCAACATGGAGTCTCAAATCTGTGTAACCTTATCGGAATTGGAGGTAAACTACAGCATTATGAGCGAAGTACCGCCTGGAAGAGGTCAATAATTTAATAATAGAACTGTTACTGTATAAGTCTGTGCAAAGATTTCCACGGGACGTGATATATTAATGGAGAAATCTCGAGTGGAATGCATCGAGATATTAGACAAGTTCAAGATTTTGTTGTTGAGGCTACGCATAGAATAAAATGAAAGTAGGTAATAAAAAGACAATTATCTAGATAGATGAAGACTAATCCCTGGCGTGTTTTAAGCCTAAGATGAAGGAAATCGCTCCAGGAATAAGGAAGATAATTGAAATCTTAGTTTTCAATATTTGCACATCTAGACAAATTATGCCTACATTTTGGGAACGTAAACACACACTTCAGCAGCTGCTTTCTGTGTCGCCGGATATGACCTATATAAGACCCTGCCTCCTGCGAAATGAGGCCATTCAAATTTGAAAAATGCAGCGAGCGCCAGTTATGTTAATGAAGATTGCCTTTGCCTTCTGTATCTGAAAGCAGACTGTTTAACCATTAACAGCTCGACTGTATGTACTTGAAGGTAAGAAAGAATGTATATATATATATATATATATATATATATATATATATATATATATATATATATATATATATATATATATATACTTACTTACTTAGTCGTTCCCCTTCTACCGTGAGGTGTAGAGGTTTGGAAGAGAGAGCGCCAGACCATTCTATCAGCTGTCTTTTTCCTGGCCTGGTTCCATTCTAGTCCTCGGTCCTTCAAAGATTGTCTAATGTTGTCCTCCCAGCGGACTCTGGGTCGTCCTGGAGGTCTGGATCCCTGGCTCTTTGTTTCCCATGCTTGTCGTGGTAGCCCGATCTTCTCCCATTCTGCAGACATGGCCAAACCATCTTAGTTGGGACTGTTCTATTTGGGTCTGCAGCGGATGGGATTTTAGGCCTTGACGGATCGTCTGGTTGCGTACCATGTCTCTTCTTGTTACTTCAACCACTTTCCTCAGATACCTCATTTCTGAGGTTTGGATCTGGCTTTTGTGGGTTGTAGTCATTGCCCACGACTCGCATCCATATGTCAAGACTTATATATATATATATATATATATATATATATATATATATATATATATATATATATATATATATATATATATATATATATATATATATATATATATATATATATATATATATATATATATATATATATATATATATATATATATATATATATATATATATATATATATATATATATATATATATATATATATATATATATATATATATATATAAATATATATATATATATATATATATATATATATATATATATATATATATATATATATATATATATATATATATATATATATATAAATATATATATATATATATATATATATATATATATATTATATATATATATATATATATATATATAATATATATATATTATATATATATATATATATATATATATATATATATAATATATATATAATAATATATATATATATATATATATATATATATATATATATATATATATATATATATATATATATATATATATATATATATATATATATATATTATATATAATATATATATATATATATATATATATAGTCTTTCAATTAGTAGGAACGTTCTTCTATCTTGGTCGAATTCACTCTTGTTGGCGACTGACTTTATATTATGATCAATACTCTTTCTTTACAGTTCCTGAATTATAGTTAATTTCTGACCAGGACGTTGCCTAGCTAAAAACACTCAAGTTTCATCATTTTATTTAATTTTATTGTGGTGATTTTGGTGTAAACACGACAGTAGCCTTGTGTGGCTACTTAGCTTAAATTCTTGATTTTGTAGTCTGTTCCACCTCTGGTCTGGCAGGAAACTGTGTCTCCTCTAAGCCTTAGGTTCTGGGTAACTGTCCCTCCAAAATTAAAGGGCACTCGCACCAATAGCTCCTATAGTAGAGTCTGGCTCTTTACGGTGGAAGTTAATTGCAGGATGCAACCTGAAATATATTTCATTCACCACTATATTGCCTATCTCTACCCCTTTATCACAGATGTAGGAGATGAGAGATAGTTTTTAGACATATATATATATACGAGGGGCGTTCAGAAAGTAATGCACCACATCAATATTCTCAGCTAATAATGAAGATAGAAGCATGACATTTTGCACACTTCAAATATGGCATATACCAATTGTGTGCACCAAATTGCACCACAACCGCCTAAATAATACAGCTGCCCTAAACCGTTGAAATGGAGCGTGTTAGCAACTTGCGTTATAAACAGCGAATTGTGATAGAATTTCTCGTTGCAGAGAAGGAAACTGTTGTGAATATTCACAAGCGTCTATGTGATGTGTATGGAAGTTTTGCAGTCGACAGGAGTACAGTCAGTCGCTGGGTTCAGAGAATCAAAGAATCAGGAAGTGGAGATACGGAGCTGCTTGATCGACCGCCACAGCCACCAACGCAGAAATGTGGAAATGCGCTGAGGGCATTATTCTTACTGATAGGCTATTCATTACTCAACAATTGGCCTTACAGCTGTCAGTCAGCATTGGTAGTGCAAATGCAGTTATAAAAACTCTCGGATTTTCTAAGGTTTGCACAAGATGGGTTCCTCGAAGTCTCACAAATGACCACCGATTGCAAAGGAAAGCAATTTCTTCTGAATTGTTGGAGCGTTTCAGTGCTGATGGAGAGAAATTTTTGGCTAAGATCGTTACAGGTGACGAAACCTGGGCACATCATTTTGAACCTGAGACAAAAAGACAGTCTATGGAGTGGCATCATCCGCAATCACCAAGAAGAAAGAAATTCAAGACAATTCCTTCAGCTGGAAAGGTCATGATCACTGTCTTTTGGGACATTGAAGGTGTGATTCTTGTGGACGTTATGCCAAGAGGAGAGACAATCAATTCGCAAGCTTACATTAAGACATTGAAAACAACTCAATCAACGTTTTCGCAGAGTTCGGCCGCACAAGAATCCAGCAGACCTGCTTCTCTTTCACGACAATGCGCGCCCTCACACAAGTCTGGCAACACGGGAAGCAATCACCAAATTGGGTTGGACTTGTACTACCCCATCCACCATATAGTTCCGATTTGGCACCCTCTGATTTTCATCTATTTGGTCCACTTAAAGATGCACTCCGTGGGACAAGGTTTGAAGATGATGAAGGAGTGATTCTTGCAGCGAAGAAATGGCTACATGATCAAGACAAAATCTGGTACGGGCTAGTAATACATGCACTTGTTTCGCGCTGGCATAAAGCCGTACAAGTTGATGGGGATTATGTTGAGTAATACCGATGTTTACATGACATATCCATGTATATTGTATATAAATTTCATGCTTTTTGAATAAACGGCTCCTGAGAAAAACGATGTGGTGCATTACTTTCTGAACGCCCCTCGTATATATATCAGATTTTATCAGATATTCATCAGTTTACAGCTAAAATGGACATGTATCTTTAAAGTACGAATCTAAATTTGCAAACATTGAGAAGTGCGGAGGATTGTTGCATGGGTTGCGAGCATTTTTGGTTTGAACTTGATTCGGATGGCCGCACCATGCAACACCTCACTAGATCGAATAATAGTGTTCGCGTAAATCGTTGTATGACGCGTGAGACCTAGTAACCGGAGAGTCTTTGTGTAGCCTTCTGGCAGATAACAGTGTTGTGGATTTGTGTGGTATAACAACTAAGGATTATGTCTAACCGTCAATAGAGTGCTTTCTAAAGCTTATGAAATAGTAATGTGTACGGACCAATGAGTCCAGGATTTATGTAAGACGGTAGTATTAAAACACGATATTCGTGAAACACGATAATGTGTAATGGCTGTTAAAGCCTGGTGAGCAATGCCAGATATAATATAATATAGACAGAGTTGTGATATATATATATTAGGCAGATACCTTGATGGAACTGTAAGCACAAGTATTAATACTGCGTGAATATAATAATTATACCAAATGCTTGATAGATAGATTTGGTTGAGATATAATGAACGTTAATTAAAACGGCAAAGAAACAGATATGCAATGTCTGATAAACAGTAGACTCTACGCTGTGATGTATCCAGTGTTCTTGAATGTGAAATATATTATTTCCATTGATTCATATTGAAAGGATGAATATTTAATAAAGTATTGTAAGTCGTCAAAATAGACTTATTTCAATGAAGGCGTTCAAAGTTCCAGTTCTGACTGTCTTTATAAATAATGACCGTTGACCTTCAAATGTATTGGTCACAAGAATACATACTCAGCAAAATACATACTCTGTCAAACTAGAAAAACGGAATGAAGTAAGACAACTCGGTCAGAGAAATATATAAGAAGTTTTATTGAATGAACGTTGTATATATATATATATATGTACGAGGGGCGTTCAGAAAGTAATGCACCACATCAATTTTCTCAGCTAATAATGAAGCTAGAAGCATGACATTTTGCACACTTCAAATATGGCATATACCAATTGTGTGCACCAAATTGCACCACAACCGCCTAAATAATACGGCTGCCCTAAACCGTTGAAATGGAGCGTGTTAGCAACTTGCGTTATAAACAGCGAATTGTGATAGAATTTCTCGTTGCAGAGAAGGAAACTGTTGTGAATACCAGTGGAGATGGCAACTGATGATGATGAGATATATATATATATATATATATATATATATATATATATATATATATATATATATATATATATATATATATATATATCATCATCATCATCAGTTGCCATCTCCACAACGAAGGTTGGCTGTAATGGATCTCCAACGTCTTCTGTCTCTTGTCTTGATGGTGCACTCTGATAGACTCTTTCCTGTCCATCTCTTGATGTTGTCTTCCCACTTATAGCGCTGTCTTCCCCTTGCACGTTTGCCTTCAACTCTCCCTTCTGTTATGGTCTTCTGCAAGGTGTTATGCCTTTTTATGTGGCCAAAGTATTTTAGCTGCCGAACTTTGACCTCCCTCATTAGTTCTCTTTTCATACCTAGATTTTCTAGGACCTCCTTATTTGTTTTCATCTCTTTCCATGAGATACGCCCCATTCTTCTATATATCCACATTTCAAGAGCCTCAATTCTTTCTTCCAACTGCTTATTCATCGTCCATGTTTCTGCACCATACAGAAATGCAGAACATATACAACACTTTATGATTCTCAGTTTTAATTTGTGAGATAACTGTTTGGATGTCAGTATATGTTTCATGTTGTTGAATGTAGCTTTGGCCATTCCTATTCTCTTCTTGATTTCTGTTTCACATCTGCCATCTTCTGTTATTATATGACCGAGATATACGTAGCTCTTGACTTGTTCCAGGATTTCCCCATTTACGCTTATCTTTAATGTGGGTTTATCGTCTGTTTTGCTAATTATCATAGTTTTTGTTTTCTCAATATTAATGTCGAGTCCATATTCATGACTTATACTGTTCACTTGCTTCACTAGTTCTTGTAACTCCTGTTCGCTTTCAGCTAACAACACGGTATCATCTGCGTATCTAAGGTTGTTTATTGACCTTCCACTGATGTTCAGTCCTGGTATTTCCTGTATCTGTTTGAAAAATTTTTTTGTGTTTAAATTAAATAGGCAGGGGAACAGCACACAACCTTGTCTGACACCTCTTTTTATGTCTATGTATGGTGAATAATTCCTTCCAGATCTTACTGTGGCAGTTTGCTCCCAATAAAGGTTACTGAGTATTCTTATATCTTTTCCATCAATACCTATGTCTTCGAGGCATTCAATTATTTTCTCATGATGGACTCTGTCAAAAGCCTTCTTATAGTCAATGAAGCACATATACATACTTTTTTTGGACCTCTGTATATTTTTCTGCTAATATTCTTAGGCAAAATATTGCCTCTCTTGTTCCACTGTTCCGTCTAAAACCAAACTGTTCTTCCTGGATTTCGCTGTCTACTTTACTTTTTATTCTTTCCTGTATGATTTTGAGCAGTATCTTAATTGCATGACTCATCAGGCTGATTGTTCTGAAGTCTGAACATTCTGTTGCATTTGGTTTTTTGGGCAATGTTATAAAAACTGATGTCTTCATGTCGTGTGGTATATATCCTGTATTGTACACATCGTTGCATATTTCTGTGATTGTATCTATACCAAAGCTCTCCAGAGCTTCTATCATTTCAATTTTTATGTTATCCATGCCTGCTGATTTTCCTTTTTGTATCATATGAATGGCATTCTCTACTTCTGATCTGAGAATGTTTGGGCCTTCATTAGAATCTGGTGATGGTTTTTTACCTCTGTTGTCCTCGAATAATTCTTTTACGTATTCTGCCCATCTGTTTGATATGTCTTTCTCATCAAGTAATATTACACCATTTTTGTTCTTGATACAGCTTCCTCCTTGTGCAAACCGTGACCGATTTGATAATTTCTTTATTTCTTCATGCATATCTCTTGTCCAGTGATTTGCTTCCAAGTCTTCTATTTCCTTGCATTTTGTTTCTACCCACCGTTCTTTTGCTTCTCTACACATAGTACGTATGTCATTGTCTATTGTTTTATATTCTGGAGTGTTTTTTGCTTTCTTTCTTTCGGCCATTTTATTCAAGATGTCATCTGTCATCCAAATTTGATTTTTCTTAGACTCCTTTATATATATAAAACAACTTGGCGGAGGACTGTGGAGGCTGAGATGCAAAGAATGAACCAGAGTTGGGGCACTGTACGAAGGATGGCCGCCAACCGAGCAAAGTGGAATCAATTTGTTGTTGCCCTACAAGACGCCAGCAGGCGTAATGGCCACTGACTGCTTTGACGGTCGGCGGCTAAGGATCAAAGAAGAAGAAGAATATATATATATATATATATATATATATATATATATATATATATATATATATATAATTTGGAACAATTTTTCAAGTGTTTTATTTATTTAATGTTGTATTTAAATTTTGAGTTCAGTGAAAGATTTTCACACAGAAAAGAAAAACTTGTAAAAATAAATTGTAAATATTTACCAGCAGACTTACTTAAATTATTTAGTTAAGTTCTAGTTCTCGTTGGTTAATAGTTTAGTTAATACCCCTAGCAGAGCTTAACATTATAAACAGAGGAGGATCTGGAGAGGAGTATTTAGGGATCTAGGATAAATCACTATCATCATACCTAGGAACTAATACAGCTTGACCCTACCTTTGATTTCCATACACCCTTACTCTTTTCAGAGAACGGGGTATTGCTTATAAGACCAGACTCTTATCTGGCACTATCCTGGTATCTTACTTACTTACATACTTAGTCGTTCCCCTTCTACCGTGAGGTGTAGAGGTTTGGAAGAGAGAGCGCCAGACTATCCTATCGGTTGTCTCCCTCCTGGCCTGGTTCCATTCTAGTCCTCGATCCTTCAAAGATTGTCTAATGTTGTCCTCCCAGCGGACTCTGGGTCGTCCTCGGGGTCTGGATCCTTGGCTCTTCTCTTTGTTTCCCATGCTTGTCGTGGTATCCGATCTTCTCCCATTCTGCAGACATGGCCAAACCATCTTAGTTGGGACTGTTCTACTTGGGTCTGCAGGGGGTAGGATTTAAGGCCTTGACGTATCGTCTGGTTGCGTACCATGTCTCTTCTTGTTACTTCAACCACCTTCCTCAGATACCTCATTTCTGAGGTTTGGATCTGGCTTTTATGGGTTGTAGTCATTGCCCATGACTCGCATCCGCATGTCAAGACTGGGACATAGGTGCAGCGGTATACAGCCATCTTCGTTTTGTGTCCAGGATACTTTATAATTTCAATAACAACATCTACCCTCTCGCGACAAATACCAAGGAATTTACAAGTTGGTAATCGTTGCAAAAAGGCGAGAAGCTCAGCATCCCTAGCTAAACAACAACATTCTCATTATCATTGTTTTCTCCCCGTGTACTTTCAAACTTACTTGCTGTCATCTCTGATCAATTATTTTCATTTTGTCTTGCATCTGATTACGGTTATTGGACGGAAGTGCCAGGTCGTCGGTAAAATCCAGATCACCAAGTTGTTTAGTCAGAGTACACTGGATTCCATTTATGTTGGTTAAGATCAATATTTTCATAACCTAATCTATAGCCAATAGAAAGAGAAATGGTGACAAGAGACACCCCAGTCACACTACAGTTCTTATCCTAAACGGTTCTGCTAGTTGTCCTTCATGAAGAACTCTGCAAGTCATGTCTTCATAGGTGTTCTTTATGAAGCTAATGATCGTCAGTGGAGCTCCATAATGCCTCATCACTTTCCTAAGTGGTTCTCTGTCTACATGGTCAAATGCCTTTTCATAGTCCACAAATCCAATGGAAAGAGTTGAGTTCAATTCAAGACTTTGTTCACCTATTATTGTCTGTGTGGCTATGCAGGATGTGTTTTGCTTAAGACCTGCTATTTAATCTCTCATTTATTTGGACTCTCTTTATCTCCTATGTATGATCCTGTTTAATATTTATCTTGGCACTGATAGTAACATTATTACTCTGTAGTGTGTGCACTCTTGTAAATCTCCATTCCTGGCAATTTAACCAGATATCCATCCTTCCATTCTGCTGGTATTTCTTCCCTCTCACAGATTTTTCCAGTACTTTGTATATTAACTCTGTAGCGGTGTCAATATTTGCGTTGGTAGCCTCTGCTGGAATGCCATATGAACCAGGTGCTTGTCCATATTTTAGAAGCTTTATGGATTCCTTTATTTCTTCCTTCGTTGGTCTTTTACAGTTGACTTCGAGAGCCTCTTATGCTGGCTGGATTTCTGGTGATATAGCTTCATTATTTCGTATTATAATGTCATTTTATATTGCGATTGATATATTTTCTGGCTTTTCAGTAAATTTTGACATTTGAATTTGCTAAATTTCACGATGTTGTTACAAAGACTTTCTGGCTTCTAATCCTCGTTTCTTACTAAGAATGAAAGGGAAAGCACAACGTAAGTCTGGCAAGAAAAGTTAATTTAGTTACATCCCTTGACTTCCCAAAATTAATGTAGGGCCTACATGTTAAAGATTTCTGATAATGTTAAACAACGACGGGTTCGCCGTTTGTGTTGTTATGTAGAATATCGTTAGCCATTGTTACTCATGTTATTAATATGTATGACCTCGATGTAGTCATTAGTGTGAAGTCTCATTCCACATACGAATGTCTTCGGTTGCATGTTAACTTTGTAATGGAGCGCGCATGGGCTTTCAAAACTGGCCTTCTAGAAACATGTGTATAACGTCATTTGTCTGTGTGCACACACGGAAGTGGGTATCTCGGTAACAGTTTGTGAAAGGAATTCCAAATGTTATGTTTTCACAATGGAAAATGGTGATTGTATGGCAGTGTTTAGACAATTCATTGAGACATTTGCCAAAACAATTGACAGCTTAAGCCAAGAGGAATGTGAAGCACCTTTCAGATTAGTTACATATAATGTTGTGCCTTCCGAAGTGGAAGGAGAGTGTCTCGAGTGGATACGGCGTTACCTTACTTTACAGTAAGTAGCCTATTTGTCTCCATGTTAAATCCTGTCTTATGTTGTGATTGTAAGCGTTCATCATGGTCCATATGTCTTGTTTCCATCGTCATGCTTAAAACCTAAAATTTCAAGATAACCATCATGAAAATTTAAAATTAATTTTACTAATACTATAACATTCACTAGAAACGCAAATTCACATGCAGTTGTAACATTAACGCTACTGTTTGTGTGTGCTTCATTATTGATCCCACTAGCACTGGTAGTACAATTATGTTTTCAGAGTTTAACAAGGTTTTTAGATAGCCTACAGTTTTTAACATGAACAAACTATCATTAATAGTAATAGTGGTTGCAACAGTGGTTATAATATGGAAGCTATATAGCCTAGTAGGCTATAAAGGTTAAAATGAAAATGCGTGGGTCGTGTTCTCCGATGTCATCCAAATAAGTCGCCCATGTTATTAAAGTAAGAGTTTGGGTTTAGGATTCATAAACCTAACCCTAACCCCTTTTTACTGTGTTTCTGAAATCTTTTTTTTTTTTTTTTTTTTTAAGGCCATTGTTGTTGATTGTTGAACAGAATCGACATCATTGCACTCTGGGCAAACTCATAGGTGCCCAGTCTCCCTCAGTATTTGTTGAAGAGTGCAAATGCTAACTGTTCCTGCAGCTCACTGGTTTCTGTGGCTCACACGACAAATGCATCCTCTCATACATCCATCTCTGCTAGCCTTATGTTTGATGCCAAATTCCAAAAGTCTTAACCTTGATTATTTACCTATTGCATTGTCATTATGTAACAGGTGATCATTAATTGTTTGCAGAACCTCTCCCTTATCTATATCCAGTGTCCCCACCCAGTGTGGGTGCTCTTGATACTAGTCTGTCATCAGTCTCATTACCTCGTACTCCTGCATGACCAGGACAGTAGATTCACACCAGCTGCTGTAGATTCGAAGCTTTTATGACTGTTTTCCATTCATGCCTTTAAGGCCATGTAGAAAAGATGGCACACTGTTCCTCATTTCAACTTAGTAAAAGTTTTAGTTAAAATGAATAATATTGGGCCATGTGTTTGATACAGCCTCAAAAAATTATTCAGATGCAGTAATATGTGGTAAGGGTTAGGTTTAGGAATCCTACGACATTGGTTATATATTTAGATGGTATCAAAGAAGACACCCCTATGTACTTCATTTCAACTGAAGATTCATTCATTCATAACCCTCCACTCCCAAAGGAGCATAGGCATTCAACAAACACATGCCAAGTCCTCCTGTCACGTGCCATCATCTCAAGTTCTTTCTCGTTCTCATCATTTTCACCTCTGTTTCCAGCTCTCTTCTCCATGTGCTTCTTGGTCTACCTCTGCCTCTCTTGCCCTGGGGGTTCGAGAACAAGGACTGCCTTGTAATGCTATCAACAGGTCTCCTCAGTGTGTGTCCAATCCATCGCCATCGTCTTCTTCTCATCTCTTGTTCCACTGGCACTTGTCTAGTTCTTGTCCTCAGTTCCACATTGGTAACCTTGTCATACCATTTTAATCCCTCTATTCTACGCAAGCACCCATTTATGAAAGTCTGTAGCTTTTTGGTTGTTGTCTTTGTTGTTCTCCATGTCTCAGAGCCATACAATAGGACTGACTTCACATTTGAGTTGAAGATTCTTATTTTCGTGTTGGATCCGATTTCTCTTGATCTCCATATATTTCCCAATGCCTTTTGTATTCTTATTTTGATATCGCTGTCTGTCCCTCCAACTTTGTCTATATTACTGCCAAGATATGTGTACGATTCTACATCTTGTATTGGTGTTTCTTCAAGTTCAACCCAGTTATCATTACCTGCATTTATTCTCATTATTTTTGTCTTTTCCCTGTGTATTTTCAGACCCAATTGCTGTGACCTCTCATCGAGTGTTTTCAATTTGTCCTGCATCTGATTACGGTTATGGAACAGAAGAGCCAAGTCATCAGCAAAATCCAGATCATCCAACTGCTTAGTCAGAGTCCACTGGATTCCATTTCTGTTGTGTGTTGTCGATGATCTCATAACCCAGTCTATTGCTAGTAAGAAAAGAAATGGAGACAAGAGGCATCCCTGTCGCACTCCTGTTCTTATCCCAAACGGTTCTGTAAGCTGTCCTTCGTGAAGAACTCTGCATGTCATGTCTTCATATGTTTTCTTTATTAAATTAATGATCTTCAGGGGAACTCCATAATGCCTCATCAATTTCCAAAGTGATTCTCTGTCTACACTGTCAAATGCCTTTTCGTAGTCCACAAATCCGATGTATAGTGGTGAATTCCATTCCAGACTTTGTTCAACTATTATTCTCAAAGTGGCTATCTGGTCTGTACATGATCTGTTTTGTCGAAAACCTGCTTGTTCATCTCTCAGTTTCTTGTCTATGGACTCTTTTAATCTCAAGGATAATCCTGTTTAATACTTTTCCTGGCACTGATAGTAACATTATTCCTCTATAATTTGTGCACTCTTGTAAATTTCCCTTCTTAGGCAACTTAACCAGATATCCTTTCTTCCATTCTGCTGGTATCTCTTCCTTTTCCCAGACTTTACCAAGTAATTTATATAACATCTCTGTAGCTGTGTCGATATCTGCTTTGATGGCCTCTGCTGGAATGCCATCAGGTCCAGACGCTTTTCCATCTCTTAGAAGCTTTATGGCTTTCTTTATTTCTTCCTTCGTTGGTCTTTCACCGTTAATTTGTAGCTCTTCTTCTGCTGGCTGGATGTCCAGGGGGTTTTGGGGAGCTGGTCTATTGAGAAGGTCCTCAAAATATTCTGTCCACCTCTACATTTGCTCTTGTATATTGCTGAGCAGTTTTCCATTCTTATGTTTTATGAGGCAACTTGTTTGCTTGTATTTCCCTGTTAGCTTCTTTGTGCTGCTATATATTTCTCTCATATTTCCTTTGGCTGCAGCATCTTCTGCCTCTCTTGCCAACTGCTCAATATACTTCCTCTGGTCTCTTTTGATACTTCTTTTTACTTCTTTGTTTGCTTCTGTGTACACTTCTTGAGCCTTGGCTTTGGAACTTCTGGTTTTGCTTGTGTTTAAATCTGCTTTCTTGTTTTTCAACTGAAGATTAGTAGTTAAAATGAAGAACAGAAGGACATGTGTCTGATTTCACACAAATGTCTATCCATCCGTGGTCAGTTAACCCGCCAGCGTATTTAGGATTTTAGTTTAGTGTTAGGTTTATGATTCTTTACCCTAACCCTTACCCCTTATTACTGCGTCTCTTAAATTCTTATTTAAGGCCACATTGATGTGGACAACTTAATTGGCTGCAAGATCGATAGACATTTGGGTGAAATCTGACAAATGTCCCACTGTTGTTCATTTCAACCTTTTAATAGAAGTAGCATTGTTGTGTAGGTTGCGTTATTAGGTCTTTCCAGTCATCATTTTCTGCAGCTATCCAAACTCTTATGGCTCTTCGCTGTAAAGGTTGTTTCCATTCTTCTGTGTCCTTAATGGTGTTTCTGCACTTTTCAGTTGTGAAATCTTTCGAGTCTGTTTCAGGGCTGTCAGTGTTTGTAGCTGTGTGCAGTCATAGAATTAAAATTATTTAAAACAAAGATAATTGTTTTGTTACAGATAACTTGTGATCATTTGTAGCTAATGATGAAAATGGGGAATTAATATTGCAAATGAGTAGAAAGTTTATTTTCTTTCTTGATTTTATGTTTGTTTGCTTTATCTTCGGTAATAGGTAATGCAGAAAATATGAACGTTAAAGTTTTGACAGGGACTTTTGTGAGGCACTATTTGTATTCATTAACTTTTTTTCATGATGTAAACTGACATTTGTTCAAGCGAGTTTGAGGAATAAATAAGAGTTCCAGAATGTTCTTTTCTATATACAGTGTGAACAACAGTAGTATGATTCTAGCACTGATTCACGCATATATGGTCATAATCATCTTGAAACTTGTGCCTCTTACTGCCTAGACAGTTAACACCTATTACTCAAGAGTTGACACAGGCCACATTGGTTTATACTAGTTAATCTCATCATTGTTCTCATAGTCTGGTTCAAAGCTGTAGCAAGGGAAAGGCAGGAGGGGTAACTGTTCCAAGTGCAAAGAAAAAGGGCATGCAAGCACAGTGAAGATAATCTTAACTTTATTTGTTGCAGGAGGGGAAGGAACAAATAGTGTATGCCCCTGGCACACAGTTGTGTTGCTGCAGGTCTTTTATGGTCATATTATACAAGTGGATCTTTCACAGAGTCATCATTTTCATTTGCACTTCTTACAGAGTATTGTATCATCACTACAGCTGGACACCTAGGCAGGAAGCCTGCACCAGGCATTCACAAGCTCTTGTGACAGTGGTTTCTGTGGTAGTTTGTTTGACATGAGGAGGTTGTCTGCCTCGTGCACAACCTCATTTTAGTTGCCTTGTACAACATTCTTAATGGTGCAGTAGTTCTGTTCTTTCTGTGTCTCTTCCGAGGCCCCGGGAACTACACGGCAGAGGCAGAGTTCTCATAGTCTTTTCAATTTACACTTTGTAATCTCATGAAAATTTCTCATAGTCTATTTGTTTATATATCACTAGTCATATAGAGTTCCGACACTGTTTTCAGTCTATCCTAGCTAATAGGTTTTTCAAAGTCTGTTAGTTTATACGTCACTAGCCATATCTAGAGGCTGTACAGCATTTTCAGTGCACACTAGCTAATAGGTTTCTCATTGTCTGTCTGTTTATACATCACCTGTCTTATCTATTCTCACAATGTTTTCAGTGTAACCTATCTAATAGATTTCTCATTGTCTGCTTGGTTTATACTATTCTTATGTAGATTCGAGCATCAATTCGCAGAGTGGTTAGATTGTTTGCTTCTTGAGGCAAAGTTACTCGGTTAGAAACCTGATATCATCAAGCTCCAGTTTACTCAGTTGTAAATAGGTACATGACTCATGCTTTTGAGTTGGGCAAGGCAAAGGTAGCGAGACAGGGAACTGGTCACTCCACCTGATAAAGGTGAGACCTAGTATAGTAAGACTTGACTCCCATAACGGCAGCATCTACTGTGGTGCTACCTTTACCTTGACCAATTTGTTATATGGTGTTATTAAAATCTTGTCAGTTTGCAGCAGTTAGTCTCATGTAGTTTTCTCATTTTCTATTGGCATGTACAAGTATCATCATCATTTTCCTTTGCGCTCCATCTGGAGCATAGAACCACCACTCTAGCTGGTCCCCTTGCAGGAAGCCTGCACTGAGTGGTCACATGCTCTTGCAGCTGTGATTTCTGTTGTAGCCCCTTGTACAACCTCGTATTGGAACCTTGTACGACATGCCTGAGTGTGCAGTAGTAGTCCTGTTCTTGTTTTTGTGTCTGTTTAGAGACCATTGGGAACTAGACGGGTCAGAGTTCTTCTGGTCTTTTCAATTTAAATTAGTCTTATGTCAATTCCTTACAGGGGAAGTTGTTGCAGTTTACACCAGTTAGCCTCCAGACGAGTTCTCAATATTTAAGTCTGTCTATTTGAAATGTGTTTATGTTTTACCAAATATTTCCTAACCTCTGGTCACACATGCCACTTGTGAACATTCAATCAATCAGCAGCTTTTAGTTGCCCATGGAGCACAGGTCCTCAGCAACAAAAATAGCAAGCTCTCTCTTGTCATGTGTCATCCATTTAAGGTTCTTCCATTTCTTCTTTATCTTTTTAATGTTTGTCTCCAGCTCTCTTCTCCGCATGTTTTTCTCTTTGGTCTCTCTCTATTTCTCCTTCCCTGGAGGTTTCAGAGCAGGGACTGTCTTATAATGCTGTCAGCTGGTTTGTTTAATGTGTATCATATCCAATGCTGATGTCTTTTTTTTTTTCCACATCCTGTTGCGTTGTTTTTTTTTTTTTTTTTGCACATCCTGTTGCGTTGGTATTTGTGTGGTTGTTTCCATTAGTTTCAAATTAATGATCTTGTTATACCATTTCAATCCTGCGGTTCTGCGCAAGCACCCATTTGGTGGAAGTCTGTATCCTGCTGGTTGTTCTCCCATATATTTCATAGCCATGCAATAGACCTGACTTGACATTTGAGCTGAAGATTCTTAGTTTTGTGTTTGACTTCACTTGGACTTATTTTGATTTCCATATAGTTCCAATGCAGTGAAAGCTCCTTTTGCCTTTTATATTCATATTTTGTTATCATTATCTGTTCGTCCAACATTTTACACATTACCATTTGTGTATATTTTATACATAGATCTTACCATAGCATTTCCCTTGTCACATAGAAATACTTCATCTGCCATTAGCTGTATCTGTTGCAGAAGAATACTGCTTCTATTGTTAAAGTAAATTGATATGTTGGTATGAGCTGTTAAACTCATGTGAAACATTTTCATCTGAACTGTCAATAATTTAAGTATAATGCCTTCAGGGTTTGTGGAACACAACAACCAGACAAATAAAAGCACAAGCACTCTGACCCATTTATATGTACGTGTCAGGGGGGGGGGGGGGGGGGGGGGTGGTTAGAAAAAGTGAATGAAGAACCTAGCAAATAAAAAAATCACGTTCCTATCTCATGCAGTTCATGAAAATATTTTAGTAGCCAGCTCGAAAGTTTTTCATTTGGGAATGCGATCTTAAATGTCGGCGAAAGAGATGTAGTCCGAAATTTCCCTATTTTAAAAAGTCTTTCGTCTCTTCTCTTTTTTAGTGATCATGTAATGTACAACTGATCTTACAGCTTGAATTCATTCAGTAATAATTGGAGCTGTTAACTGCTTTGAACAACAATAGATGTGCCGGTACTTCAAAATTGTTTTAAACAATTAAAAGAAAATCAAAGTGAGAGTTTTCTTTATTCTAAAGTACCCACAAATTAGTGTATTTAATTTAGTTTATATCACTGTAATTTTTTATTCAGGCGCGGAGTCAGATAGGTGTGCCGCAAATTTTTAGAAAATTGAAAAGTGTGCCGTGAACACAAAAAAGGTTGAGAAACACTGATCTAGATATGTGTGTGTAGTGTTTGTTTGTGGAAAGAGAGAGAGAGAGAGAGAGAGAGAGAGAGAGAGAGAGAGAGAGAGAGAGAGAGAGAGAGAGAGAGAGAGAGAGAGAGAGATTATTGCAAAGAGTATTCGGAAAGTCAAAGGCAGTACGAAGTTTTTTGTTAGAAAGGCAAGGGTGGGAAAGAGCTTAGCTTCTCCGTTACCTTCCATGTCAATCCAGATTGCAATCTTTTTTCCGCTTTAAACTCAAGAACATGCAAAGTCACACCCAGTTTGTGCTCACGCACTGTTTACGTGTGCGCCAGTGAGTGTAGACAGTGCTAAGAAAACAGGGAGAGGTCTTTTAAACTTGTTTTTGCTCTGTTATGTTGATTTCTTATGCACCATAAGTCAAGAAATAGCGCGAGACATGTGATGCTGCAGGGAAAAAAAAAAAAATTAAAAAAAGCATGTTGATATAGGTGTGTGTGGGATAAATTTAACTAAAAAAAAAAGCATATGAGTAACGAAACAGCAGACGACAACGCATTAACCAAATTTTAACCAGACTTCGATTTCTTCTAGATAATAGTCTGCACAGTAGGGGATGACAAAAAGGGGAGGGCAGTTGTTTAAATACGGATTATTATGCGTCAGAACCGTGTGGTTCCCGGGGGGTCTCTGATGAGAAAGAATAGGACTGATGCCCCCTCAGGCATGCCATATACGGTCTTATACGAGGTTGAGCGTAGGGCTGGCAACCTCGACATGTACAAACTAATTGCTACAGAAACCACCTCTACCAGAGCATATGAATGCTAGGGGACCAACCTGCTTTGGTTGTCATAAGGATGATGATGATGATTACGCTTCAGATTTTTTTTTAATCGTACGCCCGCTATTACTTACTTACTTACTTAGTCGTTCCCCTTCTACCGTGAGGTGTAGAGGTTTGGAAGAGAGAGCGCCAGACTATCCTATCGGCTTTCTTCCTCCTGGCCTGGTTCCATTCTAGTCCTCGGTCCTTCAAAGATTGTCTAATGTTGTCCTCCCAGCGGACTCTGGGGCGTCCTGGGGGTCTGGATCCCTGGCTCTTTGTTTCCCATGCTTGTCGTGGTAGCCGATCTTCTCCCATTCTGCAGACATGGCCAAACCATCTTAGTTGGGACTGTTCTACTTGGGTCTGCAGGGGGTGGGATTTTAGGCCTTGACGTATCGTCTGGTTGCGGACCATGTCTCTTCTTGTTACTTCAACCACTTTCCTCAGATACCTCATTTCTGAGGTTTGGATCTGGCTTTTATGGGTTGTAGTCATTGCCCATGACTCGCATCCATATGTCAAGACTGGGACATAGGTGGAGCGGTATACAGCCATCTTCGTTTTCTTACCAACCTCTCTCTTGCTGAGGAATCCTCGATTTATGGCCTGAAAAAGTCTCCCAGCTGCTGCTTTTCGAGTGGCCAACTCTTCTTTGATGCCTCCCTTTCGGTCTATAATAGCTCCGAGATATTTAAAGTGGTCGACCTGCTCCAGGACCTGTTCTCCCAGCTTAATCTGATGTCTTCTTTCTTCTCGTGATATCACCATGGATTTTGTTTTAGAGCTGCTTATGACCATCCCTCTCTTCTCCAGCTCTTCCTTCCAGACTTGCAGGTTGGATTGGAGATGTGCCTCTGATTTAGCAATCAGGGCAACATCATCAGCAAATGCCAGCTCTGAAATACAGACCTGTCTCATCTTCCAGTACCCCACTGAATACTTTCTTGTTCTCTCCTTACATGCCTTGATGACATCGTCCATGAGGAGTATGAAAAGATAAGGTGACAGGATATCACCTTGTCTTACACCAGTGGTGGTCCTGAACTCTTCTGACTTATGGTTTGCTGTCCTCACATAATTTCTGCAAGACTTGTAGAAGCTCTGTATAGCATGAATCAGAGGTGCTGGAATGTTCTTCCTTGCCAAACAGTCCCAAAGTTTGCTCCAGGGGACCCTGTCAAACGCCTTTTCCAGATCTATGAAACAAAGATGGATCTCACTCTTATACTCAAGGGCCTTTTCACTCAGCTGTCTGAGTGTGAAGATTAGGTCTTGAGTACTTCGGTTTGCTCGGAATCCGCACTGGACCTCATCCAATTGTGGCTCAGCTAGGCGTCGGAGTCTCTGCTCTAGGATTCTAGAGTAGATTTTACCAGGGACACTGAGAAGGGATATGCCTCTATGGTTTCCACATTGTCGATTGTCACCCTTTTTGAAAATTGGTGTTATGATGGCAATCTCCCAATCCTTTGGTATGGTCTTGTTGCACCACGCTGCCTGTAGGACCCTTAAGAGTAATAGGTCGCCTGATGCTCCATGTACTTAACCATTTCTGGTGTTATACCATCATGCCCTGCTGCTTTGCCCATCTTGATTTTCTCCAGTGCTGCCTTCAGTTCTTCCATCTTTATGTCATCTTCATCACCATTTGTTTCCTCTTCTGTGCTAGTGGTTATCATTTCTGATGCTTGACCTTGCTCACCATCAAGGAGTTCTGAGAAATATTCTTTCCATCTTTCCATTACTTCCTTCGGGGCAGTAAGCAATTTGCCTTGCTTGTCCTTTATAAATTTGAGAGGGCATTGTTTTTCCTTCCTCATGTTCTTTAGGGTCTTATAGAACAATTTCTGGTTTTCTTGCGCATCTTTTTCTAGCTTTTCTCCAAATTCTTCCCAGGACTTCTGTTTTGCTGCTAGCACCTTGTTCTTTGCTTCTGTTCTGAGTATCACATATTCTCTATATTTCTCTATTTGTCCTGCTGTGTTTTTAGCTCCTAAGTATTGTTTCCATGCCATTTTCTTCTCTCTTATTTTCTCTTTGACTTCCTCTGTCCACCAAGGTGTCCTCTTTCTCTTGTTCCCAAGTCGGACTTCACCACATGCTTCTGCAGCAGCTGTCTTTATGTCCTTGAATTTAAGCCAGAGGGTTTCCAAGTCATCAGGTTGTTCTGTGTTTCTCACCGCTGTAGCAATAAGCCCCTGATATCTGGTCTTAATTTCTGGCCCTCTCAGCTTGTAGGTCCTAATGCTCATTTCTCCTGCTCGTTTACTTGGTTTCTTGCGTGATGTTGGGCAGTTCCTAGGCTGAGCAACTCTTTCAGTTGTTCGTTTGATTGTTAGCAGGTAGTGATCACTCCAATCTCTGGCCCCCTCCAGACTCTAGCATCCCGGACATATTTGAATGCGCTTCTCCTAACAATGGCATAGTCGATCACTGACTTCTCATTCTTGGTTGGTTCACATCTAATGTATGCATGTATGCGCTTATGGGGGAACTTTGTGTTTGTAATGATCAGATTCTGCTCACTGCAGAATCTAAGGAGTCGCTTTCCATTGTCATTGAGAGTATATTCTCCATATCTTCCGATAACTCCACCCCATCTAGCATGGTCATTTCCAACTCTGGCATTGAAATCTCCGAGCACAATAATTTCATCTAGGCAGTCATCCACTGTCCTTTAAAACAGCTCGAAGAATTCCTCCTTGACCTCTGCTCTCTCATCCTCATTTGGCCCATACACTATGACCAGGTTGACTATGGTTTCTCCTTCTTTTAGTTTTACAACCATAATGCGCTCCGAGACAAAGTTCCATCCCTTGATACTATCTTTCTGGTTTTTGGCCACAATGCAACCCACGCCCCCTTTAGCTCTTTCAGATGTGGGTACACCACTGTAGAGCAGCGTGTTGCCATCGAGATCCATGACTCCTTGTCCCTTTTTCTTTGTTTCCGTAATAGCCAGGATTTCTAGTTTTGCTTTCCTCATCTCTTCCACCAGCTCCTCTTCTTTCCCATTTATACTTCTTGTGTTCCAAGTTCGATAAGTCGTAGTCCGTAGTCCGTTCCAGTTCGTCGCCTTTAGAATCAGTCCGGTTTTCTCTCTTATATTACTCGTAATCATAGTTTAAAGCAAACAGGTGATTGGCCTGTTGTGCCTTTGCATGGTGGAGGGGCTGCCTCCTTACGGCCTCCGTGCAGGCCGCCCTCCTCCTTTTTTCAGCCGGACTTGGGACCGGCCTTGGCGGAGATGCCCGCTATTACTCGAGGCGAAATCTCCGGTTAATATGTCTAACCTGAGACTGATTTTACGTGAGCATCCATTTTTTCCCCTGTACAATGATAGGTGTCCTCACGCCATTCAGGCAGATACTCGCCGATTTCGGAGGTACCCATTAGAGCTGGGTCGGCTCAGGAGCCGTCCAGGTTATTCCAGTCCCTGGTTGACAACACTTCTTCAAATGTCTTCGTCAGGGCTCGAATTATTCCTGTCCAAAAGACCCAGTCGATGACATACTTTCAAATGCTCTCGCCAGGGTTCGAACCTGGATCACTCGATCGCCATCGCAGTGTGGTAACCACTACACCAGCGCGGCTCCCAACGCTTCAGATAAATGTGTAGGTATAGGGACGTACTTCTAGATAGATAGATAGCTAAACACGTTTCGGGAGGTGGATGGGTACATAGGATTTGGTATAGATAGCAGTGTTGTTGACTCGATACAAAATCATCTTTATTGTGCACTTAGCAGTTAAACACAGAACAGCCTTGTTTGGTACGTACAGTGCGAATGTGGCTATAAGGGGAGGTTTCACCTAAAAAAATTTTTTTTTTATTTTTGTCTTTACAAGCTCCAATTTTTTTGGGCATGTTTAGGACATCAAAGCATCTAATAAAAAATGCTCAATCATTGGAAAATAATTATATTGGGTCCTAATTTGCATATTGTTACTAAAAATAGAAACTTTTTTGTGTCAAGATGCACACTTTATTTGCAAAGATAGGACATTGGAATTTGGCTTGCACATAGATCACAGCATTCTCAAGACTCCCTTCTAGTTTCATTTTCATAAACTGTCCGAGTGATGTTTTATGAATTTTCAAAAATTAGACCCATTTTTCTTGATAAAAATACAGGGTAGAGATACTTTAAAAATTCACTGATCAAAAAGTTACAGGTTTATACTTTTAAAATTAGCAGGGGACAAGCACTATAGTATGAGATTATAGTATACAAAGTTTAAAGCCTTTAGCTTTACAACTTTTTGAGTAATCCTGACATGATGTCATCAAAATTGCTGAAAAACAATATCGTAGAAATAAGCAAAATACAGGGAAAACATGCTGTAAAATTGTCATACTCACATTAGAATCCACCACCTGCATATCCATTATCTTTGTTGGTATTCTTATAATCCAGGAAAGATTTTCTGTGTCTGTATTCTGCTTTTTTCATATCATATGATCTTAGGGAAGCAGAGACTCGTGCCGCGTCAAAACCAGAAAATCCTTTGAAGCAGTATTTCCCAAAAGATAGACCAAGATTTTCAAAAATTCCTCTTCTCCCAAGTTCTCCATCATTGAAAACTATCAAAGCATCATAAACTGAAAGTTCTAATCTGTCTCTTCCTACAAATGCTGCTTTGGGACATCTGTTCCAGATCAGATTGTGGAAAGACTCATTAGAGTTCTGTGTTCCTCCATGGAGACATTTTGACAACAAGAAGTCTGAAGACAATTCATCAAAGACAGGCTGAATTTCTTTAATGACAAATTTAGGCAGCCTGTTTTTGTTAGCCTTGTTTATATCCTTTGGGCACCAATCTCCACAATCTTCATGATCTCCAGCACGGTGCTTGAGAATGGCCATTATGCTTTTTTTCATATTGGAAATTGAACCAATATTTCCTCTTATTGCGGCACCGTAATGACCTTGTATTCTCATAATAGCACTCTTTGTTAATCTTCCAAAATTTCCAATACCCTTATACTTTTTCCCATCTTCTTCGTACTGCTTGCCTTTACATTCTGCAACTTTATCAAGGAGACGTCGTCCCATTCGTTTCTGAACATGGCCGCAGCATTCTAATTTTTTGATTTGAAGTCCCGGATACATTTGTGGCTTTGCCTCGGCAACAGATTTAAAACTTTTTGAATCCCCATCTCCAAGATATTTTACATACTTCAAACCATGTTTTTCCTCAGATCTTCTAAAAATATTAATCATTCCATTTGATTCCATCAGACCAGAGGCACCCTCATGATTTTTTTGGCATGATTTATGACCTGTCATCCACACTTCAAATTCTTCATCTGTTTTGTATTTCTTTCTAGCCTTACTGCAAGCATCACAGTAATTGGACAAAATTTCTACATCAACAACTTTTGCTGCTCTCACTGGGTTCACAGATAGAACTGTTGCTATGCCATTTTTACTTGAGAAGCCTCGCCGTTGCCAGGTGCCATCACATGACACAGTAACTTCATTTGTCTTAACATCTGATTTTAATTCTTCGACAGCAGAATGCATACTTTCTTCTGCACATCTTTTTGTAGCATGCAAAATTTTCCTTTTCAACTCACTGTGTGTTGCTGATGCTACTGGTGGAGGCATATTCATATTTGTCAGAAAACGTTTACTTTTTTCTTTGTTTATTCCTATGCTAAACATTGACATCTGGAATCTTAAATTTATATTTTCAGCAGATGAAGATAGTTGAAAACTGTCACAACAAAATATACAAGTGAAAGTAAATGAACTTGACAGGCCAAAGTGAGTCTCATTCACTGTGTATAAAGACTCTGTAAACTGGTTCTGCTCACTGTTTGTAGTGACAGGTGATGTCAAACACTTTGGACAGGGGAACTGTTTAACAAAATCCAAGACGTTTTCAATGCTGATAATTCTGTATCCTTCAATAGTTTCAGGATCAGTGGGTTTCACAGCTGTAGTTTTAACACTATTTAATTTGCAGAATGATGCCGATGAGTTTAGAGTTTTACGTTCATCTGGCTGAGAATGACAGTTTGACGATAGGCCTAGGCTTATTTCGTTTGTCTGACACGTGGCTGTGACTTTCGGTTGTTTAAGAGAACCAGAATATCTGTTACCTCTAAATTTCCTCTTAATGGGCCTATCCTTCCTTCTTTTACCTGATGCTGTTGATTTATTAACACAATCCATTTTATTAAATAAGAAATCACTATAAATTTCACAGTAATCGCTAATTCTGCTTCACAATGACACAGGAAGTGAATACGAAGTAAATAAATCAGCCAGCCAAGCCCCAATGAAAGCTTGATTCTGATTGGTTGAAGCTGGCGATTTTGTGACAATCATGAGAAGTTTCAGCCAATGAAATGTTATTTTATGTTAAGGTTCATAACTTTAAAAAATTTTAATCTAATGCCCTGGCTGGACTAAATACCGAAAAAATTATTAAAATATGTTAATAAATAAAAAAGTTATAACAAAATAAATTTTTTGCATATATAATTAGCTGATTTGTGGCTGAACATACGTATTTGAAAAATTAATTTAAAATATTTGTAAGCTGAAAACTGCAATAAAAAACATAGTGTTAGGTAGAAAAATGGTGACACTAAACTGTAGCATCAATATTGTAAAAATGATAATTTTTAAACAAAATGCCAAAATATGGGTGAAACCTCCCCATAAACAGTTTTAGGTTTTAAAAAATCGGACGACTTGAAAGCGGCTTTTAGGGACTTGAGACTTGTACTAAGAAACTTGAGACTCGAGACTTGTATTAAGAGACTTGTACTAAGAGACGAAATTTGTACAAAGAGACCTCAGGCTTGTACTTAGAGACTTGAGACTCGACTTCAGACTTCTACTAAGAGACTTGAGACTCGACTTCAGACTTGTACTAAGAAACTTGAGACTCGAGACTTTTATTAAGAGACTGAGACTCGACTTGTGACTTGTACTTTGAGACTTGTACTAAGAGACTTGAGACTCGACTTGAGATTTGTACTAAGAGACTTGAGATTAGACTTGAGACTTGTACTAAGAGACTTGAGACTCGAATTGAGACTTGGTAGGAAATGCTTGAAGACAACTCTGGAGGTAAATAAACAGACAAATGAAGAGAGAAACGCATAGATAGATAAAACGAAATACGAGCTAAAAATGATGCGGAAACAGTTACGTGAGCACATGTAAAAGTTATTCCATCTGTTGTACGACTGGCTGGATCGTCTGAGAACACAGCTTGTGCATTAAGAACGTGAGAAGTCACATCTGTAACCTGCAGGAAACTACACACCCACGTGATCATTATACGCAGAAATGCGTTTTGTATGTCAACAAACAAGAGCAGCTGGGCGGAAGGGAGAGACAGATAAGTGAAGGAACGAGTTTGCTGAATCTTCTTTATTGGAACCAAGTATGTTACCATTTCTCTAGAGTAGGAGTCGTAAAACAGTCGATCGCGTTCTACCGGTAGATCGTGGTGTGATGATTTGGTATAAGTGTCGAATCGAATTAATAATTTTTAATTTAGGAAAATTTCGGACTACTCTCTCTGTTAAGTTATTTTAGCGGGGGAGTTAAATGTTTGAGATCCTCACATGTGAGTCTAGTATTGTGTAGACGCACATTTGAGCGCATCTAAGTTAATTGTATGTTTAATTATTTGCGTACGACCGTGCACCATTCTTACACGGGTATGGCGCCGTTTGTCGCGGCGATTTGTTGCTATCTAGCAAACATACTGGAAAATCCATTGTGGTGGACAGACGTTAGAGATGAATAATGTTATGTGTCTTGGTCCCAAGTCGTGGGAAGACACGCAAAAATGTATTCATATATCTCCCTAGTTGGAGCATGAATAATTGGCCAGAATTGGCTCTTTAAGATATCGCCTTATATACTTATTTCTTTGTTGCAAGTCTTTGGCAGAGCTTCAACACGTCTAGCTATAGCGTGTCGTTAGGGCGCCCAATTTCCTGCTGGGAACTATATTGGATCTTAATTGTTTTGGGAAGAATACCGAAATTTTATACAAGATGGATTGCCTCGTAATGAAAACTGAGATCACACGGACATGTTGCCGCAGAGCTTCCGTTGCCCTTGAGATGGTGACGGTTAGTGCGATCGGTCAACATCAATATTGATCATTTGTATTGACGTACATTTTCCTGCCATGAATTATAATTTGACCCTGAACAAGTATTTCAAATGATGATTGCCTGTATCGCTTCGTCAACGTATTCACGTCTGTTCTCATTGAATGATGTCTCATTGCAAACTGTGCCCTACGAGTCCAGCTTCTACTTTCTCTTCGGTTTGGTCACACAGTCTTGATCCATTATATGCCAAGACAATACAGGCCCGCTGATCATTCGCAAAACTTATTATCCAAAGATACGTCGGCCACAGACAGTAAGCCCGACATGCCAGTAACCATGAAAGAAAGTAGGCAACAGTCTGGTGGCCAGTAAAAGGGGAAAACCTGTTCAACTGGAGAGGTGTCAACTTAATTCGTGCGTCAAGTTTCAAGAAAATGCCATCAACAAGGGTTTCTTGCAGTCTCCTGTGTAACGGTCGACCTTACTGACCTCTATGTGATCCAGCCATTCATACCTTGTGAGGGCCAACGTTGGACTGCTTCCACGTCTTTTTCTCACCATGCAGCGCCCGATACCTTTCGACATTTTTGCTAGTGGAGATCAGGATTTTTTTTCCTTTTCAGATTAGTGGCTTAATATATGTGCTCTTTGTCACCACTGCTTCATGTTTTAGTCGAGCCTTTCTTTTTATGTCCACCTTTAAACTCAATGTTCTATGTGCCATGCGGGAAGGTTGGGCGGAGACCTACGTGGGATTCATCCCAGCTTCACACCAGGGCCCACGTTAGGCGTTCTTTAATGACGTTTGCAGATTTCCCACAGTGGAAATTCCGGCTTATATTTGCCGAAGGATTTCGGTCCACTGTGTTTGGTTGTCTGTGACCCCTTAGTGTTTAGACGTGACGTGCTGTTTTTTATTGTTGTTATAGTGATATTTTTTTCTCTGTGATTAGTTTATTGATTGACTTTGTTGGTAACTGTCATTCTCCACCTTACTATCCTTGATTTATATACACATTTTCTGTTTATACACTGTACTGTTGTTTGTCTCGTATCTTTTTTCGCAGTGTCATTGCATGTTTTGCAATATTTTTTCGTTATTTCTACTTTATTCCTTCTTTGATTCTGCGAACCTTTTCATTCATACTTTGGTATCTCGTCTTCGTATAAGTTGTTCTCAGTATCTTCATCATTTAATGCCTGTCTTATATGCTCTATTATTTATTTTAGTGCATAATTTATTGATTGATTAATAATTATAGAGCACTATTAGTATTCCTGAAATTAAGAGGAATTTATACATAGGTTCAGTGGACTAGAACCTGTCATACATTAATTAGGTAATACTTTTAATTTCTTAAAGAAATATTTGACTAAGTGAGTTAATAACTCATAAACATAAACAAGATGTCTACATTGGATTACTTTATCAAGCAAGGAAAGGTGCTTGGTATGGACGCTGATGAGTTAAAGCGATTTGCAACCTCTGAATATGCAAAAGCCCAGGACGCAGAAAACAAGAAACTTCAGATGGAATCTGAAAAACAGAAAATGCAAATGGAAGCTACTGAAAACGAAAACCGTAGACTTCACGAGCAGAAATTATTATCGTTGGAGCTTGAGAGGATTGAATTAATGAATGGTACTAATACACACGATGCTCCTGAAACTCAAGCAACTACACACAAGAACCATTCCGGTTCTTACAAGATCAGGTTTCCTCCATTTAAGTCTACTTCCGACGATATCGTATTCTATTTAAATAGATTCGAGGCCATATGTGAGTCTCATAAGATAGATAAATCAGAATATTGTACACGACTTATGGAACTTCTCACAGGAAAAGCTTTAACAGCAGTTTGTATGGTGGAAGGACCTAACAAAAATGACAATACTGTCTGGGGTATTTTACTGAAAAATACCAACTTGATGAAGACGGTTATCGGCTCCATTTTAAAAGCTTACTGCCAGAGAATGGAAAGGGCTTCTGTGATTTCATTGCAAATATACGTCTTACTTTTTCCTGCTGGGTTGAACTTTCAGGAATAGAGCACACATATGAAGCCCTTATTGACTTAATGCTCCAGGATAAAGTGATGTCCGCAGTCAACCCATTATTTCTCTCCTTCCTGCATGAGCGAAGGCCTGCTAACCTGACCGTTACTGAGGAAATAGGTTGTCAATACCTTACCGCACATCCAAACATGGTTGTTAGCAACTCTAACGCCAGGGAAGCATTACCAGTGGCATCAGCAATGCCTTACAATAATAACTTACGACATAGGTCACAAAGCACTGATCGTAATTTTGGTAGGGGAGATTACCGGAATTTCAGATCTCACCAAGGGAATCAATTCCATAGCTATTGTCCTGCCTCAAGGGACTGGAGACAATTTAATGGGCCACAACATGTTAGTGAAAACAATTCAGGAAATGGTAGACGTGATAACCACGTTAATAATTGGCAACCTTACAGCAATTCTTATAGAAGCCAACACAATTCAGGTAATGAACATTTTAATCAAAGGGAAAATAGGTATCGTAACCATTCCAATTGGGGTTCTAATCTAAACAAAGGTCCCATTAGAGAAAATAGTCATGGTCGATCTCGGTGTAGAGGTAGATCTCCAAATAATGATAGATCTCTTCGACATGCTAACTCAGCTCAACCTGAGCCTCAGGTGATTTTAAATCGGGGTGACAATAATAGTTACTAATGCTGCAGCTTTTTGTTCTTTTGATTTTGATCGTGCATCACAATGCCGTGAGTGCACGACTCTATTTCAGCCTGTAGTGGTTACTACCTTGAGTTGCAGTCATCCTCCTCCGACTCTTCCAGCCTTGTCTGCTCATGATGGAACAGGTTCTCTTACTCTACACAAAGGGTTTGTCAATAACATACCGGTTAGGGTTCTTCTGGACTCTGGGTGCACGACGGTTGGGGTCCGGCAGTCACTGGTTCACCCGTCTTGTGCTGCAGGTGATTCGTAAAATGCGCGACGTTTGGTGGCAGAGTTGAGACTTTTCCAACTGCCATCGACCACATTGCCACTCCATTTTTTACGGGGCATATACACGTATGCATGCTCCCGAACCCAATCGCCGACCTTATTGTCGGGCGGATACATGGGGTAGAAGATTGTACTCCACAACAGATTGCTGCCTGGGAACAGCATTATATTCATGCTGCTTACGCAGTAACGACTAGAGCGCAAGCTCAAGACCTTTTACACGGGAGTCTTTTATTGATCTTCAACAAATTGATTCATCATTCCGTAAATTTTTTCTGTTAAACAGTATGACACAAATTGTGAGACAAACCTTAAACACTGGGTTTTTTAAATTAAAAATGGGGTGCTAGTATGGATGGTTCGTGATTCTACTACATCTGTACGATCACAGATTTTAGTGCCTCAAGACCTGAGGGTTCGTATCTTACAACACGCCCACGATTCTCAGTGTGCAGGGCATATGGGTTTCTCCCGCACTAAGTCTAGGGTGCTTTCTTCTTCTTTTTTTTTGGCCGGGCGTTAATAAGGAATTTTAAAAATTTTAGTCACATTTTGTAAATAACATTTTCCCAAAACATTTCTTTTTCTCATTTTTGGCATATTTTGTGAGCTAGAAGATAATGACGTGCGAAGCTTCTTAAAATGATGTAATGGTATGCGAGGCTTCTTTTAACTTTAAATTTTTAGTAACGCCATTAAGAAACGCTGCCCTAGATTAAATGTATTTTTGTTCACGTTCCAGGTTAAACCTACAAAGCTAGCTGACAAAAATTCACTTTATTCCTGAACTACATAAGATGTGAACGCGATCTTTTTTTTGAGGTGGAGTTAACAATAGACTTGAGACTTGTACTTGTACAACAGAGTTTAATTTAGTTTGAATTTTCCACTGCTCTGTTAATGGAATTGCAGGAAGCACGTCGCCCTGCATAGATACAAGTCACATAAAGGCTCAACCTATTTAAAATTCCAAACACTCTGAAACCTGAAAAAGTTCACGATTTTATCCAGGCGGAACTTTAGACAGCTCAGTCTTTCGAAAGTAGAATCTCACAGCTCCTGTGGCTTTGGAATATTCGACCGTAGAGTGATCGTTGCAACTTTTTATCTGAACTGCAAGGGAGACTGAAGTAACATGTCTTCTTCTTCGTTCGCTCTCATTTAACCACGGACATTTCTATTGTAAAGTTGGCTTCTCTCATATAACCATGTATGTTTCTTTCTTAAAGATATTTCATCTCGAGCGTCTCTCGCCGCTCTCATATAACCGCATATTTTCCTCTCCAAGAGTTGGCTGCCAGTCTGAGGCTTCTCTCGTCTCTCATATAACCACATCTATTCCTGTAATAAAGACGGAAGTCTGTCTCAGGCTTCTCTCGTCGCTGCCACATAACCGCGTATGTTTCTCTCCAAGAGTTGGCAGGCATTCTCGGGCTTCTATGTTCTCTCTCATATAACCGCATATGTTTCTGTAATATTGTTGGAATTCTGCTTCAGGCTTCTCTTGTCGCTCTCAGATAGCATATCGATTTCTCTAATATAAAGCCGGTGGTCTGTTTCACCAGCTATCATTATTACTAAATTTATTGTCAAACTGGAGCCGTCATGACGAAATAAACACATACATCTTGACTGTATCTGAATGATAGATCTGAGATAGTTGTGAAGAGAAGTTCATAGTTGCATCAGCTAATATAAGCCAGATGGTATTGGTAATGACATAACGAGGTGCGTTGGTAATGACATAACGAGGTGCGTTCCCTTGAAATTGTTGGACCTGTTTAAAAGGAGGAAAAAAAAACCTACCCTGATTTTTTAATTTTTATTTTGGCTTGGTTACAGCAGAAGATTGTGTACCAGCGTTTTCCGTATTTCATTTAAAAAAAAAATATTTTTTTAGCCCACTGTTATATTATATCAGCTCATTCATAGCCCCTGTTTTTCCCCACTGACCCATACTTCACTTTCTTTCATTAACCAAGTCTTTTCCTCCGTTAACTTCTGCCTTTGTTTGTTAATCCTGTTTTTAAGCTCAGTTCACTTCTGCCTTTATTTCATTAGTCCTATTTGTCTTGCACACACACACACACACACACTCGCGCGCGCGTACGTATATATATATATATATATATATATATATATATATATATATATATATATATATATATATATATATATATATATATAAAGGTAAAGAAGGGAAATGATCCCATTACACGCCCATTGAAGCATATTGGGAATATGGTGTTAGGCCCATATTTTCTTGACCTTCGGCACACTAGGGGTGATGTGGTCTGCATCATGTCGGCCTCCTTAACCTTCATAGAGTTGCTCTGGTACCCAATTCATGAGGCTGGGTCGACCTCGGAGTCGTTTGCGGTATAAAAAAAATCCCACCTCAACTGAGGATTGAGCCATATACCACCGAGCTAGGAAGCCACTGCACTACCGCGGCTCCATATAGTTAGTATATAACGAAAAAAATACAGTATTTTGCATATATAAAAAAAATTTACCCTGCCTTTCCCTTAATTGAATGATATAGTATGTCACACAACACGTGGCATCATCATTATGCTTCAACTTCCAAAGGAGCATAGGCCCATAAACAAACGTATCCCAAGTCTTCCTGTCCCGTGCCATCGTCTCATGGTCTAATCATCTGTAGGTCTGTTTCCAGTTATCTTCTCCGTGTGTTCCTCTGTCTCCCTTTACTTTTCCAGGGAACAACAAAACACGTTATTGTTATTGTTAATCAGAATCGACCTCACTTCACTCCAGGCAAACCCATAGGTGCTCAGTTTCCCTCAGCAAATGTCGAAGAATATGAATGCTAATTGTACCTGGGTCGGAGTGGCTCAGAGGTATGGTGTCTGCCTCGTACTCAAGAGGTACCGGGTTCGATTCCCAGTTCTTCTTCTTTGATCCTTAACCACCGACCGTCAAAGCAGTCAGTGGCCATCACACATAGTGGCGTCTTGTAGGGCAACAACAAATTGATTCCACTTTGCTCGATCGGTGGCCATCCTTCGTACAGTGCCCCAACTCTGGTTCGTTCTTTGCATCCCAGCCTCCAGTCCTCCGCCAGGTTGTTTTTGGTCGGCCTCTCTTTCGTTTTCCTTCAGGGGTCCAAAGCATAGCTGTTCCCGTGATGGCATCGGAGTCTCTTCTGAGGACATGGCCAACCCAGCTCCAGCGTCTGCCAGCTATGATAGTGTGCATGTCCTCCCGCTCGCTCCGAGCAAGCAGATCTCGGCCGGTGATGGTATTCGGCCAAAAGATGCGGTGAATTTTTCTTAGGCATGTTGTGTGAAAAGAGGACAACCTCGACACCTCCCTCTCTGCAACTCTCCAGCATTCCGCACCATAGAGAAGCACAGAAAGCACACAGCTCCGATATAATTTTAATTTTGTGCTTGTGCTGTATTGAGAGGACCTCCAGATGTTGTTTAGGCCACAAAAGGCTGTTCCCGCTTTACCCACTCCGATGTCGATGTCCCTGCCTGCCCCGCCTTCTGGTGCACTATGCATCCTAGGTATGTGAAGGTGTCTGTCTGTACCAGTTGCTGATTCCTTACTGATATGGGCTCAGGGCCGCTCACACTGAGCATCATGACCTCTGACTTCTTTAAATTGATGTTCAAGCCCACCTGCTGGCTATACTTATTAAGCCCATCCGCCTTTTCCCGGACGTGCTGATGCGAATGTGCCAGCTGTGCAATGCCACCCGCACACTCCAAATCTTCCAACGCAGAAAACGCAGTCCATCCCGCTCCTCCCGGACTGCCCTCCGCCGTCCGGCGCACCACCCAGTCCATGACCGCCAAAAAAAGAGTTGTTGATAAGGGGCATCCCTGTCGCACTCCTGCCCTCACCTCAAAGGTTAGGCCGCTCTGCCCAACACTACATGTAAAGTTGGCATAGAGGCTTTTTATGATTGACACTATGCAGCTTGGAATGCCATAAGCCCCCAGCACTTTCCATAAACTGTCCCCATGCTGTCAAAAGCCCCTTCAAAACCAACGAAACCAATGTACAGCTGTCCCTGCCACCCCGAGCACCGCTCTACAATGTTCCCGAGAGCGAATATACGATCCACACATCCTCTGTTCCCTCTAAATCCCGCCCGCTCTTTCCCCAGCCTGTAGTCCACCGCTTTTGAAACCCCCTGTATAACCATCCTGCCCAGTATCCCGCTGGGAACCGAGAGAAGAGCGACCCCTCTCCAACCATTGCAGTCCGCAAGATCTCTCCCCCCCCCCCCCTCCCGGGAAACCCGACAACCACTCCCCCGTTCCACTCCGCTGGTGCCATCCCTGCCCTCCAGACCCGCACAAACAGTGGCTCCAATAGCTCTGCCGTCAGCCCAGGGTCTGTCCCAAATAGCTCTGCACCCAAGTCACCATGGCCAGGAGTCCCTCCGCTCTCCAACCTCCCGACCGCTGCGATGACCTCTTCTCCCCCCCCCCCCCCCCCCTGCGGAGTGTCTGTATCCAGATCGCCCTCAGCCCCAGGAACATTCAACCACGTCTCCGGCGGCCCCCCCCTCCCGCCCAGATCCCCTCCGAAGTGTTCTGTCCACCCCGTTTCCTGTCCCTCTGCCGCCGCGATGAGACTCCCGCCCACCTCCCACCAATGCAACGCTGCCTGCACCCCGCCCACCGCCGACGAACCCAGTCACCTTGCCCTGTTCACCTCCCAGTGCCGCCCCCTCTGCCCGTCCCGCAAGATCGCCCAGGAAATTCCCCCTGTTGGTTTGGGCCTACCCCCCCCCCTCCCTTCCCCCCCTCCCTCCCTCTCTGTCCAGCCGACTGCACCGTTCGCTACATAATTGTTTTAACCTGGGGGACTTCGCTTCTGTTTTCTTTCTTTTCATTACCTTTCTCAGTGCCATGGCGTTCAATGCCTCCGGTGCCATCCAGCCCCGCCCCACCCCCTCCCCCCCGGAATCCCAAGCACGACCTGCCGCCCTCCTTATACAGTGTTGGAATGGCGTTGAACCCCCGGTCTACACCATCAGTCAATGTCCCCTCCCGACCCATGGCAAACCGACATCGTTTCTCCACGTCAGCCGCAAAAGCCCCTCTGGTAAGTGGGTCCTTCAATTTGCTGATGTCAAACCTTTTCTGTGTAGTTACAGCCGGTCCAGCCCCTCTTAGTTTCAATTTCAGTTGTGCTACTACTAAATGGCGATCACTCCCCACATCTGCACCTCTTCCCACCTTCACATCCCGTAATGCATGTCCCTATCTACCATCAATCATGATGGGATCCATCTGGTTTCTGTCCCGACCACCCGGCGACTCCCATGTCAACCTGCGAATTTCCCCATGTGATTCCCAGTTGAGGGAATATAATTTATGGAATTTATTTTTCAGAACCTAATGATCCTAATGATGTCATACTCCCGCCTGGTCTTCTGGGTAGTGAGATCGGATGCCTAGCCTTCTCGGATAAGGGCGAAAAAAATCGGAGGTCCCATGTGCAAGTTGCGCACGTTAAAAATCCCACGGCAGCTGGAAATCGTAAAGAGTAGGCTTTTCAGGCCGCTGCCCTGACAAAATTTAAAAATTAGGAAACCTACCCACCACAAAAATATTTATAGAATGTGTGATTCCTATACATTGTATACACACATTGGGATTCTCGCCGGTGCTACGGAGTTCGTGCACTGCGATGATATCCTCCTTGTTTGATCTAAGGGAGGAGATCGGAGCACTGATGGCGTTGTCCGTGTGCAATGAAGATAGTCCTTAACTCTTTCAGTCCCAAGCAAAAAAGTGGGATTGGCCCAAACAAAAATGGCCATACCAGTATGTTTTTATTGTTTTTGTTTGGAAATAATTTTTTAAAATGTTCATATTCATAAATAACAAAAGTCCATAATGGATGGCTATACTTTAAGAAAATAGCGTTTTTGAGTTGCCAAAATTAGAAAACAGCCCTAGAAAGGATCAAGAGATACGAAAGCCAGTATACTGTTGATTGGGCCAAATGGGTCTAGCGGGAAGTACAGTATAATGGCTCTTGGGGGTTAAAGAGTTAAAAACCAAACAAAAAACCAAACCTGTTGCACGCTGGTTGTACATACGACGGATGCATCTTCTCTCGTGTCCATTTCTGCTAGTCCCACGTTTGAGGCCAAACTCGAACAGTCTCAGCCTTGTTGATTCATCGAATGCAGTGTCATTATCCAGCAGGCGATCATTAAATGCCCTTATTATCTCTCCCTTATCCATGTCCAGTGTCCCCACTATGGGTGCTGTAGAGGCTAGTCTGTCAGCTCTCTCATTGCCACGTACCCCTGCATGCCCAGGACAGTAGATCCACACCAGTTCTTGAAGACTTGAGGATTCTATTGATGTTTTCCATTCCTGCCGCAGCCATCCGTTCTGAACTTTCTGAAGCATGGCTTAAGAGTCTGACTATATAACTGCTCTGGTTGATGGAGTTTCAGACAGCCACCTCAGTGCTGCAGTAACTGCCTCTACCTCCATTCTCATGCTGGAGGTTGTTGTCATGTAGGCTCCACTCTGTTCAGCGACGACCCTGCCCTTTATTATCGCAAAGAAGCCCCATCCTGATTTCTCACCACGCACTACAGACCCATCAGTGTACACAATGGCGTCATCATCCCCAGCATGATTACTTATCAGCTGATTAATTTCCAGTTCTGCTTTTCCATTGCCCCAAGATCTGCACTCTCTGCCAAGGCTAATGATGACCTGCTGGTAGTTTATTCAGTTCTCCCCTGACTTACTCCACCCTTCCCCTTTGGGTACATTTTCAACCCTGGTAACCTGACCAATCGTAGCCTGTGCCTGTGCCATCCATGACATCCCCCTCTTGATTCTTGCTCCTTTGATGTCAGCTACGTTCGCATGTAGGGGGTGTCTTTTGTCGGTGGTTACCCGCATATAGGCTTTTGCCTGGGCCATTGCATATCTGGATCTAATCGACAGCAATCCGAGCATGTATCTCAGTGTCAAAATGGGGGTATCACGCGTACAGTCCAAAACTAGTCGCATCCCTTCATTTTGAATGCTTCCAGTCGTTCACATTGTGACACTGACAGCGTGAGTATACCTAGCCCGTACTCGATTACTGAAATCACGAGCTGATGATACAGGAGAAACAATAGTCTCTGTTCCAAGCGCGCAGCAGCCGTTTTTTTTAAGGCTGCCAGTCCTCGCTTGCACTTCTGTATGATAGTTCGACATAATACTTGAACGATAGCCAAATCAAACGTTACTCCCAGATACTTCAGCCTGTCTTGCCTTTCAATGTTCTGCCCATTGAAAGTGATATCTGGAGGGTCTGCTTTCACTATGGAGTTGTTCAAAGAGCACCACATCAGACAGGCCTTGTCGGGATTGACCTTTGATCCGCTTTCCGCACACCATTTAAAAACCGCCTGTAGTGTCTCTTGTATGCCTTGGACCATTTCCTGTCTGAGCCAGTTCTGTAGACGAGTATGTCATTTGCGAAAGTTAAAGTTAATATTCGTCCCCTGTCCTGTTGGTTGAAAGGTTTCTACTTTTGCTGTGTAGATGTTAAACAGCACTGGTGATAGTGGAGAACCCTGGGGTAGTCCCGGGCAAATGCGCATTGGTTCTGATGTCCAAGTTTCCAAGCGAAATGCAACTGATCTCTCCATTAAGACAGCTGCTATCCACTTTGTTATCCAAGGGTTTACACCACATGCCATTATACAGTCTATTAGGGTTGCAAAGTCCACACTGTTATAAGCATCCTCTAGGTCAATTGCGACAGCCATCGTTTCTCTTTTATCCTGGAATCCCTCGTACGCAAACTTTCCAGCGTTACCCCATGTTGTTTTCATAGGCCTATAGCTACCCAGGGTATCAGGAAGGGTGTGTGCATTTTCGAGGTGGCTCATTACTTGTCTTGCAACTATCTTTTCAAGTAATTTACCATAGGCATTCTGTAGTGTAATAGTTCGATAGATGCTGAGCAGTGTGGGGTCTTTGCCAGGTTTAGGGAGTGGCCGAAGATAACTGTAGCCAGTCTTCCGGCACCTCAGCATTCTGTATGCTGGTATTGAAATCGTTCACCATATTTATAATGGCTGTGTCTTCTGGCTGTTTAATGTGATGGTAATGTACACCATCAGGACGTGGAGCAGTGTTTCTGCTGGTTTTCTATGTGCACACCGCATCCTCTTCAGAAATGAGATCGAAGTATATCTAGCCCCTTAGGGCATTTTCCAGAACAGTATCCTTTATTTTCAGGCGGGCTCTTTTGTCACCTTTATCCGTTAGCTCCACATATCGATTGAATAATGCTCTTCTCTTCGTCCGTCTTTAGGCTAATTCCCATTGAGCTTTTGATATTAGGAATGGGTTGGCTTGCACTTTTCGTATTCATTCTTACAGCACTGTAATTATGTAAGGACCAGAATTTCTGTAGGGTTTTTCCGTCCCCACGTGTGTCGCAAAGTCCTCCCACACTTTATCTTTGGCAAGCTTTTGAATCTATTAACAGCTCTTTGCTTTTTCTCCTTCATCTCTTCAACCTCTCCCTCATTCATCATTCTTCTTTTTCGTGCTTTACGCCAAAACACGTGGCATACTGCAGTATATCATTATTTCTTTTTAATTTTAAACTACACACACTAACATTTACAGGTTAGACGTAACTTGTTTATAACTACTGCTGGTATGTCTGCAGAGCTGTTCCCCTAAACTGTCATTTAATTTTGGTTTTCAGTTCTTCCACCGTGCTAGGCTTTGTCTTGTTCTCGTGACGTTGATTGACTTTTGTAGACGGAGTTTTCATTAAGGTAAAGGTAATCCCATAGCACATACTGCCTTAGGTAGTGAAGTGTTATAGACTTCACTATACTAGGTTCATCGTTTTTTTTAATAATCAGGTAGGGTAAACAGATCCCTTTCCTCCCTGCCTTGCCTTCCCTAATGTGATGGATTTGGTGTTATTCTATAAATATTAGTAATTTTAATTCTATCAGGTGTGAGGTCAGCTATGCAAGCCCCTGAGGTTTATTAATTTCAGATAAGTTTACAGGGAACCTGTCTGCTTCCACCAATGACCTCACCCGATTATATATCTTCCCCTACTGAAGTGTAATGGTGTGTGTATATTGTCTAGCAAGTGTCTAGGGTATATGCAATGTAATGAAGGGTAGAAACAGGACAACAACTACACCTATTACTAATAAACAATGATTAAACAAGTCACTGGTTAAGTTTTCAATTTAACATATTTTTTTTCTTCAATTTATTTTCCTGTATCTTTGTTATTCTTTTAGACACAGGAATAATCAACTTAAAATGATAATACAAATATTTACAGCAATTAATTCACAAATATAATTGAGTCTGTGTTTTCCCACAATTATTTATATGAGTTAAGCTAGAAAAGTGTCAAGTATTCCTTGCTCCTAGAAAAGGGTACAGGTTGTTAGAACGTTTGGATTCATCACTGTCTGGGGGGAGCCGCGCTAGCGTAGTGGTTACAACACCGCTCTGGCGACCGGGTGATACAGGATCAAACCCGGGCGACGGCATTTGAGGATTTTTCGTCGACCGGGATTTGGACTGGATTAACTCGAGACCTGGCGAGTACATTTGAAGGAGTGTCGTCGACCAGGTACTGGCGGCTCCTGAGCCGACCCAGCTGCAATGGGTACCTCCGAAATCGGCGAGTATTTGCCTGAATGGCGAGGGACACCTGTCTCTGTACAAGAAATAAAGGGATACTCACGTAAAATCAATGTCAGGTTAGACATAAAATAATAACCTGAGATTTCGCCTCGAGTATTAGCGGGCGTACGAAAAAAAAAAAAAAAAAAATCACTGTCTGACACAATACATTTTGGGAAATTGAGAGTTGGATTGTTTGCGATATCAAATGCCCCAGACACGATTGCTTATCTGGGATTTCTGGTAACAGGCTGACTGAAGTATACAATGCCAGCTTCCACTGCCAAGTCACGTTTCTGCTTCTTGTAATATATTTATGTGCAGGCACTCAGTAGATATGGCCTCACGGCAGAACTTATGGCACCAGCTTCGCCAGATGAGACAGATCCTGGGGAGGACGTGCATGATCTAATGCCCGAACCAGGCTGGTATGCCCTGCAGCCAATAGAGGGTCCTGCCCCGAGACGATCTGAGAGGTTACAAGTGAAGCGCCAGAGGTAGTGATGTTGTCGGGACGACAACAAAATCAGGAGGGAGATATGTGATGGGGCCGAAAAGGAGACGCCCGCCCCCTACCTGTTTTTGGGCAGATTTATCGCCCATGTATTTTAGAAGTGCGCGAAGCATGCTGAGATGTAAATTCTTCAAGATTGATGAAAAGGCCATAATAAAGCCTGAGAATTAATTGTAGTGTATAGTTGTGAGTCATATTTGATATTCGTGTGTTGTATTAAATAGCTGTAGGTTTTATTTGTGTTTTCGCTATTCCTAAAGCGATAATCGCGTGTGATATTTAAGTAGCCAAGATTAATACGCCTAGCGCGCAGTAAATTGTGTGATTAGACCTGGGCTTATAAAAGAATGCGATAACCAGCAGCGGCCCTTTTTAAGTATCAGTCCAGACAAGAGAGAACAAAACGAGGCGCCCTGTGTACCCACACAGAAGAACACAAAGATATGACACGTGAGTTAATTTAAATTAGCATTAGTTTTATATAATTCGGAAATAATATCGATGTGGCTGTTTTAATGTTTAGTGATATAGATAGATGTGTTTCCAAAGGAAATGTCTTTTTAGGACATTATGATTTAGTCTTGAAATGATAGATGAGTGAAAATAATGTTTGATCGGTTTTATTAGGCACACAAAGCCCAAATCACATATGTAAGAGTTTAGTATCAAGTATTCCATTCATCAGAGAAGGGCAAATTTAGTAGGAGAGCGTTTTATACATGAAACTGGACAGAGAAGCGATTTTTTACTTGAATTTAGATGATATTGACTGATATCAAGATGGCGGCCACGTGGTCATGAAAGGCGGCGCGTCACCATGCGTGTGTATAAAGAAGACGCCAGTTTTATATTGTGTGAATTGACACGTGGGTGGGAAGCAGATTAAGATAATTTTCCCCAGTAAAGGAAAGAAAGAGTTGTCGTGTTAATTTTCCTTTATATGATGACTAGTTCTAGTTGTTAAGTCAAGAGTAATTATATTTTTTTTCTTTAATGTACAAGTAATTGAGCGTATTTCACGATGATTGATTATTCTACTGTATATATTTATGGGTTACTTTGAAGCGAGATATGTATTTAGATTTCTGGAGAGCGTGCGTAAGGCGTAAGGCACGTTGAGACAGGTGTTTCTATGTTTGCTTCTGGCGGAGCATGGAAACACCAATGCAGCTGGTGTCCATTACAGGCTCACAAGAAGCATTTCTATGCTATTACGAGGGTTGTTTCTGTAACAATATGTTTCATGTGATGAGTTCCCAATCTCATCAGGGGTCATATACGACACGCTTGTTGCCAGGCGCACCAGTCGCCATTTACGACATGTTCAGAATGCAGGAATGAATACTGAGATGGAGCAGTTGCGGGGTGGTGGTTTATTCTCATTATTGAGAGTTTGTTCTACAGATAGTTGAATATTATTTTATGTCCAGTTGATGATTATTTAATTATGGTTATCTGAGGAATGGTTGTGAGAGCACGTGGGCTCATTTCAAGATATATATTTCTCTTCTCCGCTCCTGAGGGAGCATGGGGCCAACAGTGTGGTTTGCCTTCAGATTAAGCATTCAGATGCTCGGGCAGTAGTGGTTTTGGTAGCAATCTGTGTTACATGGTGAGGTTGCCAGCCTCATGCACAACACCATACAAGTCGCATTGGACGACATGCATGAGTGTGTGTGTGTGATAGTTGAGTGTGTCAGGTGGCGGCGTAGGACAGTTTGACAGGTCAGAGCGTGGTGTTTCTTATTCAGTATTATATTATGATTTTAACTATTCTGTGCTTTGTTTGCTTCTTCAGATTAGCATCGGGCACTGTTGGATGTTTTGTTTTGTTTTGTTACGTTCGCTAGTTTATTTGTTTAATGTTTGCTTTGTCACTGAATGGGTTGTAAAAATAAATATAGCCCCTGCCTCTAGAATCAAGAGTTTTATTGTTGTTCGGGTCGGTGCGAGTGTGACAAGAGAGTGATCAACTATCACAATATAATCATCATCATCAGCTCGCCCACCCTACCACATTAATAATATCAAGTCATGTACAATCACGGTGACATGCTGAAGAAGACGGCCAGTGATCTTCCTGGTCTTATGTCATAATACAACATTTTTTTTTCTTTTCTCCCAATATGGCAGAAAGCCTGTCTGGCTTTTCTACAACAGATTAATACATTTCCTAACAACGCTGTGAAACAACACAGAGTTTGATGTTGACTTCCCTCTAGATACACGTTTTCCCCCATAAGGTTCATACAGATTCAATAATGCATACATAATAATGATAAAAATGACAATATAAATGTTTTCATTCTTACCGCATCAAAGAAATTTACACACTAAACAGTTGAATATTGCGATATATGGCGTAATCCAAATCGCTGCTAGTGCAGAAATAGCAAACAAGTAAGTACTCCTTCCTTGTCTTAAAACAACTTCTTTAGTGTATAAAATGTTGTTAACAAGTGGCCCCTAATACCAACTACTAATTGGTTTTATTCAACCGTTAGTATATTAAACCACAGCCAATCGGGGACCGTTTGACTTCTAGCGTTCTTTTTCAAAACTGACCTCAAATATTCAAAATTAGGACTCCTTCCCCTCTGTCCCCACTACGGGCAAACTGAGAAAGATTTTCAAGTCCATTCGTCTATCTGTCTTCTGTCCAACTTCTTTATTTCTTAATAGTTTTAAATTATGATACATACTTATTGATCCTGTTGTTATCTATCGCACCGTCATTACATTATTTTATTCTTGTATTTATGTCTAATGCCTAGTATCGTTTTATTTCTACAATGCTTCAAAAAAATATTTCCTATCTCTCCTATTCAAATTAGTAAACACGAACTAGCGACACTCCGTCTCATTCCCCCATTCAGTACTGCATATTAAAAAAAATCTCACGTTAATCGTAATTTTTTTTCCTTTTTTATTTTTAACTATAGCTCTCCTACAGAACGAAGTATCGCTTGTAATACGTTACCAAATTTTTAACAACACGTTCGTAGAATACTACTTTAGCCCTACTTCTTAGCTAGAAATGCGACTTATGTGTGTGTTTATATCGGCTGACAAGTCCAACAGTGTGAATGTATGCTAAGAACGCGTGTCGATAAAAAGGGGGGTCTGCAAAACTTGCGACGTCGCGTTTCTGCCATGCTACAACATTGTTCTCTCACTTTTATGCCTTCGTGTATTCTTTTACACGTTTTTCTTCGTACTCTCTTGCTTTGAAGGCTAGGCTTGAACTGTGACGCTAGTTTCAAGCACGCGGTAATAAAATCAAGTGGCTTTGCTAGCGAGATAATTAACTAGCATTTCTACAGCATACATTGGATTCCCGACTGGCATAGTATAAGCTGTTAGTCACTAACACACGGGCTGTTTTATTTACTAGCATTTGGGAGTACAATTCTATGGAAATTAGCGTTTGTCTCACAGATTCTACCACACCTAACTCAACCACCAGAGTCAGGTACCCATTTACAGCTGGGTAAACTGGAGCGTGACGCTACTACGTTTCGATCCCAGAACCCGGTAACTGTGCCACCGAAAGACCAGTGAACTAACGTCTTAGCCGCTCAGACACTTGAGGTTTTAGTAGCGCCATTAAATACCTTCTCATCGTTTTCTATTCCACATAAACAAGGGTTTCTTTACCCTTTGGGGTCAGTGACTGCATTCTACGTGATTTTAAAATTTCCTCCTCTTCTTCGTACACTCTCAGACGTCAACTTGAATATGTTCAAAGAAAAAAGTAGCCAGCTTGAAGCTATTTCTATTTCTGTAGAGCTTTTCCAGGAATGGTACTGGGACAGTGATATGTGCTTTCTCTATTCCTCATATGTTGGGCATCTTTGAAGCAGATGTTCAGCAGTCATTTTATCGGTTCCACAGTCATACTCATCGGTGGTATCTCAATCTGTTGTGGATCTGAAATGTAACGTTTTTTATTTTGCATTTATATACATTTTTTTCTCAAGAAGGAATCGATAGCCTTCATCGGACAACCAAAGGGGTTCAAACCCTTCGTCGAATAATCAGAGTTATCCATGGTGTTACGGGCTTTTCACTGATTTAAATGGATTAGTCTAGTATTATTTTTCGTACAATTATTTGATCGTCTGTTCTGTGATCGTCTTTGATAAAAATCAGGGAATTATTTGAAAATCCACCCATTTTGTTGTTACCAAACCTACATATTCCATTTGTAATTCAAACAGATGCGTCAAATTACGGCATCGGGGGCTGTTTGCTACAATGGTACAAGGGGATGCCACATCCGTGTTTTTTCGTATCCCGCAAGTTGACCCCAGCCGAACAGAAATATGCAACAGGGGAACGGGAGCTCCTGGCTGTGGTATGGTGCCTTGAGAAGCTATCAAAGTACTTGATTGGCACCCACTTCTACATCCAGACAGACCACAGCCCACTTACTTTCATCACATCCAGAACGATGCGGAACGCGAGATTCACCGTTGGTACCTGTTACTCCATGAGCTCTCGTTTACAATATTGCCAATCTCTGGAACGGACAACAACCTCGCTGATCTTTTATCACGGAATTATTCCGGACAGGATGGGAATTGACTTTAGTTAATTCATTACTACTACTATATTTAGTATTCTATGACAAACGTTGATATTAATGATGTTAATACAGTTGACATTAAAAAATCCGGCCATCGATAATCCGGTTCCTTCAGATTTCCGGCATGGATTTCGGAGCGCATTTTTTAATTTACCGCGTTGGCGCGCCACTGTTTTCTGGAGCCGTTTATGTTTTGATGCAGCTGTTGGGTCTTGCTTGCACGTGTTAACAGGCATTCCTGCTCATTCCTTCTCATTTTATCATTTATTTGCTGATGTATAACCCCATTATGGATTGAGCAAATAAAAGAAATGGTGTAAAATTAAACATTTAATTTTCTTTCTTTAAAGGACTGTACAGGTAGTCATTTTCTGTTAAATATATACAGCATATATAACCATAAAAAATCCGGCATTTTCAACAATCCGGCACTCCTCAGGTCCGGAGGTTGCCGGATTTTTGAATGTCAACTGTATAATTATAATTATTATATGTTAATATAATATTCATAGATTGCATACGGGTACGTCGTCTCCACCACTCTCACACGTGCCACAAGTGTCACGTTTGGGATCGAGGAGGATGATGTTGAGGATTGTTGCATGATTTGCAAGCATCTGGGTTTGAGCTCGATTCGGATAGTTGCACCATGAAACACCTCGGCTGAATAAATAAATGAAATATACCGCGTATATCGATGCATGACGCGTTAGACATAGTAACGCAGTCGTTGTGTGGCCTTCAAGGCAAATGGCAATGTTTCAAAATATGTGGCATGGCCACTTAACCAAAGTGTTTTAAAGATGTGATATAGCCACTCAAGTGTGATAGTGCATAACTAGGAAGTTATATTTAAAGCAGAAATAAAGAATGTATAAGGACCCTCGAGTCTGAAAATATAAAACGGCAATATTAGCCGCTATAATTTATAATTAACGTAAGTCGTAAAATATGAAACGCAGTTAGAATATGTAGGGCTGATTAAGCCTGGCTTTGAATGCCAAAGTAAATTTATATATTAGACAGTGTATCTAATAGAACTAGCAGAATGTTTAATTTTGTATAAATACAAGAATTATGCCAAACAGTTTTGGTGGAAATATAATCGAACGTTAATTATAACGATAATGTATCGGACATGCAATGTCTGTGAAAATATAGACTCTACGCTATAATGTATCCAGTGCTCTTGATGTGAACTATATTAAGTATTGTCTGTGGTTCATGATGGAAGAATGAATCCTTATTAAATTATTATTTCGTCAAAAACTGGTCTTATTCAGTAACGTATTCAAGGTTCCAGTTATGACTGTTTTTATGAAGAATGACCATTGATCTTCAAATGAATACACACGCTGTCACACTGGTAATATGAAATGAAACGATATAACACGGTCATTCAAATACGAGGGGCGTTCAGAAAGTAATGCACCACATCGTTTTTCTCAGGAGCTGTTTATTCAAAAAGCATGAAATTTATACACAATATACATGGATATGTCCTGTAAACATCGGTATTATTCAACATAATCCACATTAACTTGTACGGCTTTATGCCAACGCGAAACAAGTGCATGTATTCCTAGCCCGTACCAGATTTTGTCTTGATCATGTAGCCATTTCTTCGCTGCATGAATCACTCTTTCATCATCTTCAAACCTTGTCCCACGGAGTGCATCTTTAAGTGGACCAAATAGATGAAAATCAGAGGGTGCCAAATCGGGACTATAGGGTGGATGGGGTAGTACAGTCCAACCCAATTTGGTGATTGCTTCCCGTGTTGCCAGACTTGTGTGAGGTCGCGCATTGTCGTGAAGGAGAAGCAGGTCTGCTGGATTCTTGTGCGGCCGAACTCTGCGAAAACGTTGATTGAGTTTTTTCAATGTCTTAATGTAAGCTTGCGAATTGATTGTCTCTTCTCTTGGCATAACGTCCACAAGAATCACACCTTCAATGTCCCAAAAGACAGTGATCATGACCTTTCCAGCTGAAGGAATTGTCTTGAATTTCTTTCTTCTTGGTGATTGCGGATGATGCCACTCCATTGACTGTCTTTTTTTCTCAGGTTCAAAATGATGTGCCCAGGTTTTGTCACCTGTAACGATCTTAGCCAAAAAGTTCTCTCCATCAGCATTGAAACGCTCCAACAATTCAGAAGAAATTGCTTTCCTTTGCAATCGGTGGTCATTTGTGAGACTTCGAGGAACCCATGTTGCGCAAACCTTAGAAAATCCGAGAGTTTTTATAACTGCATTTGCACTACCAATGCTGACTGACAGCTGTAAGGCCAATTGTTGAGTAGTGATTCGCCTATCAGTAAGAATAATGCCCTCAGCGCATTTCAACATTTCTGCGTTGGTGGCTGTGGCAGGACGTCCACAGCGCGGCCGATCAAGCAGCTCCGTATCTCCACTTCCTGATTCTTTGATTCTCTGAACCCAGCGACTGACTGTACTCCTGTCGACTGCAAAACTTCCATACACATCACATAGACGCTTGTGAATATTCACAACAGTTTCCTTCTCTGCAACGAGAAATTGTATCACAATTCGCTGTTTATAACGCAAGTTGCCAACACGCTCCATTTCAACGGTTTAGGGCAGCCGTATTATTTGGCCGGTTGCGGTGCAATTTGAAGCACACAATTGGCACATGCTATATTTGAAGTGTGCAAAATTTCATGCTTCTATCTTCATTATTAGCTGAGAAAAACGATGTGGTGCATTACTTTCTGAACGCCCCTCGTATATATGAACTTTTATTGAAAGCACGTTTAAAATGCAATCACTTGAAAGAAGTATCAAAATAATTTTTCGTTGTAATCAATATCGATACCGGGTGGAGCACAGAACAGACGATCAAATAATTGTACGAAACATAATACTGTACTAGACTAACCCATTTAAATCAGTGAAAAGCCCGTAACACATGGGACAAAACAGGTTAAGAAACTCTTGACATAAACCCTAGTCGAAGAACTAATAAGGAAAGCAAAGGAGTTTTTGTGTGTGTAAAACATGGTCCTTTTCGTTCGCGTTGGCGCACGGTGTCCTCACTATAGCTGTCCACTTGATTAGGTCCCAAGGCAGTTATTTAGGTTTTCTCTCATATCATTGAAATAGATCAGAGTTCAGTGTCAACAGCTTCTTATGTCGATAGTGGTCGTCCTCTTTGCCATTTGCCCTTGCAAGTCCCGTTTAGCTTTCTGTCTAACAATATACATGCCCGAAAGAGAAGCATGTTGTAGGAGGCGAATTAGGAGGGTTGGGCATAGAGTCTGCTACCAGATCTTTAAGAAAAACTTAAGCCACAAAAACTTGAACAAGTCATCTAAATCAAGGGATGGCACATGCCAGGAGGGTTTGATGTAAACTGACTGAAGTCTTATGCTCCGCCGGGCGCTGAAGTGACGAGGGAATTTATGCATATTTGATTCTTTATATAAGATAGGCCTGGATACTGCCCGTTTCTACTTGTATTTCCTGACAGTCAGGGCCGGCCGTAGGCCGATTTTATCCAATCGGGCCCCACGCCCACAGAAGGCTCCTTACCTGGGAAGCCACCTCCAGCTTTGATAAGAATAAGGAACGCCATACAGATCAGGTTGGGTTGCTAGATCGTTTTCAAGATAATTCACCGAGATAAAAATGGAGAGATTGTCAAGCCGTTAAAATTATCAGATATAGATGATCATAGGTTGGTTGAGGACAAGGAAGCACTGAGGCCAATTCCTGCTCCTTCATACTTTGAAAAGCTTTTGATAATCCGGGAATTCCTTGCTTTGAATGAGAGAGCTACTGAATTTCCAACATTTTTTTATTGCTGTCATCATATTTTTGACAATTCTAATCACAGTTGCGTCAGTTGAAAGGATTTTTTTCCACATTAAAGTTGATCAAACCTTAGCTACGGTAAAGCAGCCTTTAGTATTATATGTAGAACAGGAAGCAAATCACTTAAAACTTGGACAACATTTTGAAAGAGTTTGTGCAAGTACCATGCCTATTTGCGTAGAAGACCATGTCTCTCCACAAGTTCCTGTCTCCAGTACAATTTATCAGTTCTGTTGTTGACCTCCTTCCATGCCACGATGTCAAACTGTCCAGTATTTGCTCTCTGTCTTCCTCTATCTCTTCCTTCCTTCAATCTTACCTGTTGTTTCGAAGTATTCCAGCTTTCCTCTTCTCATAACATGCTCTCCCCAAAAAAGTGGATTGCTTCTTTCTAACTTGTGAAATAAGTTTCCTTTGCGCACTGGCCTCTTTTAGGACATCCTCATTACTCTTTTTTGGCTGTCCATGGCATTTTTAACATTCTCCTGGAAAACCACATCTCTGTGACCTCTAAGTACTGTCCCTAATTGTTTACTAACTGTCCATGACTCACTGATTTTATTTTTAATACAGTGTAATATCATATATTCCTGGTTATCTAATTTAAAATATTCTTAAGTCCGGGGAGCCCCACTAAAATGGCCCAAATCGGGGCTCCGCCGTTACTAAGACTGGTCCTGCTGACAGTTCTATTTGTCTGCACTTTCGTTGACCTTTGCCATTTGTTCTTTTTTCGTTGTTCTTTAGGAGCACGGAGCCACCACAGCAGCTGGCTTCCTTGCAGGAAACCTGCACCAAAGCTTATCTTGTATGCTCTTGCTGTGGTGGCTTGTGTAGCAGTGTGTTTTATGTGGTGAAGATGCCAGCGGTATGCACAACCTGAGGGAGCAATCGTTCGGTTCATTCTTTGTCCCCTTAAAAACTCCACGGGAACTGCACGGGGGCGCTTCGCCATAGTTATTCTCATACTTTTTTGTTGTCGTTCTTGTCGTTATCTGATGCCACATACCGGTTTATAGATTCTCGTCGTTATCTGATGCCACATACCGGTTTATAGATTCTCGTCGTTATCTGATGCCACATACCGGTTTATAGATTCTTGTCGTTATCTGATCCCACATACCCGTTTATAGATTCTCGTCGTTATCTGATGCCACATACCGGTTTATAGATTCTCGTCGTTATCTGATGCCACATACCGGTTTATTGGCATTAAAAAACAACAATTCATCTGGGCTTGATGGTATCAGCAATAAGATTCTACGTTACGCTGCGCCCATCATTTGCGACTCCTTAACCTATGTATATAACCAATGTATTGCACACAACTACTTCCCCACAGCATTTAAATCTCCCAAAGTGTACCCCCTCTATAAATCTGGCTCACATAGCGATCCCAACAGCTACAGACCAATATCCCTTCTATCATCTCTTTCAAAACCACTAGAGAAACACATTTACAACACCACATTTCAACACTTAACAACAAACAAACTGCTCATTGATAGCCAGTCAGGTTTCAGACCCAAACATTCCTGTCACACAGCTCTCACCAAAATGGCAGACAACTGGCTGTCGAACATAAATGATGGAAAATTATGTGGTGCTGTTTTTGTCGACTTCAAGAAAGCATTTGACATGATTGACCACACTATCTTGGTTCAAAAGTTGGAAACCCTCAGAATGGGCCCTAATCCACTAAACATCATCAAATCATTCCTGACAGATCGACAACAGTTAGTGCTTCACAACAACTCGGCAGCCGATTTCTCGAAGGTAGTTACAGGAGGACCGCAGGGCTCTATTCTTGGGCCCCTACTCTTCGCAATGTTCATCAACGACCTGCCACTACATCTAAAATATTCAACTTGTGACCTCTTTGCAGATGATTGTACTATCTACACTAGTGACAATGACTGCGTGGCACTTGAAATGACTCTTCAAAGCGATGTAGACAATCTAACAAAATGGAGTAATATGAATCGTATGCCAGTAAACACAACAAAAACGAAATCCATGTTGATTACCACCAGACAGAAACTCCTAAGCTGCACCAAAAGATCGCTACAGCTACACGCGGAATCAATACTAATTGAACATGTAACAGAACACAAAGTTCTGGGAATCACGATTGACCAGCACTTAACGTGGAACTCCCATGTACGGAATTTAACCAAACACTTAGCACAAAAGACGTACCAGCTAGCCAAAATAAAACACTTCTTAGACGCAGACACTAGACTATTGTTCTACACCTCACATATACAGACACATCTAGATTACTGCTCTACACTATGGGATTGTTGCCCTGCTTCCACCTCGAAGAGACTGCACTCCCTGCAAAAGAGAGCAGTACGTCTGATCACCGATAATCGCACGACACCACACACAAGGACAGGAAAAGAACCCAAAATACTGTCGCTTAAAAAACGTCTTCTCTACAACAAAGCCAAGCTGACTCACACAATTCTATCTAACAATGCCCCGTCGTACCTAAGATCATTGTTTCAAACCAGTAGAAGGGAGGGACAACGATTACATCAGTTACGTCTGCCCAAACCTAGGATCGACCTGTTCAAAAAGAGTCTAGCCTACTCTGGTGCCTACTTATGGAACAGCCTTCCACACCACCTAAAAAGCCTACCTACACAATATTCTTTTAACAAAGCTCTTTTCAAACACTTCCTCAACACTGATTATCTACCCCCATAGAAACAGCATTTGCCTGTCAACATCTCATCCATAGGTCAACATTTCTTTTCCTCTTCCGCTCGTTTTTTGTGTGTGAATAATTTGTTTTATATCCATGTAATATCATTATTATATTCACTTTAAAATATTATTATATAATGTAATGTATGTGTGAATGTACCCACATAATACTGTACTTTAGAAATGTGAGTCGTGAGAATGTACCCGCATACCACTGTACTTTAGAAATGTGAACTGTTTTTTTTTTAATTTTTAATTTTTTTAAATATTTTTTTTTTTTTTTTTTTTACTGCTAAAAGACTTTTCCTGCCACAGAAGTGCGTAAGAACGTGTTATTATTATTTCATTTTCCACCAAGAATGTGTGGACATAAGCGAGAATGTGTTTATGTAATTTTTGTATTGATGATTGATGACACATTCAAAAATACAGATTAATTGTAGACGGATTAACCGCATGAGTGAGTGTCGGTATACAGAATTTATTTATTGTTATTTATTGTTTTATTTATTTTATTTTATTACTTTTTTCCCCTAATTACTAGCTTGTTTGTTTCAAAAAAAAAAAAACCTCATTTTTTAAAATTATGATTGCATACTGTAAATAAATGCTGTTATGGTAACTTTATAATGTTGCATGCCTTTAAATTAATGCTTAAAGCATCATGTGGGAATGAAAGGATATAGTATGCAAGATTAATGAGAGTGGAAGGGCAGAATGTTAGACGGGCCTGCGCACCCAATTCTTTACCCTTCGAAAATAAAGTTCGTTCGTTCTCGTCGTTATCTGATGCCACATACCGGTTTATAGATTCTCGTCATCTGATGCCACATACCGGTTTATAAATTCTCGTCGTTATCTGATGCCACATACCGGTTTATAGAAGGGTTTCTTAACCTGTGACCCACGGACTCCTTGGGGGGCCCATGAAGGGATTCTAGGGTGGTCCGTGTACATAACTTGAAATTTAACATGTAAAGTTTTTATTGTGCTTTTATATACATTTTGTTGTTGTTGAAAGAAGGGGCCCATAGCCTTGGTCGGATAATCAAAGGAGTCCATAGTCCTAGTCGTACTATCAAAAGGGGCCTTTGCCGTAATCGGATAGTCAAAGGGGTCCATAAGCTTAATCGGACAATCAAAGGGGCCCGTGGCACGAAAAAAAAAAGATAAAGAAATTATAGTGTAAAGTTAGTTATTCATCTCCATATAGACGAAGCTACGATGTTGGCTTGCTAAAAGCCTGCCTTACATCCAATCAAGACCTCTTTAAACTGATGTACCCGCGATTATCTTACAATCTTAGGCGTATCATTTCCGATTTTTGTAAAAACGATCACAAGGGTCTATTTCCTATGAGCAAAGTGGGCAGATTAATCTAGCCGCTCATATCATCTGTTAGAAGTGTTTTTGTAACGAAAGTATCATTTAGGAATTCCCAACGGCGTTTTTCGTATATGGTTTTGGCCCGCATTTTTTGGAAACAGTAAAATTTTCTTCCTTGTGTGTGTGTGTTTTTTTTAAAAAATGATGTGAAGAAGAAGAACAATAGTTTCATAACAGATACTGCCGTAGAGAATGTGTTAGAGACGTCACTTTACCAGATCAGGTTTAATGAGGTGGGGGTGTCCAACTCTCTGCTTCGATGCTTTTTATTCCCCTAACTCTAGAGCAGAGTAAGGTACCCATTTACAGCTAAATTGACTGGAGCGTGACGTTAGGAGGTTTCGAACCCGGTTAATGATGTGAAGAATAGGAACAATATAACTGTGAAGAAGATTCACGAGTGTCTATTTCAGTGCTCCAGATAGCAATTTTTTAGGAATTGATGTGATGTTCGCCCCGTGTATAGTTACCGCTCCTTGTGTAGTTACCGCCCCGTGTATAGTTACCGCCCCGTGTGTAGTTACCGCCCCGTGTGTAGTTATCGCCCCGTGTGTAGTTACCGCGGGTATCTGAGGATACAACAGAAAGAATAGGACTTCTGCTACTTCAGGCATGTCGTATGAGGCGACTAACGTGAGGTTGTGCATGCGACTGGCAACTTCATCATGTAAAACAAGTGGCTGCAGAAACCACCATTGCAAAAGTTCACGAATGCTTTGATGCAGGTTTTCTGCACGGAAGCCAGCTGCAGTGTTGGCTCTATCTCCCATAAGGAGTCAAAAGACAACAGAAGAACCTAGCTGATACTGAACTGCAGGGCTGTCTTTTAAAGGGGTATGCAAGGTAAATGATCCCGTTACACGCCCATTGAGGCATATTGGGAATATGGTGTTAGGCCCACATTTTCTTGACCATAGGGTACACTAGGGGTGATGTGGTCAGCATCACGCCGGCTGTCTTTTAAAGAGTGACCAAAATAACAGTGACGACCTTCAGATCTGTGTCTGCCTTTGTTAGTTTGTGCCTGTTGTAAGGAAATTGTAAATGTTAGAGCTTTTAAGACTTTCACTGGTAATGTTTAAAACCATTAAATATTTTATATACGGGTAATTCAGCGGTGTAATATTTACGTAAACTACACGTGTAGTATTTATGTAAACTACACGTGTAGTATTTACGTAAACTACACGTGTAATATTTACGTAAACTACACGTGTAGTATTTACGTAAACTACACGTGTAGTATTTACGTTAACTACTCTTTCCCATTAGATCTGGCAGTATACGAATGTGGGTATCGCAATAATCTTTGCTAAAATGCCTTTTTATTACTCACTTTTATTTAGCGTTACAAGGGGTTTATATATTTGTGTTGTTTCAAATTTTTGGCGCTCAAATTCCACTTGTCGTAGATGGCTGAAACTTTACATGCAACTCCCTTTCATGGTACATTTTAATCTCTAACGGCGGTTTTAATATACTGTACATGGTATCTATAAAGTCCTTGTGCAGTTTGAATGTTTCGTTAATAACTTCACTTCTATATATGACACGATCCTACTTTGAGAACTGTGTGAGAGCGCTTTTATTAGTTCAAACAGGACATGAGGTATAGCAAATTTAAATACTCTGGTTTCAGATTGTGATCGCACCTGCAGAGGCATGCTGCATGGGCAACCGCTTGGCCTCTTTATTCAAGTGCCCAACCTCGTGCAACCGAGACTACGTTTCGGGGGTACGCTCCTATGGTCAGAAATGACTGAAAAGGAAGATAGATATAAGATATAAGCAATCTGTTAAACGATAAAAGAGTGGGAATGTATTCAAGATTTATTATATTTAATTGTGTGAATGTTAATTTTCAACGATATTCACTTTTTATTTTTATTTTCCGAAAGCACAATCGACATTGAGAGCCGCGGTAGCGCAGTGGTCAGTGCACTGGCTTCCTACCTCGGTTCTCCATGGTTCGATCCCCAGTTGAGATGTTCCCTACCTGACGGTAGCATGCACTGTGCAGTGCGTGTTGCCGGTTCAGTGCCTTCTGCCTGCTACACCAGCCTCTTCAGACTTCTTCGCGTATCAGTAGATATGAATCGTATACGCCATCTCAGTTTTCACTCTTAACTCAAAGCTGCGCCATAACATCGCTGTGAATTTGATAAATCCGTTTCATTCACAACATCGCTTGTTCGGTAGCCACGCCATCTTGTTTACTACTGCTACTACTGTCTACTCCGTGTGCTTCTTAGAGCAGTGGTTCTTACTAGGTGTGGTTTTGTTACCGCTTGAGCTAACAGATAAAACCATTATTACTCCCTTCCAATTGATGTTTCTCATACGTCACATCACTGTAAAATCAGCATTGCTCATTTACCTTTAGGGGGCTCATCATCCCCAGTTTAAGAACTCCCTTCCACAAACAGTTTGTTGCCCTAAGCTATATGACGTTAAATTTAATCTGGCGGCGTTAAAAATGGGTAATTAAAGCACAACGTCATATTGAAATATTAGTTGGCTATGTTATTAATCTGTTTATTTGTATTGTTAACATTCCGCGTTCCTGTTGTGGGGGACACTTTTAGTTCGTACTTAACTGTGTTTGTATGTTTAAGAAAATTGTACTGCATGTACATATCTTATAAATGTACGTAACTTTCTGTACACGAATCATATTTGTACATTTTTGATGTCTCAAAATTATACTGTATTTGTACATGTTAGTATCTCTTACATATGCATTTACTGTGTTTTTCCGTGTTTCATAATTGGAATAAGTTTATACATACTGTATCTCATTGAGCTGTGTTTGTACAAAGCTCATAATTATACTGTGATAGTGCATATCTCACAGTTGTGCTATGTATTTAGATACTTAAATAAGGTTCTGCAACTATACCACAAGGTCTTGTATATTTGGACACGCCCCTAATAAAACTAACGCATACTGTGTCTAGGTTGAACGGTGCGCCTCGCCAAAATGAGGCAACATTTAAATATTTTTAAAAAATTAATAATTGCACTGCATTTGTACATGTCTCATTATTTACTGCTTACATCTGATAATTGTTCTTCATGTCTGCATGGCTCATAATCATGTAATGCAGTCTTCTTTGGTTTTAATTTTCTGTGGAACTTAAACCTTGCATAAACTCTAATGCCCTCTTGCCGTGCGGCATTATAACCTGGTTCGTTCCCATCAGTTCTTCTTCTTCTTCGTACACTCTCAAACGTCAACTTGAATATTTTCATCTTCGTACACTCTCAGACGTCAACTTGAATATGTTCAAAGAAAACAGTTGTCAGCTTGAGGCTGTTTGTATCTCCATAGAGTTCTTCCAGGAGTGGTACTGGTGATGGCCACATGTGCTTTCTCTGTTCCTCATGTGTTAGGCATCTTTGAAGCAGACGTTCAGATAAAATATCTATGCCACATTTACACTTATCGGTAGTTCCTATCTTTAGCCTGTTCAATAGATGGTATCCCATCAGGTCCACATTGATTCTCTCCAATCAGTTTAGCCGTGTTCGGCGACAGGTCTTTTCTTGGTGTCGCTCCTTTTCTCTGAATGTTAGAGCAGTACAGTAGGACTAGATTTGATAGTCGGAGTAAGGTAAAGATAATCCCATAGCAGATAGTGTCGTTGGGGAGTGATGTGTTAGAAACTTCACTATTCTAGGTCCAGCATCGAGAGGTGGGAGAGACCAGTTCCCTTCCTCGCTGCCTTTTCCTTCCCAAACTCAGTAGCAGAGCCAGGTACCCATTTACATGCTGGGTAGACTGGAGCGTTTCGATACCGTAATTCAAACACGGCACCTTTGCCGCGAGTGACAAAGCGCTCTGTTTTTTTTTTTCCTTAACCAGCAGCACTTGGGCTGTCAGCCCTTCGGCCCAATGACATGTCATTGTGAGGCTGGAGAACCTGAGGACTTTCCTTCCAACCCGGTCAGGAGCTTCGCTCCTTCCCATCCACAGAGGGTTTATCACAGGAGCCGTTCAGGTTATTCAGTCAAAATCCCGGTCGATGACACTTCTACAAATGCCCGCGCCCGGGCTTGAACCTTGAAAACCTGGTCGCTAGCGCAACGTTGTAACCATTACACCAGCGCGGCTCCCACCAGCGCTCTTTAAAATCGGTCACAATATAAAATGCTTTTTTAACTGCATGGCTTATCTCCCTTGATTACCGTGTTATTTCCCAAAAGTAATGAAACCACCTCTTCTGTGTTTTTGCTTATTGGTCGCATAAATTACTGGGTTGATGCAGGTCTCACAATTTTTTTGCCGTGCCTGGTTCGATTCCTGGTAAGCCTATCACTTCTGTTGTTTTTCTGTTGTCTAGTCTTCTACCACTTTATTTCTCACTGAGTCAATACCTTTAGCACCCCGAGGAGCATAGGCCTTCATCAAACACATGCCAAGTCTTCCTGTCCTGTGTCATCCGCTCAAGTTCTTTCCATGTTTTCCTCGTCATTTTCACCTCTGTATCCAGTTCTTTTCTCAATGTGTTTTTTTTTCTACCTCTGCCTCTCTTTCCCTGTGGATTCCAGAACACGGACTGCCTTGTAATGCTATCAACATATTTCCTCAATGCGTGTCCTATCCATCGCCAGCGTCTTCTTCTCAACTCTTGTTCCATTGGCACTTATCTGGTTCTTGTCATCAATTCTTCTCACTGAGTGCCTGATAAACATACCGTTGTGTGTTGTTTTATCTTTATTTATTTACTGGTTACATGCCTCCGGTTTCCCCTCCTTATATGTTTATACAACTCTCCTTCGTATGTTTGTGCATAAATTATAGATGACACTTAGGAATACGCAAACAAAGCCACGTGGCTTATTGAGAAGTCAGGATGACGAAAAGAGATAGTTGACCTAGATTCGTGTAGTTTGACAGTTAACGTCAAACGTTGGATACAGAGGGTGATCGATTAACAATAGCAGTGTCGTCGTAGTCTTTTCTTCTAACCACTCGACCTTTACGAAGTGCTGACACGGATTTTCGTTGGCATGACACAGGGAGCTAACTAGGTTAGTCGGGACTCAATAGGACCACTGCACTGTCAGGCATGTCGTACAAGACGACCAATATGAGGTTGTGCATGAGACTTGATACCTCATCATGTCAAACTACCACTGCAGGAGCATGTGGATGTTTGATGCAGGCTTCTTGCAATGGAATCAGCTGCAATAGCAATACTGACTGGTCCAGTGCTCCGTAAGAACAAAGGAAAATAATGATTGATATATATATATCAGCGGTATGTTGAAGGCACAAACTGTTAGCTTCACAAGGGAGGTGGCATGAGCGAAGGACACTCCTGGTTGAAAAACTCGGCAGGACAACAACACGTGCCATAATTTACATCTACCGAAATCATTGAATCCACACAACGATATACCATCTCGTGGCCTTGGTTAAGTGTTAAAATTCTGACAGACATACAGACCAGGCCCTAGTATTTTGGGCTCGTGCAGACCGCTGTGTTTGACGAGAGTCATAAAATTAAAGAGACTATCTTTGCTAACATGAGATTTAGTGCACTTACGCTCGTGACTGGCTATAGCAGTTACACATTGCCATATATTATTGCGAAAGATTCATGACCTTTTCACAGAGTTCATGTGCATGCCAGGTTTGTCTTAATAACGTACAACGAGATGTAGCAATACATTTACAGGTATACCTCGTTTTATTGCGCTTCGCAGATATTGCGCTTAAAAAAAATTATTTATGTTTATTTATTAGAACGTGTCTTCGTCTTCTGATAGATTTTGGCTCAGATGATTAAGATTAGCATTTTTTTTTAGCAATAAAGTGTTTTTAATTTTACAGTACCTTTTTTTTTTTTAGAGCTAGTGCTATTGCACACTTAATATACATAGTGTAAACATGATTTTAGGCTTTTATATGCACTGGGAAGCCCAAAAAAATGGGTATGACCTGCTTTATTGCGATATTCGCTTTATTGCGGTGGTCTGGAACCGAACCCGCAATATCTCCGAGGTATACCTGTACTAACATTGTGGGTTCGTAACTCAGTTTATAATCAGTCATTTTTTTTTCGGAATAATTTTCTTTTCCTTTTCTTTATGGCCATTGTAAAATGTCATGTCAATAAAAAGGTCAAGGTAGTCCCAAAGCATACACTGCCGCAGGGGAGTGAAGTGTTAGAGACTTCCCTATACTAGGTCCAGCTTTAGAGAGGTGGGTGGTGACCAGTTCCCTTCCTCGCTGCTTTTGCTTTCTCATACTCAAAGAGAGGAGTCAGGTATCCATTTACAGCTGGGTAGACTGGAGCGTGACATTACCTACCATGTTTCGGACGCAGTACCTTTGCCGCGAGAGGCCAGCGCTCTAACCACTTTGAGTCCGACGTTCGTTCCTGTTTAATACTACCTTTGCTTAATTGTTTTTCCTGTTCTCATCATCGTTATCTTTATTATCCTATGAAGCATTGACCTTTATTAAGCTTATTACATTCTCTCTCTTCCCCCCCCCCCCTTTTTTTAATGCATTGTCTGTTGAGTTTCTTCCCATATCCTCTGTATCTTATTTTAAATATGGGCGCACTTCTCTTCTGTATTTGTTTTTATGCATTTCTATATTTCTTTTACTATGGGGATTCTTGAACAAGAACTACCATGTAATGCTATCAGCTGGTTTCCTCATTGTGGGTTCTGTCCATCGTTAGCATCTTTTCTTGGCATTTGTTCCATTGGCATTTGTCAAAAGATGAGAGGACGGAAGGGCAGAAAGTGCCAAATTCTCAACCCTTTGAAAATAAAATTCGTTCGTTCTTTCTTGTTATCATTACTCCCTCCTGTTATTTGCTTCTTGAGTATTAGATACTTTAATTGTTTTCTTACTTCAGTGAGCTGCCTGTAATTTGTTTATATTCCATCAACGTTCGTGAGATTTAATATCAGATATGTGACGTTCTAGCCAACATTTGCAATCATATCTCTCACCATTATTAATGCATATGTGCGTGCGTACTTTTTCGCTCTGTCTTGAGTAGATGTCTTTCTTTATGTTGTCATCTCGGGTCACATATTTGACATAACACTGAAACTCATAATTCCGAGTTTATCAATCAGGAATTGAAAGGGACATTGATAATTCTGTCAGTGATTGCTTCTCATTTAGTCATCTTTTTCTTCTTCAAATTTCTAATGGTTATTAGTCTTAGTCCACGTATGTGGCTTTCAAGTTCTCCTCCTGAGTAGAATTTTTAGCCACTTAAGTCTGTTAAATGGGTCGACCCAGCTCCAATTGGGTACCAGAGCAACTCTGGGAAGGTTAAGGCGGCCGGCGTGATGCTGACCACATCACCCCTAGTGTGCCGATGGTCAAGAAAATATGGGCCTAACACCATATTCCCAATATGCCTCAATGGGCGTGTAACAGGATCTAAGTCTGTTAAGCCGCAATCTTCGGATCATTAACAGTTGCACCAGATAATGTTACTATCTTTCATTTCTTTCTTTATCTATGCTGTCTTCTCGGCTTTTTAGAGATGTTAAGATAATTCTGATGATGATACACCTTGTGTCCCTTGTATAAAATAATAACACTTTGCTGTGCAAACAATGTCAGGTGAATGATGTGTATTGTAGATTGGCAGTGTCGTTAAAGGGGATTTCTCGATGGACAGAAACGGTACAGGCGTGCAAATCTAATAACTGAACAAGACGATTCGTTGAAATACTGTTCAAGAATTTCGTAATTTTTTGTTCTTCCACAAATGAACGATGTGATGATAATGATATTAAAAAGGGAATCTTGACAATCTTCGTCAAACAATGTGGTTAACAGATGCTCTTTGTTTCAACACAAATATGTGAGACTTCGTTCATTTAATCAGTTCTGTATAATTTATGTTCCCAGATTTTACAAATTATAGACACATACATACTGGTTTCTGGCAGTGCCACAGATTTATTTGATGCAGAGTGGCGACCCTCCTCGAAAAGGTTGGGAGTCCCTGGTGTACACCAAAAGTGTAAAAATGTGTACGTACATATGCCAGATCATTACAGTCGAGGACGCCACGGGTCTCCTCCCCCATCTAATATTTCATCTCATATTTTACATTCCATCCCTGCCAACCTTTAATCCTCTCTCCTTTTTTGTTAAATTATTCATTACTTATGGGAACGCCTTCGCGCTAATGATGACGAGGAGTAGCCGTGTGGAGTCGCCGGTTTTAAAGCAGTAAAGGAAGTGGCAGATCTACACTTTTGGGGCCCTGAAGTTTGAACTCTTGGAAGGGGCCCCTTTTATAAAGAAAAAAGTGCTGGGGGATGGAAAAGAAACGCATTATATAGAATACTATAATAAAGAAAACATATGAAGACATGACATGCAGAGTTCTTCACGAAGGACAGCTTACAGAACCGTTTGGGATAAGAACAGGAGTGCGACAGGGATGCCTCTTGTCTCCATTTCTTTTCTTGCTGGCAATAGATTGGGTTATGAGATCATCGACAACACACAACAGAAATGGAATCCAGTGGACTCTGACTAAGCAGTTGGATGATCTGGATTTTGCTGATGACTTGGCTCTTCTGTCCCATAACCGTAATCAGATGCAGGACAAATTGAAAACACTCGATGAGAGGTCACAGCAATTGGGTCTGAAAATACACAGGGAAAAGACAAAAATAATGAGAATAAATGCAGGTAATGATAACAGGGTTGAACTTGAAGAAACACCAATTCAAGATGTAGAATCATACACATATCTTGGCGGTAGTGTGGACAGGGTTGGAGGGACGGACAGCGATATCAAAGTGAGAATACAAAGGGCAAGAGGAGCTTTCGTTGCATTGGGAGGTGTATGGAGATCGGGAGAAATCGGATCCAACACGAAAATAAGAATCTTCAATTCAAATGTGAAGTCAGTCCTATTGTATGGCTCGGAGACATGGAGAACAACAAAGACAACAACCAAAAAGCTACAGACTTTCATAAATGGGTGCTTGCGTAGAATAGAGGGATTAAAATGGTATGACAAGGTTACCAACGTGGAACTGATGACAAGAACTAGACAAGTGCCAGTGGAACAAGAGATGAGAAGAAGACGATGGCGATGGATAGGACACACACTGAGGAAACCTGTTGATGGCATTACAAGGCAGTCCTTGTTCTGGAACCCCCAGGGCAAGAGAGGCAGAGGAAGACCAAGAAGTACATGGAGAAGAGAGTTGGAAACAGAGGTGAAAATGATGAGGAGAACATGGAAAGAACTTGAGATGATGGCACGGGACAGGAGGACTTGGCATGTGTTTGTTGAAGGCCTATGCTCCTTTGGGAGTGGAGGGTTATGAATGAATGAATATAGAATACTAGACTTGGGGGCCCTGAAGCTCAATCTTCATTAGCTTGATAGTAGATCTGCCTCCGAGTAAAGTTTCTCGCTGTTTTCATCTACTCTTGTTTTCTAAGTTTATATTTACGCATGATGATCTACCTGTCGAAGCAAAGGATTTTCAGTGTCGAGTTACAACTCTGTTTTTATTTTTTTTTTTTATTAAAGCGAATAGAGCGCTTGCCGCCTGCTGGCAAGTTACCGGCTTCTGGGATCGAAACCTGGTTTACCCAGCAGTAGATGGGTATCTGGCTCTGTTCTTGAGTTTGAGAAGGCAAAGGCAGCGGGGGAAGGGAACTGGTTACACCACCTCATGAAGCTAGTATAGTCTCTAACATTTCACACAGTATCTACAATGGGGCTACCACTACCTGTTATTTTTAAGGAATTTAGGCGAGGTCCGCTCAGTTTAACCCAGGCATAAGATACGTGGGTTCTATTATGGCTCATGACCAAGTATAACTGCCCTTATGGTCAACACTCCAATAATTAATGAGATTTTAATAAACACAAAGTTCCGAGTCTCAGCAGTTTCCAGCGGACCTGTCTTAGTGTATTCATTCTTTCTGCCCAGGGATCGGGAACCTTTTCGTGACAAAGAGCCAAATATTTAATTTTTTCTCCATTTTAACAAATTGACGAGGTGCATGAAAAAAAAATCACATGGTATCCCTCATTCACTAAGAGTTAAGTAGTTGAGAGCCGAGAGCCGCACGAGACGGCTCAAAGAGCCGCATGCGGCTCGCAAGCCGCGGGTTCCCGACCCCTGTTTCTGCCTGACAGCTTTATTGCCGCTGTGTCAGTCTGTTAGTTATAATTCGCTCAATGAGAACAGTCTGTATGGACTGAAAATTATTAACTTTATGGCATCAGCAAAGGAAACCCTCAACCTGCGCTGGGTAGTCTGAACTACTAGGAATCGTGCCATAAAACAGGTGAAGGTTGTTCACACAGCAGATACTGCAGAAAGGCAGTGAAGTGTTAGAGTCTTAACTTATACTAGGTCTTGGTTTTATGTATTGAGGTGACCGGTTCGCTTCCTCGCTGCATTTTGCCGTCTTTAACGATAGAGCAGTTAGGTACCCATTTACAACTGGATAGGCTGGAGCATGCATCTGCCAGGTTTCACACCTGGTAACTGTCACGAAGTGGCTTTAATTAGAGTCTGTCTGGGTACAGAGACAAGACACTAGTTATGAGAAAGTCTGAGAAGATAGATTTAGATGAGAATGACTGTGAATGTGGGAGGATGAGACTTATAGCTTCGAGGGTGAGAACCGAGATTGACTCTCCCTCGCCACTTGTGACTTACGTAATAGCTACTGTCTCCCCACCTCTGACTACCAGAAAGGAGATAAGGTTTCACTAAATTCCACAGACACAACTATACAGACAAAGCATATAAGTACAGTATAGTTAAAGATAAACTGATCCAGTATATATTTTATAGTTTATTAAAACAACAAATCAATCCCACAATAAAAAAAATAAAGTGCGAGTTCGCACAACCTGGAAAAAGAACAATTCAAATGAAAGACACAATATAAAAAAATTCCACACTCTCTTTCACACCTGCATGAAACAACTAAGGATAAAGAAATATACTTGATGGGGGTCTCTAAGTAAGAGCCACCACTCCTGTCTACACTATTGTTACTAACACACTGTCCCGCTGAAAATGTATAAATTAAATGTCTACACTGTCTTAATAGCGCTCTAGGCTGTCCTACACAACTAACAAATATGCCACCCGAAATGCTACACTAATTGATTTTCCAACGCTAACTCAGAGGCTGTCCTCTAAGTATTTCTATCTGACCCTACTGGTCCTCTATAACCTCCTTCCTTTCTCTTCTGTCTCGGTTCAGTGCCTCTCTGACGCTACCGTCTTCGTCTGAGGCTCTGATGAGTTGCTTCTCCGTCACGCACCTTCTCTCGTTAGCATTTGGAAAGGTATGTTTTCCCTCTCTCCTGTCCTGAATACTGATGAAGAGGGCCTTGGTAATAAGATAGCGATGTAATTGCCTAAGGATGTAGATGTTTTCACTGCTGATGACAATTCTTTAAACTGCCGAGTTAACCCGCTTCGGGTTTAGGCCTACTGCTTTATTATGGCAGTATGGAAAAAAACACCTGGCAACGTAGCCTGTTTGGTGTGGGCCTTAACGAGCTAAGAGCTCCTTATCTACCTTCCCCAATCCAATATCCCATTGCTTCTTTAGATGTTGTCCATGGATGACATGTAGAAGTGAGACAATAAACGCGGCGTTCATAGAACAACACTGAACATCAATGAAGCTTTAATACCTCATTTTCCTTTCGATCCCCATGGAGCATGGAGCCACCACTTGCACCTGGCTGTCTTACAGGAAGCCTGCACCAACACATTCACAAGCTCTTATAGCGCTGGTTGTTGTAGCAGTTTGTTTAACATGATGATATTGCCAGCCACATACACATTATTTTAGTCGCATCTTTCGAGGTGCTTGAGAGAGAACTTAGTCCTATTGTTTTCTTTGTCTCCGGGAGCTACACGGGGCAATACTTGGCTTGCCTAAGTTACAGTAAGCTGTGTATCTGGGCCTGTAGTTCCCGGGGATCTGTGCCTGTAGTTCCCGGGGGTAAGTGCCTGTAGTTCCCGGGGTCTGTGCCTGTAGTTCCCGGGGGTCTGTGCCTGTAGTTCCCGGGCATCTGTGTCTGTAGTTCCCGGGTATCTGTGCATGTAGTTCCCGGGGATCTGTGTCTGTAGTTCCCGGGATCTGTGCCTGTAGTTCCCGGGTATCTATCTGTGCCTGTAGTTCCCGGGTATCTGTGCTTGTAGTTCACGGGGATCTGTGCCTGTAGTTCCCGGGGGTCTGTGCCTGTAGTTCCCGGGTATCTGTGCCTGTAGTTCCCGGGTATCTGGGCCTGTAGTTCCCGGGGATCTGTGCCTGTAGTTCCCGGGGGTCTGTGCCTGTAGTTCCCGGGGGTCTGTGTCGATAGTTCCCCGGGGATCTGTGAAGAGACAAAAAGGAATAAGATTACTGCTCCCTCATGCATGAGGTTGTACATGGGGGGGGGGGAGGGGCTGGCGACCTCATCTTGTAAAACATATTGCCACAGAAACCACTAATACAAGAGCATGTGAGTGTTTGATGCAAGCTTGATGGCTTTCTATATTTGCTCCTTGTTTGATGTTTCAGCTTATTTTCTGTCGGGTCAGTGTCGGTCGGTGGGGTGGGTTACTCTTTAGTCTGTAACACTTCACTCGCCTGCGGCAGTATCTGCTTTGGGACTACCTTTTTTATGTTGCTAAACAAATGTCCTTTCGTGTCTTTAATACGTGACCATTTGATTGCGTATATGTCCCTGTTAGCTCTCTTGTACTGTGTGTCGTGAAACATTCTAAATCCACATATATAAATTAAAAGGTAAATGTAAAGCCTAACACATAAATTCAATAAAAGGAAAGAGAAATGGTAAAAGTACAGTGCTGTCACAGTGGCGTACAAAAATCCCCCTTGTTTTCTACTTCGTCTGCAAATTGTAACGTTTCACGTTGATAGTAAAGCCTACCGCATCACTACACGCTTTCTACAATAAAACGTGTACTGCATTTCTAAGAAAACCTTGAGATACGCAAGCTGATTAATGACCTAAATTAATACTAACATTAATTTTATTTTATACACTGCCTAACGGAAAGACAGATGGACTTAGGAAGAGAGAGAGAGAGAGAGAGAAATGCACTGAGGAACGCATGCAGCACTAACACGCGTCTCGCGATATACAATTAATGCCACCCTCCCCAAGCGAAAGGCCAGAAGCAATACTTTTTTTCAGATAGACAGTGATAAAAAAAACACTACCCATACGAGAGTTAGGTTTAAAAAACCTGAAAAACGCTTATTAGGAAACATGACATTATACTGTTTTTTTGTCTGAAAGCCTGACAGTACCCAGACACCACATCGTATCGAAGTGAACAGGAGGTAGAAGAAAATGCACATTTTTAACGCAGCCACCTAGCTCCCTTAAATTTATATAATGGGGTTCCTTAGGACTTGCTGACAAAGAATATGTTAAACGTTACGCAAATAGTCTAGGAATTAACAAATTATAGCCAAAATAAAATAGTGGTGCTGTCAGACAACACCAAAATCAGAATTGCGCAGTGGCAGGTTTTGAAACCACCATTGTACGGGAAATAGGCCAACATGTTACCTCCTATTTGATTGGCGGAAAGAAAATGTAAGGCTAAACATGATTAGTCGGGCTACAAATACTATTTTTTGTTGTTAGGGGAGACGGAAGGAAGGGTACTTTTTTTCAAACGCTTGTGTAAACATGGCTCGATTGGTTAGACCCGCCAATATAGGCAATTAGGAGCGTCAGTTCAGTGCCACATTTTCAAATAAACTTACTAAGAAACAGTGCGTTGAGAGCCAGATCATATTTTTCTAAATAAAAGTCTGGGACAGAGGCAGATCGGAATTTGTGCCATTATTCATCGCCAGTCAACGTATCTGTGTATTATTTCCATGAATTGTGGTAAGCTTGATATATTCAATATCTTTTTAATGAAAATTGAATGTAAATTGATAATTTATGTCTGTATATGTGTGTGGTTCAGTAGCGAACATGAGGCAAGGCCTATATAGTGCTCCAACCTGAACAGAACGTGTCGGAGAAAAGAAAACTGCATGGAATTGCCAAACAGTACACTGACACCTATCTTATTGACTAGAAGGAACTAATACTGGAATTGCAGAGGCGTAGTAACCATTAGGGAGGAGTATACTGGTGTAAATTGTTTCAGATGAAGCTGGCAGTGGCCTACCGCTCAGAACTCAGTGTTTGTTATGTATTGTGTTCAGTCTGGAAATAGATTATAAATTAGTTCTGAAATAGGAGGTACAACCTTCTTGTTTCAGGGACTGTGGTCCTAGTTATTGAAGCAGCACCTGGTCTGGGTTTTGCTGAATCCAGAGGCTGACAGCATACTCCTTGGTCCAGATAGCGACCAGTGAGGTGTCTCCAGAACATAGGAAGCAATCGAGCAGAGGAGTCTTTTCCTGCCGCCATCACGAAAGATAAGCTTCTGTGGCCAGAGTAGCTCAACATTATGTGCCCCCTCAAAATTTGACATTTTAGTAAACACAGAGGGACAGTTAATTGGTTCAAATGACAGGAACTGTGAACTTTTCCCAATACTATTTCCAAGATAATCAAACACTTGAAGTCATGATGAAAAACAACAACCAGGCTTGAACAAAATCAGTATTACCTCATATTACTACTGCACAACTTACACACATAGAATAATAATAATAAACTATGTCAATACAAAGTTCATATATATAAACTGTGTACATAATATTTGTAATTACATTTGATTGTGATTCCTGGTTCACTGTGTAGTTGAATCAGGATATCCATTATTGACAAGAATTAATACATATATTTTTAAACTTAAACACTTGACTCATTTAAGATAGTCTTATAGATTGTTATATGTGTGTGAGTGTCACAGTGTTGTAAAGTGTTGTGGAATAAATTAAATTGTTTATCTGTTTGTTGTTGTTGTTGTGACTTGCACTTCATCATTTTCATAACCCTAGACATCTAACGTAGTCATCACACTATTCCAGAATAATTCTGACTGAGGTAAAAATGTGGTAGCAAGTAAGGTCATCTGAAATACACCACACTTATTAGATACAGATACCTTCACAGCTGATCTCAGTCAGTACACTAAGTCCCCTATAAATATTTATAACATCCCACTGTACCACATATATTGGGGTCCTGTCCGGGATTTTGAATCTTTCCCTATTATAAATATTGGGGGTAATTCACTTCAGGGAATAATAAAAATTAAAAAGGTATCCTTGGGTGAAAATAAATAAGGTTGAGCTATCAGTGCCTGTGGTTGTCCTTAGTTAATTAGTCATAGATAAAATTGTTTAGTTAAATATTTTATACATTTACCTGTTAGAAAATGGCGGACCTGGCCAAATTTCGATCTGCTGCTGTGCAGACTGCGAAAGAGTTAGGAATGGACGGGCAAATTATGATTGCCTATGTCACTGCGAAATGTGACAAATATATTGAACGTGAAGAAAGAAGATTAGAAAAAGAGGCCGAAAGAAAATTAGAATCTGAAAGATTGGCCGAAGATAAGAGGTTAGAGGCTGAAAAAGAAATTAAGAGGTTGCAGATTGAGGCTGACAAAGAGGCTAAAGCATTGGAGGCAGATAAGGAGATTAAAAGGCTCCAATTAGAAGAACAAAAGGCAGAAAGAGAAGAGAAGAAATTGGCTGCAGAAAGAGAAGAGAAGAAATTGGCTGCAGAAAGAGAAGAGAAGAAATTGGCTGCAGAAAGAGAAGAAAGAAGATTGACTGCAGAGAGGGAAGCAGAAAAGGAGGAGAAGAGATTACAAAGGGAACATGAGTTACGACTAAGGGAGTTTGAGTTTCAAGGCCATGCTCCTGAAAATGGTGCCAGTCCCTTTACCTCCGATGCTACTGCTAGTCAGGGAGCCTCAACCTCAGCTATGAACTTTCATTTAGATCATTTTGTTGAGAAAGACGATGATATTGAGAGCTATCTAAATAGATATGAACTATTAGCTACCACGTATGGGTTAGAGAGAGAAAGGTGGAGCTTAAAGTTATCTCAAGGGCTTCGTGGGGCAGCTTATGAAGTTTTTGCCAAAATGAGCAGAGGTGATCAAGAAAATTATGACATGCTAAAGCAGGCTCTTTTGTTAAGATATGAAAAGAACGCAGAATTTTATAGGAAAAAATTTAGGAATGCTAAACTACTGTCAGGTGAAACCTATCACCATTTCTCTGCACGGTTAGAGACATACTTGGAGAAATGGACTTCTCTGGGGAAAACCCAAGATCTTAAGGAAATGGTCCTTATAGAACAATTAAGAGAGTCCATGGCTCCAGACCTGAGAAAGTTTCTCATGGAACAAGGTGCAGAGAGACTGGGTGAGTTACTAAATGTTGCAGAAAGGTATCAAGCAGCTCAGGCAGAGGTATCAGGTAATAAAAAGAAACAGGTAGAAAATTTTAGGGCACCACAGAACTTTAATAAATTTGATCCTAGAGATCAAAACAAAGGTAAGCACCAGTTTGATAGGCCACGGTATGACAATAAAAATAAAACCCCACAATTCGATGAAAGGAAATATGATGAAAGAAAATCTTTCAACCAAGGAAGGAGGTGGTGTAAAAATTGTCAGATGGACAATCATGACACTGACCGTTGCAGAAGGAAACCTGTGTATATGGCCACCCTTCAGGTCAGGTCGACCTCAAGACAGGAGGAGGATATTATGTTAGATACCACTCCAGAAGAGATGAGGAAGGCACAGGCTGGGGATAAGACCCTCAAGCCTTGTTTCAGGAAATTGTCAACTTGTCATACAACTCCAGGCAAGGGAGATTTTTACATGAAAAACAAGTTGATTTACAGGAAGGCCGGAACTAGATCCAATGGTCACGGACAGTTGGTTCTTCCAAAGAGATATAGGGCAGACTTAATAAGGAGCCTACATGTGAAACAAGATGGGGACCATGAGAAAATAGGTACCATCATCCAAAAGGTGGCTCACAATTATTATTGGCCCAAGGCAAGGTGGGACATTGAAAATTTTGTAGAAAGGTGTAGCATAGCACATGAGGGAACACCCACAAGTGGGAACATTGATCAGGACCTGGACACGCCACGGGGCAAACTTAGGCCTGACAATACAAAGAAAAATAAATTTGATAAAGTGGACCAAATGGAATGGGAAGCCCCTTTTCACGGACAAGCTTCACTTAACTGTTTTACAATGGCCACTATGCAGAGAGTGCAAAAAGATGTCTTACCCCAGGATAAGCCGAAAATCCCTCAATCGGACTTAAACAAACTGGAGGAAGAGGATGTAGAGAGGAAATCTCTCATCAAGAATTCTAAGTGGGGAGAAAGCCCCAAGAAAAGAATTGGTAGCGGTCGTTTTGTGCATGATAATTCTGGGAAGAAAAATCATCACTATAGCGCTTCGAGTGGAAGAGACCATACCGGTGCATGGACAAATAGGTCCACAAAATTAAAGGTCCATATGTAACGCTGTTAAGAACGTGGACTGATGAAAAGGCAGAGGAAAATATTACATCCTCATACCAATATGTGAATGAGCTGACCACTCGTTTAAAAACTGGCTGGAAACTTGCCAATGAAAATTTGAGACAAGCCAGGAAGAAACATGCTGCCTATTTTAACAGGAAGGCTAAAGACAGAGATTTGGCTGTGGGAGAGAAGGTACTGCTTCTTCTCCCCGGGAGTCAGAATAAGTTACAAATTGGATCGCAAGGTCCATATACAGTTCTAGAGAAGGTGTCTAGAACGAATTATAAGATAGATAAGAAGGGGAAAGAAAAAATCTATCATGTGAATCTCCTGAAGAAATATTTGGAAAGAGAAAATCAGGAAGAGACACACTTTTTGACCTTGTCCATTGCCATGGAGATGAAAAAGGAACCACTTTCATCATTTGAATATCCATTACACCCCTGTGAGACAGCGGCACAGGTGAAAATCAGTACACATTTAACGAAAAATCAGAAAGAGAGAGTGCAACAGGTTCTAGATAATCATACAGAGGTGTTAACGGACCGACCGGGCATACAAACTTATTGGAATATGATAAGAAACTGATAGACCCCACACCTGTCTGTATGAAACCCTATTCGATTCCTTTTGCTAAGGAGAAAGCTTTGAAGGAAGAGATAGACTATTTGTTGAAGGAAGGAATTATTTCACACAGTGAATCTTCGTATAGTTCCAGTGTTGTGCTCTTAAGGAAATCCTCTGGAGAACATAGACTCTGTATAGATTACAGGAGACTGAATGCTATTACGGAAGGACAGGTGGATCCATTGCCGGATACAAATCAGTTGTTTGCCAGGCTAAATAAAGCTAAATATTTCTCAAAAGTGGATCTGAGTAAAGGATACTATCAGATTCCAGTAAAGCCTGAGGTTAGACCATATCTAGCTTTTAGTACCTCAGAGGGACACTATGAGTTTAACAGATTGCCATTTGGATTGAAGAATGCGCCTAGTGTCTTCTCTAGAATGATGAGAAAATTACACTGACAAACAACATTTTTCTTTCTTATATAAGAATAAGTGTTCTTAGGTCAGTTTCTTGCGCTGATTTCAAATTTGAAATCCGTTTATCTCTATCACGTCGGGTTCTTAAGATATTCGTGAATAAATATATTTTGGGGAAACCGTTATTTGCTCCGTTTCATTTTTACTATATTACTTATTAAAAATTAATAAAATGCAAAATAATTCTACTTTTTATACTGCTAAAAGATGCATGACATATGTTACGCTATTTTTCAAATAGTTACTGTATTTTGAAATAATTCTGAGCGAAATATGGCTTCTAGAAGTTGTAGAAATTTGGCTGATCTGTTCTGTTACGTGTGCGGATATTTTACCGATCGTGTTCACCAGAAAAACTTTACACCATTACTAAAGAAAGCATATGAACTTTATTTCGATTCGAAAGTTGATGATGCAAATAAATCTTGGAAGCCAAATGCAGTTTGTTCGACTTGTGCAAATACATTGGCAGGTTGGTTACGAAAATCGCCGAAGCATAAGTCGATGTTTTTTGGAGTGCCAGTAATATGGCGTGAACCGACAAATCACGCTACTGATTGTTACTTCTGCTTGACAAATATCCATGGTTTTACTTTTAAAACTAGAAAGTCTGTGGTTTATCCAAATATTGAATCGGTTTCGAAACCAGTGCCTCATGATCCAATCACGTGTCCGATCCCAGTTCCACCAGAACAATATCCGTTGGACGTGAATGAACCATCAGAAAGTGATAGTTTACCTGCTTTAGAAACTAATTCTGACTCGGATTATATACCGGTGAATGATGGTGTTCACTAAATTAACCATTCAGAACTTTCAGATCTAATACGTGATCTCGCTCTTACCAAAGGACAAGCGGAATTACTCGGTTCGCGACTCAAAGAATGGAATCTTTTAGCGCCCAATACTCCGATATCTAAATTTCGTCATAGACACAGAGAACTTGTTCAATACTTTGAGATGGATGATGACATTTGCTATTGCAAAGATGTAAACGGTCTAATGGTGCACCTCGGTCATGAGCACATAGTCAACGAATGGCGACTTTTCATCGACTCTTCCAAGACTAGTCTAAAAGCCGTGTTATTGCATAACGGAAATTTATTTTCATCAATTCCAGTCGCCTACTCTATTCATATGAAAGAAACTTATGACAATATGGCTATACTTTTGGCAAAAATAAAGTACAATGACTACCAATGGCGGATTTGTGGAGACCTAAAGGTCATTGCAATTCTCACGGGCATGCAGACTGGGTATACTAATTTTTGTTGCTTCCTATGTGAATGGGACAGCCGCAACAGACAGGAACATTATGCAAGAAAGGTGTGGCCTATCAGGGATCGTATGCAGCTCGGGCATAAAAATGTAATACACGAGCCATTAGTTAACAAAGACAGCATCATTTTACCACCGTTACATATAAAGTTGGGGCTCATGAAGAATTTCGTAAAAGCGTTAGATAAAACGAGCAAAGCTTTCACTTATCTTCGAGAAAAGTTTCCGCAAGTTAGCGATGCAAAGATAAAGGAAGGTATCTTTGTAGGACCTCAGATTAGGAAAGTTATTGCAGACAAACAATTCGAGAACTTGTTACATGGTAGTGAACTTCGCGCATGGATGGCATTCAAATCGATCGTCGATAACTTTCTGGGAAATCACAAATCTGTCGACTATGTGCATATTGTTAAGCAGTGCATAGATGCATACAGAATTATGGGCTGTAACATGTCCCTCAAAATCCATTTGCTCGATTCGCATCTTGATTTTTTCCCTGACAACCTTGGCGAAGTCAGCGATGAACATGGAGAACGATTCCATCAAGATATCGCCGTAATGGAGTCACGTTATCAAGGACGGTGGAGTGTGACCATGCTTGCCGATTATTGTTGGATGCTTCATCGCGATGTACCACATGCCATTCACCGACGAAAGTCGACTGCAAAGAAATTCAAGCCTACATAACTGTTATACTTCTTGTACGAATGATGTTGTAATACTGTATGCGTTGTTAAAAAACTTCAATTGCGTATTTCTAGAGATCTCGACCTGATAGAGAAAAACGGTTTGCAGATTTAAAAACAGCGCATTAAAATTGACCAGAAAAACATAGAAATGTTAGAGAAAGAAAAAAAAATTTTTTTTTTGTTAGCCAGTGTTATTGGACCCTCTGAATAATCCATGCATCACAAATTTCATGGATGATATCCTTATAGCAACAGAAACATTTGAGGAACACATTGACTCTCTGAACATGCTATTTAATCGACTTAGAGAAGCGAATTTAACAGCCCGACCAACCAAATGTTGCGTTGGATGTAAAGAATTAGAATTCTTGGGACACACAGTTTATCAGGGAAACATGACCCCTGACCCCAAGAATTTAGAGAAACTAAAGAAAGCCCCGAGACCACAAACCAAGAAAGACGTGAGATCCTTTGTCTCATTATGTGGTTTCTACCAAAAGTATATCAAAAACTTTAATTCCATATGTGCACCGTTAACTGATTTGACCCGTAAAGGAAATCCAGATCGAATTACATGGACACCACAATGTGAATTAGCTTACCAGGAATTGAAGGAATAGCTCACCAGCAAACCTATTTTGAAATTACCTGACTTAAGTCAAGAATTCATTGTAAGGACGGATGCCAGTAATATTGGGTTAGGTGCAACACTGCTACAGAAATCAGATGCATTGGATGGGGAATTAAGCCCAGTGGCATATGCTAGCAGAAAGTTGAATAAAGCTGAAACCAATTACTCAACTAGCGAAAAAGAATGTCTTGCAGTAATATAGGCGATAAAGAAATTCAATATTTATCTGTATGGGAAGGCATTTAAGTTGCAAACGGATCACAAACCCTTGTCGTTTCTAGCGCAGGCTAGGCATGAAAATTCTAGGTTGCTCAGATGGTCATTACTGATGCAGCCATTTGAGTTTTGCATAGAGTATATATCTGGAAAGACAAATCTGGGAGCGGATTTTTTAAGCCGCCATCCGTGTGATGAGAATCACCGTAAGCCCCAGAAATAATAATAAATTTCTCTATGTGTATATAGAATTATAGACTGACATATAACGTCTGTTTTAAGAGGGGAGAATTTGTCGTGAAACATTCTAAATCCACATATATAAATTAAAAGGTAAATGTAAAGCCTAACACATAAATTCAATAAAAGGAAAGAGAAATGGTAAAAGTACAACGCTGTCACAATGGCGTACAAAAATCCCCCTTGTTTTCTACTTCGTCTGCAAATTGTAACGTTTCACGTTGATAGTAAAGCCTACCGCATCACTACACGCTTTCTACAATAAAACGTGTACTGCATTTCTAAGAAAACCTTGAGATACGCAAGCTGATTAATGACCTAAATTAATACTAACATTAATTTTATTTTATACACTGCCTAACGGAAAGACAGATGGACTTAGGAAGAGAGAGAGAGAGAGAAATGCACTGAGGAACGCATGCAGCACTAACACGCGTCTCGCGATATACAATTAATGCCACCCTCCCCAAGCAAAAGGCCAGAAGCAATACTTTTTTTTCAGATAGACAGTGATAAAAAAAACACTACCCATACGAGAGTTAGGTTTAAAAAACCTGAAAAACGCTTATTAGGAAACATGGCATTATACTGTTTTTTGTCTGAAAGCCTGACAGTACCCAGACACCACATCGTATCGAAGTGAACAGGAGGTAGAAGAAAATGCACATTTTGAACGCAGCCACCTAGCTCCCTTAAATTTATATAATGGGGTTCCTTAGGACTTGCTGACAAAGAATATGTTAAACGTTACGCAAATAGTCTAGGAATTAACAAATTATAGCCAAAATAAAATGGTGGTGCTGTCAGACAACACCAAAATCAGAATTGCGCAGTGGCAGGTTTTGAAACCACCATTGTACGGGAAATAGGCCAACATGTTACCTCCTATTTGATTGGCGGAAAGAAAATGTAAGGCTAAACACGATTAGTCGGGCTACAAATACTATTTTTTGTTGTTAGGGGAGACGGAAGGAAGGGTACTTTTTTTCAAACGCTTGTGTAAACATGGCTCGATTGGTTAGACCCGCCAATATAGGCAATTAGGAGCGTCAGTTCAGTGCCACATTTTCAAATAAACTTACTAAGAAACAGTGCGTTGAGAGCCAGATCATATTTTTCTAAATAAAAGTCTGGGACAGAGGCAGATCGGAATTTGTGCCATTATTCATCGCCAGTCAACGTATCTGTGTATTATTTCCATGAATTGTGGTAAGCTTGATATATTCAATATCTTTTTAATGAAAATTGAATGTAAATTGATAATTTATGTCTGTATATGTGTGTGGTTCAGTAGCGAACATGAGGCAAGGCCTATATAGTGCTCCAACCTGAACAGAACGTGTCGGAGAAAAGAAAACTGCATGGAATTGCCAACCAGTACACTGACACCTATCTTATTGACTAGAAGGAACTAATACTGGAATTGCAGAGGCGTAGTAACCATTAGGGAGGAGTATACTGGTGTAAATTGTTTCAGATGAAGCTGGCAGTGGCCTACCGCTCTGAACTCAGTGTTTGTTATGTATTGTGTTCAGTCTGGAAATAGATTATAAATTAGTTCTGAAATAGGAGGTACAACCTTCTTGTTTCAGGGACTGTGGTCCTAGTTATTGAAGCAGCACCTGGTCTGGGTTTTGCTGAATCCAGAGGCTGACAGCATACTCCTTGGTCCAGATAGCGACCAGTGAGGTGTCTCCAGAACACAGGAAGCAATCGAGCAGAGGAGTCTTCCTGCCGCCATCACGAAAGATAAGCTTCTGTGGCCAGAGTAGCTCAACATTATGTGCCCCCTCAAAATTTGACATTTTAGTAAACACAGAGGGACAGTTAATTGGTTCAAATGACAGGAATTGTGAACTTTTCCCAATACTATTTCCAAGATAATCAAACACTTGAAGTCATGATGAAAAACAACAACCAGGCTTGAACAAAACCAGTATTACCTCATATTACTACTGCACAACTTACACACATAGAATAATAATAATAAACTATGTCAATACAAAGTTCATATATATAAACTGTGTACATAATATTTGTAATTACATTTGATTGTGATTCCTGGTTCACTGTGTAGTTGAATCAGGATATCCATTATTGACAAGAATTAATACATATATTTTTAAACTTAAACACTTGACTCATTTAAGATAGTCTTATAGATTGTTATATGTGTGTGAGTGTCACAGTGTTGTAAAGTGTTGTGGAATAAATTAAATTGTTTATCTGTTTGTTGTTGTTGTTGTGACTTACACTTCATCATTTTCATAACCCTAGACATCTAACGTAGTCATCACACTATTCCAGAATAATTCTGACTGAGGTAAAAATGTGGTAGCAAGTAAGGTCATCTGAAATACACCACACTTATTAGATACAGATACCTTCACAGCTGATCTCAGTCAGTACACTAAGTCCCCTATAAATATTTATAACATCCCACTTTACCACACTGTGGCACACGTCCTTCATACATCTTTTAACTGCAGCTTCCTCTGTCTATCATGCCAGCTCATCAGTAATGTTCACCCTGAGCGCCATCTAACACTTTCGTTTACTTTGTACTTGGTATCGGAGTTTACAAGAAAGTAGATATCATGATCATTTGATGCACAAATGACCTCGACCGGCGATGGACACCTATTCTGATGCAGTCGGCTCGGAATTATGTGGCTCGATCGGCGTATCCAATAAAGTTAAAACGCTCCGGCAGGGAACATTAAACTCCGATACCAAGTACAAAGTAAACAAAAGTTACGATATGATCTGGACGGCGCTCAGGGTGAACATTACCCATCAGTATAATTCTCTGCTTCATTAATCTGTGGTTTCTTCTTACTTCTTTGTTTATGTTTACATATAGTTCGATATAAGTAGGCTAGCTCACTTTCCCGGTGCACAAGAACGCACTGACTGTTTATTTGATGTTTTCTGTTTCATGTGTTGGTTTGCTCTTTCCTATTTGAAGTCAACCCAGACGGTAAAGTGCGCGCCTAACAGCCAGTATTCTCGGTGCGATGCGTATTTTGTTGTGTGCAGGAAATCTGTGTTTGGGGATGGTAAAATCACAGCTCTTGTAACATTGTCAAGGAAGAAAGTAGGAATGGAGAAAGTAAAGAAAGAGTGAGAATATGACGCTGAGATTGCTGGGGAGTACACGTGCGCCACAGCAGTCTTTGACCCCGTGGAGGGGGAATAAATGTTTAAGAAAAACTGCGAGTCGGCGAAAAGGCAAAGCAAAAAAAGTAAATTAATATGAGACAAACATAAAGATATGTTATCAGGCACTCGTAAGAAATAAAGAAGTAGAACACTAGACAACAGAAAAACAACAGACATGAGTGGCTTACCCAGGATACCTTTATGTTTGTCTCATATTAATTTACTGTTTACAGGCCTCGGGTTTCCCTTCCTTATGTGTTATAAAAGCAAAAGAAGTCTTCGTTGATGGTATGACAGTTTGAAAAGAGTGTACTAGACTGAGTGGCAGGCTAGCAAAACTATGAGCAGGGCTGTGGAGTCGGAGTCATGGAGTCGATGGGTTTTTTAGTGGCGTCGGAGTCGGTAAAATGTCCGGACGTTGGCTCCGAATGTTGTGCCATATGACTAGTAAAAAAAGTGTAATCGGAATCAGGAGTCGGAGTCGGTAAAAATGTCCGGACGTTGGCTCCGAATGTTGTGCCATATGACGTAAAAAAAAAGTGTAATCGGAATTTCAGGAGTCGTAATAGGGAAAAATTTTTGCCCGACTCCACAACCCTGAATATGTGTAATGTCGACACTGTGCAAGCAAGGACAGGAATGTATGAGGGAACGAAGCTGTGAGAAAAAGGAAGAAATGTACAGAACAGGCATTTAGCAACATATGTTAAATAGATAGGTGGGAATTGTAATTTATCATCATCATCATCTTCTTCTTTTACACTCCTTTCGGAGCTGAAAATATATTAATTGACTGGTGTTTCAGTGCCGCATTTGTCAGTTCCTGTCTTGTGAGCTTGGTCACTCGTCAAAATTTAAATATCTGTACATCTCCTTTTGTCCATGGTGTTTTGAAGCCTGGTATTGAATTATTCTGTCGCGGATCTTGTTTACCATTGGTAGGGGCATAACATTGTGTCTTGTTTATCCTTATTTTCCATTTGGCAGTTTTTAACAGTGCTAATATTAGACTGTATATATATATATATATATATATATATATATATATATATATATATATGTATATATATATCTATATATATATATATATATATATATATATATATATATATATATATATATATATATATATATAACCACTTAGCAAAGACCTATAAAATTTACATTAGTTAATAAATTGTTTACACTTGTTCCTTATTTTTCTATCGCACTTTTTTCAGCATCAGAGCCACGCCACCTGGTGTGCACTTTCTTCCTCGTGTGTTAAGTGTCTTCCTTTCTATTCGTTTCCACCTTTTTTCGCACAGTCCCAGGATATAAGTTTTGTTATTTTAATTTTTTTTTTTAATTTCTGCTGCCACTTATTCAGTTTTCCGTCATTTAGTTGTGTCACGGGATTGCCTCCCTTGCTTTGCAGTAGTGGTCCACTAATGGTCACAACGCAAGCGTATCTAAAAGGAAGTCGTCCAAGGTATCTATCTTCGTGCAAGATTACTCTTGGCAAAGATGTATATAGAAGATGAATGGCGTTTTTACCTTAGGGGAGCCTTCACAAGATATTCCCAGAAGTCAAGAACAAAACGCTGCTTAAGGGCTGAGCAAATTTGTTAACTTAATATCTGGTCCGTCGCCTTCTGTGAAGGGGTTATGCAATGATTCTGGCCCGTTAAGCCCCCATTTGGAGTAACTCAACGAATGCCCTCTTATAATTAATGGCTCTATATTTATATATATGTGTTTATCAAGAAATACTGGCTCATACGTTTGCTTTCGTACATATAAACTGAATCAACTATTATTGTTTAGTTTAAAATAACATACAACAAATTTAATAGTCAGTTAGTCTTTAACAAGTTAAAATAAGGATTAAATGGGGTGAAAGTTATATTAAATTTTGCCTCATTGAGGTTTTGGTAGGGCGTTAATAATGTCCGTATTTTTGCTGAAGCCTGTTATATGAAACTTAGCTCCAGATGAGTCCTGCAGCTGTGGTTTCCGTCACTTCTTTTTGCTGAAGAGTACACTTCTCTACATAATTCGTCCACTACAGGCGGTTGGTGGTGATACTCTTCTCTCACACTATTGGCGTAGGAACTTCAGTACTTAATTCTGATGTCTTGTAATCACGAACTGTGACAAAATAGAAAGAAATAAATGCCTTCTGAGTACATTTGTTCTCCGCAAACTAACAGGCCCATTTTCATGCGCTCCACCCACCAATGTTAACCTCTCAGAAGAATTAAATTCCCGAGCACACAATGTAACTCAAGGAATATGATGAAAATTCACCAATATCCTTCTGGATGTCAACTAGGACATTGCGTCTGGAGTGCATGAATAATGATCTGCCTGAATTGCAATTAGAAAAGGTATATAAATCTCACAACATGATTCTATACCCTTTAGGCACATGTGATGTAATTATCACTCATTACTCGTCGCTACTCCCGTCGGGGTCTGGAGTCGCTCTGCTGTCGGGTTTCCCGCACGACTAGTCAGAAACAATCACCAGCTCTTGCAATAGTGGTTCATGCATATACTATTTTCATATGTTGAGGTTGCCAGCCTCATATATATATATATATATATATATATATATATATATATATATATATATATAACTAACCACTTAGCAAAGACCTATACAATTTACATTAGTAAATAATTTGTTTACATTTACCCCAAAATTTTGGGAATACACACTTCTCCTGGCACAGATTTAGAATGGGCCCACAGCACTGTATTTAGATGCTATTCGACTCACTGGTCTGGAAATATGAGTTAATTCCTCTGACGGCTGCTGTTCTGCGAATTCCTGACCTGGAAAAACTGTTTGTATAATTCCACTTATGACTTGGTCTGGGAAATATGAGTTAATTCCTCTGACGGCAGGTGTTCTGCGAATTCCTGGCCTGGGAAAACTGTTTGTATAATTCCTATTATGACTTCTTGTGATAAAATTCCCAAGTTTCCAGTCTTGTATTAAAATTGCGGGTTTACTTGTAAATTCCAAAGTCGCCCAATACTCGATCTGGTACTTATAGTTGTGGAATTGTAAGTCCTATCCTCTTTCCTCTGGCTTGTAGGAGGGGTTGAGTTGACGCTGCGGTGCAGTCTGTCTGTGTCTCCGAGTTTATTAGATTATATCTCACAATCCTTAGTTTCAAATCCCAGCTGTGTTTCCGCCGAAAGTTCCAATCAAATCATAGTAGATTCTGGCGAACCAATCCAATCTATCTAGCACTGTTTGGGTGGGGAAGTTTATCATTACTCATCCCACGCGTATTTAAAATATTAATTTTAATATCCACGCGTGACCTCTTACAACAGTGATTTCAAATTGTTACCTAAGACTTCCGGCGCTCCTGTTTATCACAATATTGTGTTCCTGGCGTAATGTTTTCCGCCCAGATGTCTATCCAGACAGATTATTTAATTATTCCCTTTATCTGCGTGCCTCCGCCAGACAGATGTCTGGTCAGACCGTGTTGTCTTCTTTCATACAAGCTTATGTCAAAACGATCAGCCGCTTTCCAGTGGGGTCAAATGTTTGACCGCCCCGTTTCCACAGGTGATCAGACGGATTATGCGATAAAATATTATCGCCGGCCGGGTCACGAAACCTGGCGAAGCGTAACAACAGTCTAGGAGTAAAGTGTGAAACAATAAGATATGAATTACTCCCGTAGCAAATACTGCCATAGGGAAGTGGCGTATTAGAGAATTCACCATGCTATGTCCAGCATAGAGCAAAATAGTGAAAATAACGAATGAAAAGGCATGATTTATGCCAAATAAAAGCGATGAGTGAGAAAAATGAAGAAAAAGAAAGGATACTGCCGGAGGGCTGAAGGTGTGAGAGATCACGCAAAAGAGCATGTTCAGACGTTTTGTCACAAGTCGACGTTCGAACATTCCAGGTGCCGAGTCTGGCGATTTTCCCTAGTAGAAAAACTTCATAACTTATTGAAGTAGAAAATTTCGGTTCTGTTTCTATTCGAAAGCAAAGATTTTGTAAGCAACAACTGGTTGACGCTAAAGCCAAGCACAACCTCAAGGCTTGAGTGGTTTAACATTAACAGTAAATGCCCAGCTTATTGCTTACATTAGAAGGAAGCAATCCACTGTCTTCGGGCATGCTACGAGAGCAAGGAAGCGGGAGTATATCGTGACAACAGGAAATACTGAAGATAAAAGAGAGGACAATAAAGAGAGAAGACAGTTTGACATTACGACGTAGACAGAAGTCAGCAGCAAAATTAATGTGGGGATCGGAAGTTGTGGAGAGGCGTGATCGCCTACCCCACCAGACATGAAGAACAAGAAGTAGATAATAGTCAATAAGCATTTAAACGTGCACAGTTGCACTCATGTAATAATTGAGCAAAACATACGTGCACACAATTGGTAACGATAACAAATATGGCAGTAAAACAGATGTCGTTAAGTAAGTGTCTGTGTTTGTTGCTGCGAATAAGAAATGCTTTTTATTCGAAACATTGTGTGTCATTAACTATATTGTTACACTGCCCTCATATACAGACCAGTTTCTCACTTACTTCGTTATGTATCTACATCTTAACAGTTGTTCATCGCGTGATTCGATTTGAATTTTGAAATGTAAATCGAACATACTTCTCGATTCCATTCGAATGAAAAAAATTAACAAAATGGCGATTTACAGATTCCTGTTCTTATTAGTCCGCATAGATCTCTTACAGCTTATCTGTCAGAATAAATAAAGAAAATAAAACAAACAATCAAACAGCAACACTAAAGCAGAAACTTTTGGTGGCAGAGAAAGCACACCCGTAAAAATTACGTGCTGAAATCGGATGTGTCGGGGCCATAAGGCGCAGATATCGCAGCTCAGCTGTAAACTACAGGTATACCTCACTTTATTTGCGCTTCGTTTAATTGCGCTTCGCAGATATTGCGCTTTTAAAAATAATGATTCGTGTTTATTTATTAGAACGCGCCTTCTTCTTCCGATAGATTTTGGCTCTCCACCAGCAAAAAGATTACGATTCGCTGAAGGCTCAGATGATGAAGATTAGCATTTTTTTTAAGCAATAAAGTACTTAATTTTACAATACACTGTTTTTTTTTTAAGGCCTAGCGCTATTGCGAACTTAATAGACAGTGTAAACATGATTTTAGGCTTTTATATGCACTGGGAAGCCAACAAAAATGGGTATGACCCGCTTTATTGCGATATTCGCTTTATTGCGGTGGTCTGGAACCGAACCCGCAATATCTCTGAGGTATACCTGTACGACTCAACAAACATACCGCTCAAAAATGGCCGACATGAAAGAGTGAGCTATGGTCGAGTAAACAAAAACAACAACATACCCCCGCTGTATTATACTGAATTTCTCCGTCATACCCTATTATTCATGCAACTGTTGTTTTGTTGAAACACATGGCATCCGCTATTAATAATTACACGCTGTCTCCGAGTGTTGGAGGAAAAAAAAAGAAAAGGCGGAGGTAAGATAGATGAGAAATTGGAGACTAAAACGCTTTAATATATCATCTGGTGCCTGCTTGCACGCCTCTGAAACTCCTGCCGCTTACATTCATGTTTCCAAAGAATAGACTTTTGTTATTTATAACGAAATGGGTGGACAGATTGTGCGCCTATAGTTAAGTAAACTCAACAAGGCGTGTCCAGTTTTGTATTATCTTTCGCCATATGTAGCATTAAATAATCGCGCAGTGTATATTGCAAACTGTATGCCTTTTCCAAAAATCATGCTTTTCAAATCATCGCTGATGCTGCATCATTGGCGGACTTTACAAACCCAGATTAAACTGACGGTCCGTAATTATAACACTTCCCACTGACCTATGTACACCTACTTAGTTTATTATGTGATTGATACACCTGCAGCTATAATATCAGGGTTTCTGCCGATCGGCACGGCCGATCACAACTCTCCTGTTCGTACGGTCCGTGGTGTTCTGAACCCGCTATATCTTCAAACTCTTCCCATTTCTTATGGTCAGCTTATCGTATTTTCCCCTCTCACTGTCTCTTACTTCCTCTTCTTGTCTTTGAGATAAATTTACGCGCTGTTGCCAGATTATTTGATTCTACTCTTCTCGTGAGTGTCCGTTCGGCAGAGTGGTTTGAGCGCTGGTCTCTCGCGGCAAAGGTTCTGGGTTCGATTCACGGTATCGTCACGCTCCAGTCTACCCAGCTGTAAAACTGTACCTGACTTCGCTATTGAGTTAGGGGTGGAAAAGGCAGCGAGAAAGGGAACTGGTCACCCTGCCTCTCGATGCTGGACCTAGTATAGTGAAATCTTTAGCACTTTACTCCTCTACGGCAGTATCTGCTATGGGACTACCTTTATTTGTTGTACCCTTCTCGTGAGCGTTGAGTAGCAGAGTGACTAGAGCTCTTGATTCTCCAGGTATAGTTACCCGGTTCGTAACCTGGTGTCGCATAGAGATTTATGATCAATAAATTTTCTATATTCTTTTCTTTTCTACCCGTGTCCTCTACTTTATTATCGCTCTTTTATCCTTTTCCTGTTTTTCGCATTCGTTCGTTTGCGACAAAATATAAATTTCCCATTCTGACTTTTGCCGTTTCTTTTCTCATACCAGTAACACATTTTATTGCGTAATATGTCTGTCCCTGGATGTGAACGAAATAGTGTGAGAATTTGTCTCGTCAGACATAGAGAGCAGACATATGTCTACATTTTCATCTGACACGAGTTTTTCTTCGGCTAGATTCTCGGCGTGAGGTGTGGAAGGCGCAAATCTGCATCGCTCAGAGATGAGACATGTCGTAGTAGGTGTGAAGACGCGTTTTGGCAGTTATGGCCAGCGTCTAAGTAATGTTAAGTGTTAAGAGAGAGAGAGAGAGAGAGAGAGAGAGAGGGGGGAGACCGGCGCTATTTCGGGTTTTCGTAATAGCGTGGGATCCTTTGTCGTTTTCATATATCTACACGAGTAGCTTAGACTATTCATTCAGTTCTCCAAATTTTGCAGTAGACAGGTTGCTCATGCTAAGGAAATAAGCTTGCATAGCGAAAGTTCTTAGTTTGACTCGACATTTTGCCGAGCTTCTAGACTAACTATATGAATGAATAAATTCTAGTTCGTGGTATAGCTTGTAGTTCTGCTTGGAGGTAAATATATTATATATGTAGTAGTGTTGAGTGATTCAGTGATAACCGCTTATTTCATTTTACTAGTTAGATTTCTGTGCAGAAGTAATTAAATTGTAAGTCTTTTATATTCTCTAGCTGACGTGTTTCAGTGGATAGCAAAATAAATTATAATTTCTAGCTTAAACTCATGCAGCTATAAATAAATTTTATTAAATTGCCAAAATCAGTCGAGAATATTTTAAACTAACTTATAACTGCACTGATTCATCATTGAGTATTGACGAAATACGTATGTATTTCTAATTCATGATGATTGATTTTATGAATATAACTTATTTCACGGGAATTTTAAACGATAAGTCAAGCTCTCCGCTTGCAGTTTATAATGTAAGTTATAACCGAAGTAAATAGTATGTATAAGTATTTTATATGTCGTTTTTCTTTATTCAGTGAAACTGGGGTAGCTCAACTTTACCAACGGTTTTAGTACTGAGAAACATCTGTGAAGAACAAAAACATTTTTTTCTTAAAGACTTGGGTGTATAAAGTAAAACCTGTCTGGCATTGCGCTGGCATCCAGAACGACAGAGTACTCATTACATGAACTTTAAGATTAAATGAAGTAACGGGCCCATCGAGCCAGATTTAATTCTTCCTGAGAAAAACCTCAAGTACATTTCAGCCCTTGTGGCAAGTAAAATATTACTATCAGTAACATTCCGACGGAGTTCTGACTAGTGGTGGTGTGACCAAATAAAGTCCTATACTGAGAGAAGGCACCGACCTGACATTCCTCGTTACTAGAAACCTAAGCTATAGACACTGCGCTCGCTGTTAACGTTCGTGCCTGGACAATTTTAATGTGACCTAAACAGACCTCCAAAAGTAATAATAACCAAGGAAACGTTCCCTGAAGTAGTGAAGTCAACCTGACTTTGCGGGACTGGGGTTCTCTTGGCCAAGACTAACCCTGGAGATTCTGTATGTGCATGTCCTAAAAATTGTTTTTCCAGAAGTTGCTACCAAAGCTGTAAGTACGAATGCAAGCTAGTGATCACGGCTGACTGATTAGAGTGAATGCAGGACTGAGTGATTCCTTTATTGATGTACTTTGGCACCCATTTTGCTGTCTTAAATTTCTTTATGCAAGTTTTTTGTGTGGCTAACAATATTTTCCTTAGGATAGATTAAAGTATCAAAGTCTGTTCCTACTTTTTTAAAGGGAAATCTTAGACTATAGCGTATGCATCCGTGACTCTTTGGCTATCACTTTTCTTCTAACAGGACTGTGGGCTATACATCGAGGGAAAAGTTTATACCTATGGGTCTATCATTCTTGTAGCAATTCATTGACTTATGACTATTTGTATATGTTTGATGTAATTTTATGTGTGGTGATGGAATTTTATTATGATAATTAAAATTCACTTGAACCTATTCCAGTGTGTCGGTCAGTTCATTCCCAATTATCTATATTTCCATTGTCATAGTTTCACGTCTGTGTGTCTGTTGTAGTCACTTAGGTGTGTGTGTGTATGTGAGGGATATATATATATATATATATATATATATATATATATATATATATATATATATATATATATATATATATATATATATATATTACTATATACTGTATTATACTAGACGGTCTGACAAATCTTAATCTGTTGTAGATGATAGGCTGACTGAGAGAAATCATCTCGAGGGTCAGAGACCGACTCTAATATATTTCCTCCATCTCACTCGTGAAATCTATTTCTATTTTATCATCTCCCAGTGAGCTATCACTTGTTTCTATTGCTATTCAGAAGGGACCAAACCAAGTCTTAATTCACCTATCACAAATCTACGACAGAATGGGTTCTGGTCCGTTGGATTTTTAAAAAAATTTAGAATAGGAAGACGAAACGACAAATATCAGCTCGTCTGTACGATTTATTTCTTTATTCTGAAATAGAGTAAGAGTGTGATTGTCTCATGGTTTTGTGTATCTTTAAAAATAACTATTCCCCTAGACTAACGATCTGTTTATGGGCGTGCTGACCACACAATTAATAATTGGTTTTTCCACAGCATTTTTGAGTAATATACATTTGAGTTACAGGTTGATTTTGTCGGAATATATGTTAATTACTGATTTTGTAATACTAAACCGTTGGTAGAGTTTGTGATTGTTGAGCAATCACAGGGTTCTGAAGAAGTAGGTGTTTGAGCTAAGCTAAGGAGTGCGTTCAGACAATTACGTCCTGTTAATTGCCTCCCTTACCCTAACTGACTTCAGGGGTGTACTTGTAGTGGACTTAAATAGTAAGGGAATTTTTTTTCTCCTTAAATTTTTGCAATAATTATTTTGTTTCCACTGTAGCAACGTATTTTTCAGTGAGTAATCTTAACTACCATTTATTTGGCGTAGTCATCTGCATTAGGTGCTTTATTGCCGATTAATAGCAGCGATAGTTAGATACTATAGCATAGGAAGAGGTATCCCAGGTTAAAGTATATCATCTTTTGTTTTGGTATTTTCTCGCAAGTGGTAGGAACCAGAGTATCCTTTTTCTTCTTTTCTTCCTTGAGTAGTCTCAGTCACTGATTTATTATGGCCGAGAGGGCGAAACTGAGGCAGATGTTAAGACAGGAAGCAATGGAAGCGGGACTGGACGGCGACGAAGCGAAAGCTTTCGTCAGGGACGAAATTGAGAGATATGATGTGGAGCAGAAGGAAAAAGCAGCGGAGAGGAAAGAAGCGGAAGACCGTCTATTACAGCAGAAGAAGATTGAGGAAGAAATGGAAAACCACAGGGCGAACGAAAGAGAGAAGGAGAGACAGCATGAGGAAAGAGAGAAGGAGAGACAGCATGAGGAAAGAGAGAAGGAGAGACAGCATGAGGAAAGAGAGAAGGAGAGACAACATGTATTGGCTCTCAAAGCTCTAGAAGTCCAGAGTCGTGGGGCTGCCTCTACCTCCAGCAATGGGGAGTCTTCTCCTCATTCTTCTTTGACTGATCCTTCAAATACTCAATCTCCTCACCTCACCGCTATGTCTTTTGCTCTAGAATCTTTCCCTTGTCCTAATGAGAAGATTGACACATGGTTAGAAAAATTTGAGAAAATTGCAAATCTTTACGGTTTAGAGAGGTTGGAATATGAAGCTTTCTCAGGCTTTGAAAAGCAGTGCGTATGATGTTTACGCCAAAATGGAAAGCAGCCAACAAGACAACTACGATGTGTTAAAGAAAGCTTTACTTGAGCGCTTTGAAATGAATGCGCGAAAGTTTTTGCAACTGTTTCGCAACAGCAGGAAGGAGAGCTCTGAAACTTTTCAGCAGTTCTCGTCTTGTTTGAAGGGATACTTGACAAAGTGCCTTGAGCTTTCTCAGCTCGCCTCTGCCTATGAAGGTCTTGAGGAATTCGTTTTATGCGAACATATAAGGAACACTTTGTCTGCGGACACCCGAAGATTTTTAGCTGAGCAAGGTGCAGAAAAGCTTGAAGACATTTAGGAAAAGTCTGAGTGATATCACAATGCGTTGGCTGAACTGCCGGCCACAAAACGTAAATCGACAGAAGAGCCTTTTTGAAAGAATAACCTTGACCAATCTTCTCATGCTTCTAACCAGAATAACCACAGAGAAACTGGACCCCAAACCCCCCTTCCTGAAAAATCCAAGTTCTACAAAAACAAGTACCCCAACCACAGTCAACAGTCTGATCAACCCAACCGTTCTACATGGCAGCGGGGCCAGAAAGGACAAGGTGACAAAGGGAAAACCCCTGCGCACGGGATTAATGATCAGAGCGAGCACACCGAGCCTAAACGCATCGGATGCTTGCTAACAATCTCGCAAGGCGGAATTATTGACAGTGATTCCCAACCTGAGGGAGAGAGACCCTCAACGCGAGGTACTGTTATTTTGAACGGTTCTCAAACATTTTGTTTATTTGACACGGGGCTTTCTTATGATTGCATTGTTGCCAGACACCTGGTTAAACCCAGTCAAGAGACAGGAGAGACCGTCCAACTTTGTGGAGTTTCTAAGAATGAGCACCTACAGCGCTTCCCATCGCATTGGTGGAGATACACTTTGACTTTGTCAGAGGTGTGATCAAAGCGGCTGTTATGGATGACCCGATCTACCCAGTCATACTTGGCGATAGATACGTGTTTATTGGGAAACAGGAAGAACCGATTGTGGCAGCAGTAACTACAAGAGGGCAAACCAAGAAGGAACGGGAGCCTGCGCCTAATTTGTTACCTATGGAACTTAAAGAAGCGCAACAAAAGGACCCTACTTTGGCACCCTGCTTTAGGAAACTGCCCATGGCTAAGGAACCCAGACAGCACGGGGACATTTTTTCTAAGGATGGCGTACTTTATCGCAGAACGGGCAAACCTGACCAAGGTTACAACCAGCTCCTAGTACCGAAACAGTACAGAAGCCAAATCCTAGAAATGGGGCACTCTCTTCCCTTCATCGAACATATGGGACAGAACGCCACAAACCAACGGATAACCACTCATTATTGGTGGCCAGGAGTAAATACTGATATTATCAGGTATGTCAAATCCTGTGCCCAGTGCCAACGTGTATCACCCAAGCAACGGACACCCCAGTCCACATGGGTGAAATGCCAATAATGGGAACACCATTCGAACGGGTTGTGATCGACATTTTAGGACCCCTAGAAAGGACTAAAAGAAGGAACAGGTTTATCCTGACCCTAGTCGACACATGCACTTTATGGGCAGAAGCTATCCCGCTAACATGCACAGATGCCAAGCATGTCGCAGAAGCCCTCGTGCAGATTTTCACTCGGTTGGGATTCCCTCAGCAAGTGTTAACGGATAACGGATCCCCATACCGAAACCTGTTGATGGATGAGATCGTGAAGATCTTGAGGAACCAACACATCTACATAAAGCCTTATACTCCGGCCGGAAATGGGCTCGTGGAACGTGTTAATGGAAACCTCAACATGATGCTAAGTAAACTGGGACAAGTGAAACCGGAAGATTGGGACCTTTGTATTCCTGCAGCTTTATTTAGCTACAGGGAAGCTCCTCATAATTCCACAGGATTTCCCCCAGCCACGCTTTTATTCGGCAGACCTATTACGGGGCCACTTGAAACCTTACTTTGGTTGCTGACAGACCAGAAGGCGGATGAGACAGTTGTCTCAGCAAGTAAGTATGTGTCGGTTTTAAAGGAAAGGTTGAAACTAGGATGGGATCTAGCAACGACTAACTTTAAGCGAGCACGCGCAAAGCACGCTAACCTATACAGGAAAGTCGCGAAAGAGAGAGAACTACAAGCAGGAGAGAAAGTTTTGGTGTTACTCCCTACCGGGAATAACAAACTGGGTATTGGATGGCAAAGGCCGTTTACCGTCCTGAAAAAGATTTCTAAGGCTAACTACCAGATCTCTATTGAAGGAAAGGAGAAGGTTTTCCATTTAAATCTGTTAAAGAAATTTTTGGAAATACCAGTGCCGACCTCCGAACATCTGACGATCGCCAAAATTGACGAAGATGACGATAGTGGCAGGGAAATTCCACTGCACACACACGAAATCTTTCAAAAATGTCAAAAGTGGCGACGCTCTTTCAAGCGGGCATGGAAAACATTCCAGAGAAAGGAAACTTTGGGAGTAGACTTGAGTAGGAATTGGACAGAGACGGAGGGGGGAGATGAGAGGGAAGAGGACAGACACCCTGAAGCTACGGATATAGGAAATTTATTTCCATAACGTAGACATGGAGTGCTTCCATATCTTAAAGGGGGGACGTTCTGTCGCATTGAGATTTATGATCAATAAATTTTCTAAATTCTTTTCTTTTCTACCCGTGTCCTCTACTTTATTATCACTCTTTTATCCTTTTCCTGTTTTTCGCATTCGTTCGTTTGCGACAAAATATAAATTTCCCATTCTGACTTTTGCCGTTTCTTTTCTCATACTAGTAACGCATTTTATTGCGTAATATGTCAGTCCCTGGATGTGAACGAAATAGTTTGAGAATTCGTCTCGTCAGACATAGAGAGCAGACATGTGTCTACATTTTCATCTGACACGAGTTTTTCTTCGGCTAGATTCTCGGCGTGAGGTGTGGAAGGCGCCAATCTGCATCGCTCAGAAATTAGACATGTCGTAGTAGGTGTGAAGACGCGTTTTGGCAGTTATGGCCAGCGTCTAAGTAATGTGAAGTGTTAAGAGAGAGAGAGAGAGAGAGATAGGGGGGGGGGGGGGAACCGGCGCTATTTCGGGTTTTCGTAATAGCGTGGGATCCTTTGTCGTTTTCATATATCTACACGAGTAGCTTAGACTATTCATTCAGTTCTCCAAATTTTGCAGTAGACAGGTTGCTCGTGCTAAGGAAATAAGCTTGCATAGCGAAAGTTCTTAGTTTGACTCGACATTTTGCCGAGCTTCTAGACTAACTATATGAGTGAATAAATTCTAATTCGTGGTATAGCTTATAGGGCCGCAGGCGACCTTTGTCTTTACTGACTGTGTGTGGTACGCCACTCTGAGTGGAGACCTCCCAGTAACAAAGACTGCTGTGCCCGTCTCAGATTTTGCTCTTTCCTCAGACCTACGGGTCTTGAGTGTTCCTCTATAAATGCCTTTGTGCAGATGAGGAAGGACATCCCTCGACACCTTCGGGTATATGACGCTCTGTCCATTTTGGCTGGAATGGCGTCTCGATGGTTCGGAGGTTTTATAGCGAATATGAGTACACATGAGGGCAAGTTCGGGCACAATGGGCTAATCACCTGTTTGCCAAGTCACTTCGATTACATGTCCTGCCCATGGGCCTTGTGCACTTGGGTCCCCTCTACACCTCGTTTCACGGGGCAGAAGAGGTTCCGATTATGAGATGAGGTATAGCTTGTAGTTCTGCTTGGAGGTAAATATATTATATATCTAGTAGTGTTGAGTGATTCAGTGATAACCGCTTATTTCATTTTACTAGTTAGATTTATGTGCAGAAGTAATTAAATTGTAAGTCTTATATTCTCTAGCTGACGTGTTTCAGTGGATAGCAAAATAAATTATAATTTCTAGCCTAAACTCATGCAGCTATAAATAAATTTTATTAAATTGCTAGTAATCAGTCGAGAATATTTTAAACTAACTTATAACTGCACTGATTCATCATTGAGTATTGACGAAATACGTATGTATTTCTAATTCATGATGATTGATTTTATGAATATAACTTATTTCACTGGAATTTTAAACGATAAGTCAAGCTCTCCGCTTGCAGTTTATAATGTAAGTTATAACCGAAGTACATAGTATGTATAAGTATTTTATATGTCGTTTTTCTTTATTCAGTGAAACTGGGGTAGCCCAACTTTACCAACGGTTTTAGTACTGAGAAACATCTGTGAAGAACAAAAACATTTTATTCTTAAAGACTTGGGTGTATAAAGTAAAACCTGCCTGGCATTGCGCTGGCATCCAGAACGACAGAGTACCCTTTACATGAACTTTAAGATTAAATGAAGTAACGGGCCCATCGAGCCAGATTTAATTCTTCCTGAGAAAAACCTCAAGTACATTTCAGCCCTTGTGGCAAGTAAAATATTACTATCAGTAACATTCCGACGGAGTTCTGACTAGTGGTGGTGTGACCAAATAAAGTCCTATACTGAGAGAAGGCACCGACCTGACATTCCTCGTTACTAGAAACCTAAGCTATAGACACTGCGCTCGCTGTTAACGTTCGTGCCTGGACAATTTTAATGTGACCTAAACAGACCTCCAAAAGTAATAATAACCAAGGAAACGTTCCCTGAAGTAGTGAAGTCAACCTGACTTTGCGGGACTGGGGTTCTCTTGGCCAAGACTAACCCTGGAGATTCTGTATGTGCATGTCCTAAAAATTGTTTTTCCAGAAGTTGCTACCAAAGCTGTAAGTACGAATGCAAGCTAGTGATCACGGCTGACTGATTAGAGTGAATGCAGGACTGAGTGATTCCTTTATTGTTGTATTTTGGCACTCATTTTGCTGTCTTAAATTTCTTTATGCAAGTTTTTTTTGTGGCTAACAATATTTTCCTTAGGATCGATTAGAGTATCAAAGTCTGTTCCTACTTTTTTAAAGGGAAATCTTAGACTATAGCGTATGCATCCGTGACTCTTTGGCTATCACTTTTCTTCTAACAGGACTGTGGGCTATACATCGAGGGAAAAGTTTATACCTATGGGTCTATCATTCTTGTAGCAATTCATTGACTTATGACTATTTGTATATGTTTGATGTAATTTTATGTGTGGTGATGGAATTTTATTATGATAATTAAAATTCACTTGAACTTATTCCAGTGTGTCGGTCAGTTCGTTCCCAATTATCTATATTTCCCTTGTCATAGTTTCATGTCTGTGTGTCTATTGTAGTCACTTAGGTGTGTGTGTATGTGAGGGATATATATATATATATATATATATATATATATATATATATATATATATATATATATATATATATATATATATATATATATATATATATTACTATATATATATATATTACTATATACTGTATTATACTAGACGGTCTGACAAATCTTAATCTGTTGTAGATGATAGGCTGAGTGAGAGAAACCATCTCGAGTGTTAGAGACCGACTCTAATATATTTCCTCCATCTCACTCGTGAAATCTATTTCTATTTTATCATCTCCCACTGAGCTATCACTTGTTTCTATTGCTATTCAGAAGGGACCAAACCAAGTCTTAATTCACCTATCACAAATCTACGACACCTGGCAGCGTCACTCTCCAAGTTACCAATCTGTTACTGAATACCTGACTCTGCTCTTGAGTTAAGGAAGGCAAAGACAGCGAGAAAGGGAACCAGGTCACTCCACCTCATAAAGCTGAGCCTAGTATAGTGAAGTCTAACACTTCACATCACTACGGCAGTATTTTATATAGGTGAATGCCTTTACACTTTACTCGTCTCTTAAAGTGCTCAATCAAATTGGACCATCTTGACCTTATCGTTGTCATTAATAGTTTCTCTGAGAACCTCCTCATTTCGATTGTCTGGGATTGAGGATCAAAATAGCATCCTTCTTAGGGACCATACCTCTCCTTTCCATCATTTCCCTGTCTGCTCCCCTTGGAGTATAAAGCCACAGCTGCAGCTATCACCTTGCAGGAATCCTGTACCTAAAGCATTCATTTGCTCCTGCAGCTGTAGTTTCAGTTGCAGCTTGTATTATGTGATAAAATTGCCTGCCCCAATACACCACTTCCTATTAGTTACTTCTAACTTCAAGCCTGAGGAGACGGTAGCCGTCTTATATCTCTTTCTTCTTAGAGACCCCCCCACTGCACACCCCCCACCCCCACCCCGATCTACATGGGGCATACCTCTGCTGCCCCCAAATACATTTTCTTTCTGTTTGTTTATTGTCCAGGTCTAGAGTGCATAAATTAATACAGGTTCTATGTAGCGTCGTAAGATCTCTCTTGCTCGCAAACCAGCTGCAGTCTCTTTAGTTGGGAAGAATACTTTTTAAATGATGATTTCGCCTTTGCAGTATCTGCCTTGATATCGTTTAGCCATCTGCCACCGGGTAGTGTGATACATCCAGGATAGCTAAAGTGATAAATCTCTTTCACTTCTTTCCATACATTTTTTTTTTCTTGCTTTTTCTTCTTGCTCTTTTCTTGTTCTTCTTCTCCTCCTCTTCCTTCTCATTCTCCTCCTCCTTCTTCTTTCTGCTCCTTCTATTCCTGCTGCTTCTTCTTCTCTTCTTCCTCGTTTTCATTCTCCCACACCTTCATCTTCTTCCTGATCTTTCTTCTTTTTCTTCCTTTTCTTCTTCTTCTGCTTCCACTGTCGGACGTCAACCGTTCAAAGAAAGGACGGGCCAGCCCGAAGTTGTTGGTATCTCTGTCGATTTTATAACAATAATTTGAAAACACACATTTAAAACATGTTGCATGTTTAAATAACGCGCCAGTAAAATAGTGTCATTAAAAATGGCCGGTTGACGACAAATGAGGAAACTCTACGAGAACAGTCAGGGGAAGCATTATAACAGTTAAACTAGTTGGAGACATTTCTGTTTATTACAGTGCAACCTGAAATGTAAGCAAATGGAATAGCAACGGGTTGCGGCTCTGTAAACAAGGTCTTGCCAGAGCCATGAAGAATAGGTAAATTATTATATCAATTGTTGTGACATTAATGACAGGGATGCGGGTTGATGTGCTAGATGTGTGGTGACGACATTAAACAACCAGCAACATGGGTTGTACTCTGGTGTACAGGAGAAAGGCATAGGCAAAAATGCAACCGCACTAAAGGGAGATCATCAAAATAATCAGGCCTGTGGAGTCAGAAGTCGGAGTCGTGGAGTCTGTCGTTTTTTAGAGGAGTCGGTAAAAAGTGTCCAGACTCCGAATTTTATGCCATATGACCAGAATCGGAGTCGGGAGTTCTAAAATTTCGGAAGTCGGAGAATTTTTGGCCGACTTTACAACAAAGTAATATAGCTCCTGGTCGCATGCAGTGACTTACTAAGGGCGATACGAGGGGTGACTGCCTAATACTTTAACAGGGTTCGTAGCGACCTGGAAAAACCTTGAAAACCCTGGAAAACGAAAAAAAAAAAATTCCAGGCCTTGAAAAGCCTGGAAAAATGGCTTTAAGCCTTGAATTTTCTGCATCGGACCTTGAAAAATAATACGAAATCGAAAGCTCGTTACTTTGTGTCCATTTTTTGGTTATTGATGGTATTTTTCGCAACAACAGACGCGACGAGTCTAAAAATAAATCTGCGTTTACGCCATTAACGCAAAGCGCCGAAAACGAAACTTGCCGAAAACTTCTGGAAATGCGCAAAGGGAAGTAAAAATTGTAAAGTTACCGTACAATTTTTACTTCCCTTTGCGCAAAGTTACCTTGCAATGTTTACTTCCCTTTGCGCATTAAATCCATTTCCAGAAGCTTTCGGCGCTTTGCGTTAACGACGTAAACGCAGATTTATTTTTAGCACTCGTCGTAAGTAATAAATTCATTTATCTCATTTATAAAACCTATTTAAATAAGTCCAGTTTATAGATAGACCTACTGTACTTGCGTCTGTATTTACAATGTAGGCCTATTTACAGTGTAATTTTTAACCATGGCCAAAATTAGCCTATAAGTATAAGCAAGCGTTTGAACGAAATTTCTTTTTTACCTCTGCATACGGGAATATATTTGACACAGTTTATGATGGTCAGGAATAGAAATTGATGGCGATTCCATATCCTATAGCCTACCCTGTTATCAGACCCATGTCCCACTGTTCATTTCACCACAGTTTTTGGCAATAAATATATTTTGAATACTTTTTTATTATATTTATGATGAAAAGACTTATCCCGTTCTACCTTTGAAGGGTTATAGGCTAATTAGGATAGGCCTAGGCCTACATGTTTTCAATTTAAGATAACATGAATAACCGCCGATACACGAAAGTGGCATCACATCTGTCAAATCACTGTAAGTAGGATAAATGAAAATCAGCAATTTTGTGGATAGGCCTATGTTATTTACAATTTAAAAAAAAATGTATTTAAATTTTAAATAAAAATCTAAACAAACAAACGAAACAAAACCCAACAAAAATAGGGGAGGGGGGGGGGGTGTAAAGGTCTCCAGTTAGATATTTAATAGATTTTCACTTATCATAAGTATTACCCTCCCAATTACTATATATATATTACCTTTTGTTCTAGTTAAATATTGTTTGACTGTATTATGTATGCGTTTAGAATTTTGAATTGGGAAATATACATAGGTTAGGCCTACTCATAAGTTATTTGTGTTCCTTTTTTTTTTTTTTTAAACTAACACTACTAGGAGACCTACAGATGTGACATCATTTGTGACCAAGGAAAAAACTCTTGAGAGCTGAGATTATTTGGACTCTTTTATTTTGTTGAAAAGTCACCATAGTTTTGATTCAAATTTCATACGCAACAAGGGACATATTCTCTTCTGTGGTAGTTTTGATTCAGCCTTCAGCTTTATTTCAAAACCTGAAATTCAGATTGGTGCATTTGGAACAGTAGCGGAAAATAGGAAGCATTTTCCTGTAGCACTGAAGAAAAAACAACTCAAATTGAAAAAGACAAATCATCCTGTGTTTTGTGCGACAGAAGGTAAGGCATGCCGACAGTCACCTGGCATGATACGAAAAGATTTAACCTTATATCCACTGTTCACTCCAATGATAATATAAACAAGACAGTTAGAAAGACAAATTCTTTAGGGCAGAACAATTCAGAAGCCAGTGCTTGCAGAAAAATACAGCCAACTAGGTGCAAGCTACCCCTACCCACACAGATCCTATTTTTATATTATTTCTTAGTTGAAACTGCCCTGGTCAATGGGCACATAACCTACAACACTGCCAACTCTACAAAAAAAGATCAAAGTGAAGATCAGGATGTCGGTATGACTCTTATTGAACCTGCTAGGAGCCGCGCTAGCGTAGTGGTTACCACACCACTCTGGCGACCGGGTGATCCAGGATCAAACCCGGGCGACGGCATTTGAGGATTTTTCGTCGACCGGGATTTGGACTGGATTAACTCGAGACCTGGCGAGGACATTTGAAGGAGTGTCATCGACCAGGGATTGGCGGCTCCTGAGCCGACCCAGCTCTATTGGGTACCTCCGAAATCGGCGAGTATCTGCCTGAATGGCGAGTGACACCTGTCTCTGTACAAGAAAAAAAGGGATACTCACGTAAAATCAATGTCAGGTTAGACATTAATAATATTAATTATTAGCGGGCGTACGGCAAAAAAAAAAAAAATTGAACCTGCTATTCTTCGACGCAATGTGACACCTTCAAAACAACACGACTTACTGAGCACCACTTCATTGATAAATATTAAAGGGCAAGGTACAAACCAGACTGTAAAGTGTGTAAGGCTGCAGGGAACAGAAGCCAGACTTGCATGTACTGCCCAGATTGCAATGTACCGCTATGCCTGATACCCTGCTTCAAGTTATACCACACAGTCAAGGATTATCAACATGGATCGTTGACAAAGACTCTTGCAGAGGCCTACAGCTACAACTTCAACCCCAGTTAATGAAAAAAGCAGCTCAGACTCCAACTAGAGGTACTCAGACATTTACAAACGCTCATTGTCAGATGCCACAGACGCAGAATACATTCAAAAAAGACAAACACGAAAAATACAGTTTGTTTAAAACATTTTATTCCAATTTTATTAGCCTTTTATGTTGATATGCGTGGTTAATCGTTAAATCAATACGTCAATCAAGCTTATTTTATTCATTACCATCCATGTCACTAACATTTCATTGCGCTGATGTTGAACAAATTCACTAAAAACTTGGAAAAGATGTCTGTTTTTCAATCTTTTATGAATTTAAAAAAAAAAAGTTCTTTTTAAAGAAATCTGCAAACACCCTTGGTAATGGGGGATGGTAATGCTCCGGATTGCTGATCAGCAAAGTGATAATTATATCTGAGAAAATTAGATGAGGAAAATATTAGAGTTTCCCATCCTTGAAAATCACGTGCTGGACCTGGAAAAAGCCTGGAAAATGCTTGAAGAAATTTGCTATGAACCCTGTTTAAGTACGCCCCTGCTCGCATGCACTACATTCCAGCTAGCAAATAGTTTTTACAAGTAACGGGATACACCGACAAAGTTAACGAAACAAAGTTTGCACAGCGAAATATTCGCAACTATATCCTGCGACCTGAAGCTTTTACCGCTGCAATATTTTTAAAATTGAGACACACGGTGATCGTGACCTGCCGCACGCCAAACGACATTCCTATCTTTTACCAAATAAGCACGGCTGGAAAGAGAACAATACCAATTTACGTGCGATATTAATACACTGGACACCTGTCGCTTATTTTGTCATAATCCACTGCCACTGTTCGGCGCACAAAGCTGGGATAATAGAGATTGATCGGCTTGAGAAAAAAAAAAGTCACAACAAGAAAGGCAGTAAATCCAGCAACATGGGAGGAAGGCGCTGCTGGTCACACCAAGTGGCGGTGCTCCATACAGCGCCACTTCAGATTAGGCAGGGAAAAAAAGCTCTCTAAACAAGCAGAATCGGAAGAAAAAAAAACACGCCGAACGGAACTCCAAGCAGCTGAAGGCTATCACCTCAAGGCCTCATTCCCATAGTCAGCAGGACTGAAGGGGGCCTTCTTCTTCTTCTGCGATCAGTTTCCTATGCTCAGCAATCTAAACATGTAGATGAGTTGCCTCCATGAATCCAGTCGTCAGCAGGAAGTCTCCGCGGGTGCCCCACAGTTTCTCTTCCATTTTCGTCTCCTGGGGGCCAGGTTTGAGCTCTCGGGTCACCAAAGAGTGCAGAATGTGTTCCGGAGTCTTAGGGCCATTTTGAAGGGGTCTGCTACTAGGCAATGTGGGGTAACAGTATCAAAAGAATTGTCTTTCAAGAAAGACTTTTACAATGATGGATGTATGTCAGAGAAGTTGAAACAAGATGTCGAAAGGCCAGTACAGTGACTTACCGACCGTCACCACTACTCAAACATGAGAATATATGTATGGAAACTAAACAACAGCAAATAAATAGTACAAGGGGAAGTCAGTAAGTAAGTTACAAACTGATATGGGGAAGCTGAAAATGGTATTTGGTAGTTTCTAAAGGTGTCATAAGGCGACAGTATTATCCAGCTTTATGATTAGCTTAGGTAGCAGACTGCTAGGTGTCGCATGCGCATGCGCAGAGCAGATAAAAATGGCGACCGTGCTCGTGGAGTGTACCAATGAAGAACATAGCGCTGTTTTCCGGGGTTTTTTTTTTGGGGGGGGGGGGGGGGACAAAAGGACTTCCTGCAAAGGATATTCATAAGGAATTTGAATGCTGCATCGTACTGTGAAGTTCTGTTGATGCTTCGGGATGCAATTCGAAAAAAAAAACGCCTAGGCAACTGACTAGAGGAGTACTGCTCCATCACGACAATGCCAGACCACATACAGCTCGATTAACCCAGGAGAAAAGTGAACAACTAGGGTGGCAAATTCTTGAACATCCGACTTACAGTCCCGACTTAGCCCCGAGTGATTTTCACCTATTTGGTCCACTAAGAGCTCACCTTGGCGGTAAACATTTCGTGGGTGATGCAGAGGTTGAACGTGAGGTGCGAATGTGGCTGAGACAGCAGAGCACACACTTCTATGCAGCAGGTTTCAAAGCACTAATACAGCGATGGGATAAGTGTATCAATGGTGGTGGAGATTATGTTGAGAAATAAAGGGGAAATGTAAGTGCAATAATACGTGGTGTTCAAGTTCGTATCTCATTTATTTATTTCCCTATATCAGTTTGTAACTTACTTACTGACTTCCCCTCGTATATTCTTACCAGCTCTTTGCTATCAGTATCAGTCATGGGGGTCCCTAACCAAAGCACATCACATACTGTGAGATGAGATGCTTAAGAAAAACCAGGAGATGTTACCAGGAGAGACAGAATGAGAAAGGAACCACATACTGCTTGAAGTAGTCTATATAGAGAGACATAAAACAAAGTGGTTTGTCCATCTCATGAGAATGGAGCCCGATAAAGCAGTAGAAGGTCTGGTTTCAGGGCACGGGGAAGAAGACCAAGAGGCAGATGGATAGACAACATCACAGAATTCTACAACAACACGGGCTGACAGCAGCCAGGGCGACATTCTTATTCCAAGAAGGCAGACTTCAGCTCCCCATTACGCTTCACTGCAGCAGTGGGCTGAAAAAGTTTTTAAAAAATAGTTGCTGTTGTTGTCTAATTAGGGCTGCTGAGCTTCTCACTCTTTAGCAGCCAATACCAAGTTGAAGACTCCTTGGTGTTATCTACACTGTATGATCTAGGCTTTTATTGTGGCTTTTCTGCCATTCCGAAACGTGCTGAGTTGAAGTCATGAGCTCCAGTTTTTCCAGTTTGGCTGGCATTTAAAGGATCGTGACATCTGGTCCCAAGCCAGGAGGAGGAAGCGCGTGACATACTGTGCATATTTTAAAAAATAGTAAAAAGTTAGTCCCATAGCTGATACTGCCGCAGGGGAGTGAAGTGTTAGAGACTTCGAATTACTAGGGTCCAGCATCGAGAGGGTGGATGTGACCAGTTCTCTTCCTCGTTGTATTGCCCTTCCCTAAATCAAAGTCAGGTACCCATTTACAACTGGGTAGACTGGAGCGTGTCGGTACCGTGAATCGAACTCGACATCATTGCCGCGAGAGACCACCGCACTAACCACTCTGCCAATAGGACGCTCCAAATATAAAATAGTAAGAGTAAATTAATGACTGTCCCTTCATACATTTAGACAATCAGGTTTATCGTAATTGTAAACTATACCGAGGACAGAGTGATTAGAACGCTTTACATCTCAAGGCAAAGGTACAGGGTTCTTAAACCAGGTCGCGTCACGCTTTAGTCAGCCCGGCTGTAAAAATGGGCACCTGACTCTGTTCTTGAGTTAGGGAAGGCGAGAAAAGGAACTGGTTACTCCACCTTATAAAGCTGAGACCGCACACACCGAGTATATGTGACCCAGCCCCTGTGACGTATCATTTCCCGTCAGCAGTGTCTGAGAGATGACTGCCTTTACCCTTACCATGTGTAGACATGTTTGGCAGCAGACACGGTGCGTAATCAGTATTTTAACCTCATGAAACATCCTTCTATAAATCTGAAGTGTTCCGCGCAGTGACCGAGCAGCTCCTTATGACAGTGCGCAATAGGACCGTGTTTACTCTTGCACAGATCATATTTCATTAGACATAACACGCTGTGTGCGTTTCGACCTTGAGATTTTCTTCACGTCGCGACACAAAACGTAAACACAAGTGAACAAATTATCGGTACAGTCGGCCAACAAGAGATGAGAAGGAGACGTTGGCGATGCCATGTGTTTGTTTGAGGACCAGTGCTCTTAGGGGAGTTGAAAAAAAAGAAGGGGGGGGGGGGTGATAATGATGGCCAAACGAATGAACTTTATTTTCGAAGGGTTAAGAATTGGGCGCGCAGGCCCGTCTAACATTCTGCCCTTCCACTCTCATTTATCTTGCATGCTGTATGCCAGGGGTCGGCAAACTACGGCACGCGTGCCAAGCGTGGCACGTGGAACGATTTTCAATGGCACGCTGAGTGAATTAAAATACTGTACAGTATATGATCTCATTTTTAAAAAATTGAATTTTTAATTAAATAGAAGCATATAATTCGTTTAACGCTATACCTGTTTTTACAACCCTTCAAAACGAAAGTATTTAGACATTGGAGGTAAGAATGTGCGATCTGATGCAAACTAAAAGCCTGATCATACTATACTGCACGTAAGTCTTCGTTTTTATGGACCGTTTCCGAGAACAAACATTCTTCAACGAATTTCAAGGGGAGTGGTTATACTTTGCGGCGCCCGCTAGTCTGGCGTCTACCTGCTACCGTAGTTTGCAGGATGATATTCTTGAAAAGAATGCCAAGCGAATTTTGACGGGCAAGCGGAGACGTAATATCATAATTACGCAATAGTGTCTGGTAGCGCCTGGACGAGCGTATTTATTTCGTTTTCGCTCGCAGTTTTTGACTCCCAGTGTGAGTTTGGAGCAACAATGACTGACCTCGACGAAGTTATATTTCCGTCCTATCCTTCCCCTCTCTCCCGACCACAACCACCTCTACAGTTCTCTCGGCTGTTGCATACTCATGCCCGTACAGTCCGTTGACCGCAGTACAAAAGTTGGTGTTGTTATTAAAGTAATACGGTGCCGTTAAAATGACTCAAAAAAAAAAGACAAAAACTTGATATACGCTCGTTTCAAGACTTTTGGACAAACGAATATGGATTCATACAACAAAAAGATCGTGCTGTTTGTGCTTTATGTTATGAAAGTGTCGTGTGCCGTACGTCAAGTGTACAAAGACACTATCAAACCAAACATCAGTCCATGTTTAAAAACTCTGAGAAAAGTGAAGCCATAAAAATGGCTGTTTCTGGCTACAAAAAACAAAGTAGTATTTTTAGTCAAGTAATTGGAACCAAAAATAAAGCTACCGAATGTAGTTACAAAATTGCACAGTGTGTGGTTTCGAAGGGCAAACCTTTCACAGATGGAGAATACATCAAGGAAACTTTTTTGAGCAGTGCTGAAATTTTGTTTAGTGATTTACCAAATAAAGAAACAATACTGTCTCGGATTCGAGAAATACCGGCTTCTGCGAGATCAATCGAGAGGCGCATAACTGATATGGCTGAAAATGTAACGGTAAAACAAACAACCGGGTTACAACAAGCTGTTGTATTTAGTGTCGCTCTTGACGAAAGTGTCGATGTGAATGACGTGGCGCGCCTAGCTATAGTTGCGCGATATTGTGACAACCACCGTATTTATGAAGAACTGTGCTGCTTGATACCTTCTGATGGTACAGCCAAGGGAGAGGACATTATAACTGCATTTGTAAGCTATTTCGAAAATCAGAACATTAACATGAATAAAATATTTTGTGTTATTACTGATGCCGCCCCTGCATTTGTCGGAAAGAACAAAGGATTTGTTAAACTTCTTGATGATCGTATTGGACGTCAAGTATTGAGCTCCCATTGCATTATACACCAGGAGAGTTTGTAAGCGAAGATTTCGTCACTATCCTTGAACTTTGCAATGGAAACTGTTGTCAAGATAGTTAACTTCATAGTTTCTTGCTTTTCATTGACCCACAGGCAATTCGAGTCTCTTCTACAAGAAATGGAAGCGCATATGCGGACCTCCCGCTGTACAGCAATGTTCGTTGGTTTAGTCGAGGTAATGTTTTGAACAGATTTGTATCATGTCTAGAAGCAATCAAGGTGTTTCTTGATGAAAAAGAACAACATTTTCCTGAATTGAATGACGAGAACTGGCTGTGCAAGCTGATGTTTCTGACTGACATAACTACAAATCTGAATGAATTAAACTTGCGTTTACAAGGGCAGGGTCAAACAGTACTTGATCTTTTTGAGCACTGGAAAGGATTTGCGTCAAAATTAGACATATTTTGCAGAGATATTACCACTAACACATACAAGTACTTTCCAAACGTAAAGGCTCATTCAAATCGATTTACTGTCAACAGAGATGAGCTTCAGAAGTACGTTGAAGCGCTCAAAGGAGAGTTTGCTAAACGAGGTCAAGACTTCAAAATTCACGGGCCCATGTTTTCTTACCTCATCAAGCCCGACTTAATTGATCATACTAACATCCCATTTGACCTTTCTCTTTTCGAGTGGATGGATGTTGACAATTTTGAAATGCAACACATCGAATTCAAGGCATCAGAGTTATGGACGATAAAATTTGTAGAATTGCGAAAAATTCTTGAAGGAAGCTGCTTGGAAAAGTCAGCTGCCATCCTCAACTGTTGGACATCCCTGCCTGAAGCGTTCACCTGTTTGAAGAAAGTTGCATTTGCTCTACTTTCGGCTTTTGGGTCAACTTATACATGTGAACAAATTTTCTCACACATGAAAGCTGTTTTAAGTCCACATAGAAGTCGCCTAACACCTGTGCATTCAGAAGCCTGTGTGAAGCTGAAATTGACTAAATACACACCTGATATTGAACAATTAACCAAGGAGAAGCAAGGACACGGGTCCCATTAATTGATTAATGACTCAGATCAATAAGAATCAATGATTACTCATATTAAAATTTTAATAACGTGTTTTATGTTTGGTTTATTTAATTGTTTTGTTCTTCAAACTATTGGACTTTCTGTCTTAACATAATATACATATGGCAATTTTATTATAAAATTTCAAACTAATGTGTTCAGAACTTAAATTTTGCAAAACATAATATTTGTATTGATATTTGTTCCTATTTGTATTAAAATATTGAATAATCTACAAAGAATAGAATAGTTATTTGATGTAACGGAAACACAAGATCATTTTTAAATTGTTTCAATAATTGTTGTATATAAAAATCTGGTGCACTTAGGTTGGCACGCTGAGTGACTTAGCAACATTACTTCGGCACGGCACTACTAAAAGTTTGCCGACCCCTGCTATATGCTTTCATTCTCACATGTTACTTTCAGCATTAATTAAAAGGCACGCAATATTATAAAGGTAATATAACAGCGTACGTTTACAGTATGCAGTAATAATCAAAATTAAGTATTTTTCATTAAACAAACATTTTAATAACATAAAATAAAATGAAATTAAAAAAAAAATTAAATTAAATTTAAAAAATAAAATAAAATAATGCCGAGAAGCTTGTAGGCCATCTGACAAATATAAGAAAACAAATATAACAAATGGCGCTAACAACACGGAACAAAATATAAAAAGGAAGTAGACAGCATTTTAAAAATACGTTAACGAAGCAAAGGAACATCAAGCAGTTGTACATAAAGAGTACACATATTAAGGAAACCTGTTGATAGCGTTACAAGTCGGTCATTGTTCTGGAATTCTCTTAGGATATTAGAAGCAGCGGTAGAGTGAAAACACACGGAGAAAAGCCCTAGAGGAATAAATGACAATAATCAGGAAGACGTGGAAAGACCTTGACCTGATAGCACGGCTCAGGAAGACTTGACATACGTTTGTTTGTAGATCAGTTGCTCTTTGGGGAGTTGGAAAAAAGAGGGGGGGGGGGGGGAATGATAATAATGGCCAACCGAGAAGCATGTAGGCCATCTGACAAGTATAAGAAAACAAAATATAATAAATGGCGCTAAAGTGGGACCTACAACACAAGAACATATAAACGGAAGTAAACAACATTTTAAAAATACGTTAACGAAGCAAACCAAACATCAAACAGTTGTACGTAAAGAGTTAAAGAACAGCGCATAACACGGTATGAAAGTACAGACGATAAATGAAGAACACGGCGTCGTACTGAAGGAAGTTTCTCGAATCTTAACTGTTCAGACAGTCTGAAGACACGTATAATTCACTACATTTTGCTCTGATTCTTCTTCTTCGTCGCTCGTCTTGAAAAGGACGTTGGGTGCGTTGTGTCCGTTTACAGCGAAGCTGCGATATTTGCGCCTTTCGGACGACACATCCGACTTCAGTGTCGCGAGAGGTTCAGATGTATTAAAATGAAGGCTATCCTGGACAAATAGATGTATCAGATGATACCAGGATAGTGCCAGATAAGAGACTGGTTGTCGCAAAATTGGTTTCAAGTCATTGCAAACGTTTTCAGGTAGATTTATAAACCCGTCAACGATCGATTGACCGCTTTCAAAATGGCGGCGTAGCAGCGAAATGTGTATCAGACAGAGGAAATCGCCAAGGATAAATAAAAGCAGAAGTGAATCAGTATGAAAAGGATTTTACATTTTGGTCCAGGAAAGGATTGGGTATAACTGCATATAAGAAGGAACGGTAGGAAGTTCTCATTTACGGAGATATATGCGTATTTCGGCTGCCCACAGTTACGCTAACAGCTGGTAAACCCACTTCTGTTCTAAATATTAAAATCAACAAATAACAGTTTGGGAAATTACAGGGATAGGAAGATAGAGATTTATCGGCTGGATAAAACTAGATAAGATGGAACAATATGGATATTATATATGCTGAGAATGAGAAAGGCAAAATTTCAGTCGACGCACAGATCGGCTGGAGTCGCTGTTCGGGAAAGATTTTTCAGGCATAGTCTTAGGCTGTGACGTCACTGCTCTCCGATACGGCCGCGTGATGCGTATAAGTAGCGGATCGGTAAACTGGAGACACAGACAACGAAAGAGGTTTGAGACAGACTGGAGGCAGAGTTTCGCCACTACCCATGAATTGTGAGCGGATCGCCAGAAACATTGTTAAGTCCAGTATCTGAAGTCTGAGGGTAAGCGAAATTATGATAACTACCGTGTATAATATTTGTTATTTCAGGTTCATATAGAATTCACAAAATATGCCTGTATAATAGTTATTGATATAATGTATGGTATTTTTATATGATCTAAACATGTGCATTGTGGATGATTGTTGCTTGTACAAAAATTAATCACAAATAGCCCCACAGCCTAATGAAGAGATATTTATCATATTGCTTTATCGCTTACGAAGATAAAGGCAGTCCCAGGGCAGAGATTGTCATAGGGAAATGAAGTGTTAGAAACTTCTTCGTGGAAGATCCCAGTTTACGAGGTTAAGGTGACTAGTCCCCTTCCTCACTGCCTTTGCCTTCCCTAGTTCGAGCGCACAACTTTGTACCCATTTACAGCTGGTAAACTGGAGTGTTTTACAGCCAGTTTCAGTAGAAAGCAACCTGATCACGTGGTCACTCACTTTATTTATTTTATGTATTAATTTTGGGTAGTTGCTAAGATAGCATCAGTATTTGAATTTGTACTTGATATGATTTAGAAGGATCAAGTTATAGATCAGAAAAGGATGTATAGGAGCAGAGTAAACCAGATGATGTTTATTACGGATATGTTAATATTAATTCTGTATCATTGAAATGATGTCCTTACTTACTATGATTGTATAACGGTGACATCTGATGACTGACTGGTCTGACATCTGGGCTAGTCAGCTACAAGTCTAGCCAGATACTAGCCAAGGCTGATATGATATGTTGCAGGTTCCATGAAATAACTCAAACCAGACTGTCCAGTATCAGAAGCCTGTGTCGTTCATCAGAGGCAATCCCACAAAAGTGCAGGACCCCAAAGAGTGAACTTCAACTGGTCATTGGCATCCCTACTGTTGGGCCTACCAAGTCTGATATCAGCAAAGGACAGTTCAGTTTCAGCAGTATCAAGTTGGAAAGATAAGTGTCCTGTTTGACACTGACCACCTATACATGTGAAACAGCCAATAGTTGAAAACAATAATTAACCATACAGAAACTCAGTCAACTGATGACAGTTATCCTTAAATTCAAAGGACTAATAACAGTGATTTCAGTAACTTTATTATTTAAGATCTTGAAGTCTAAACAGACAATAATAGTAATTGTGTAACTTTATTTTCTATATATTTATATATATCAATGCTCTTTTCCAACTAGTAGAAATAGAATATTAGTGTAATTATTAAACTATTTTAACTGTACCTGAGGATTTATTCACTTCTTCCATTTTGTGGGTTCAGTGAATGTACATTTTACTTATCCCCTAGAATATAAGTAATCATAAGATAGTCACAGGGAGGAGACACCTTAAATCCTGGTACTACTTCTTACCAACTGGGCCAGGGTTTTCACAGTCTGACTATTTTTATGATAACAATACACCAGTGCTTATTTCTAAGACTGGGGTATTACTTGTAAGGTCAGAACTCTTTACTGGCATACTCTTACATAATAAATATTTTAAATAACATCCCGCTACAGTGGGGGCTCGTCTGCGGGATATATCTTTGATATTCCTGAGCCAACTTTCTATTTCTGCTGTGTAGAAAATTTTGTTTTGAAAATTTTTTTGGAAAGAGTAACCTAATAGGAAATAATTATATTTTTAGGAGTACCATTGAGTACAGATAAAGAAAGCTGTTTCATATATGGTGAAGTCAGTTTAATTAACTTTAATTTTAACTAAGTTAATTATATTGTAGTAAATTAGTTTGAGTAAGATCGCTTGCCCTACTAGACTACAGATACATCATGGCTGACTTGGTCAAATTTAGGTCTGCTACACTGCAGGTGGGAAAAGAGCTTGGCATGGATGGTGACGCTCTGATCCGGTATGTCACGACGGAATGTGAAAAGTACACCGAGAGAGAAGCAAAGCAATTAGAAGCAGAGAGAGAAGCCAAGAAATTAGAAGCAGAGAGAGAAGCCAAGAAATTAGAAGCAGAGAGAGAAGCCAAGAAATTAGAAGCAGAGAGAGAAGCCAAGAAATTAGAAGCAGAGAGAGAAGCCAAGAAATTAGAATTAGAAGCAGAGAGAGAAGCCAAGAAATTAGAAGCTGAGAGAGAAGAAAGGAGGTTACAAGCAGAGAGAGACCATGAGCTGAAAATGAGACAGCTTGATCTTGAACTTCAGGCTGGGACTATCACCCATGGTAATAGCTCACCTCATTCTGCGAATAGCTCTTTTCAGAACACAGCAAATGGGGCCATGAACTTCCACCTAGATCCATTTGTTGAAAAGGAGGACGCAATTGAGTCGTACCTGGATAGGTATGAAAGGCTAGCCTCTACATATGGACTGGAAAAGGAAAAATGGAGTCTAAAGTTATCCCAGGGATTGAGAGGTATTGCATATGATGTGTTTCTGAAACTCCCCAAAGAAGATCAGGAAAATTATGAAATACTAAAGCAAGCCTTACTGATCCGGTATGAAAAGAACTCTGAGGCATATAGGAAGAAATTTAGAACTTCTAAACCTCTACCTGGAGAAACATATAACCAGTTCTCAGCTAGGCTAGAAACGTATTTGTTGAAATGGAGTAGTTTAGGTAAGTATCAGAAAACCTACGAGGATCTGAAAGAAATGGTTATGTTAGAGCAAGTGAAAGATTCCATGTCTCAAGAAATGAGGAAATTCCTTATGGAACAAGGAGCAGAGAGGCTGGAAGACATTTTGAAATGTGCAGAGAGATACCAAGCAGCTCAAGCTGAATTGGTAGGAACAAAAAGGAAGCAGGTAGAAGGATATAAGCCACCACCGCAGAATACCCAGTTTGACCAGATGGATCAACCATACAGAAACAAGCAAAGATTTGATAATAAGGACAAGAACCCTCAGACTCAGGAAAAGAAACCCTACAAACAGGGAGATAAGTGGTGCAAATTTTGTAAGATGAGCAACCACAACACTGATGAATGTGGGAGGAAAAAACCCCTTCATCATGCTGCATGTCTACAGGTGAGGACTTCTGTTAGGAAGGAACTGACTGTGAGTCAGAATAGCCTCCATCACCCACCTACCCAGGAGATAGTGACTGTGAATGGCAAACAAGTCACAGGAATGTATGACACAGGTTTGTCCTATGACGCAGTCGTGTGTGCATCTCTGGTGTGCCCTGAACAAATCACCACAGAAACAGTAGAGATTCAAGGGCCACTAAAAGGAACATCACCCCTTACTTTACCCATAGCAAAGATTCATGTCAGTTGTCGCTATGTGGAAGGGGAGATAAATGCAGCTGTGATAGATGATCCCTTTTACCCCCTAATGTTGGGGCGTAAATATGTTTTCTTGGGAGACCCTGTAAAACCTATGGTTATGGCAGAAATCCAGACCAGGTCTGACTCCAGGAACATAGAGAGGGACACCAAATTAAAATTTCATTCGACTGAAATGAAACGGGCTCAAGAAGCAGACAGCACGTTGAAGCCTTGTTTTGGCAAATTATCAAAAACACATAAAGCTCCAAGGAAAGGACATTTCTATATGGAACATGGACTCTTGTACAGGAAAGCTGGCAGAGGGACGAAAAGTCATGGTCAAATTGTTGTACCATCCACCTATAGGAATAAGGTTATAGGCTGGGGACACATATCAACTTTGAGTGAACACCTGGGTAATGGTGCCACAAAACAAAGAATAGCCACCCAGTTCTACTGGCCAGGTATTACGGAAGACATAAATCAGTATGTAAATTCCTGTCCAGAGTGCACCTATGTAGATTCAGAAAGTCGACGGAAGAGTCTTCATCAAAAATCTACAAGCAAACCAGCAATCAGGGGTACTCCCGAGATTTGCACGGGAGGGGAAAGGAAACATCCCACACAGGTTCAATTGCAGTCTGAACCCCATGCGCTGGAAAAAAGGAACAAATCACGTAGCGAAAATCAAACACCTACGGATTTGCGAGGGAAAACCACATCCAACTATCAACGAAAAGAGGGCGGTAAACTTCATGGGAAACCTACCGACCCCGTTTCACCAGCAGTAAGAGCCTGGATGAAAAGCCGAACAGGAAGGAGAGAGATAGTAAAGGATGAATATATTCTTGGAAAACAGAATGTGGGCGCAGATTTTCTTAGTCGTCATCCCACAGAGCTTGAGGAGGATAGAAGGAAGGAAAACTAACCTCGGAATGGTCGATTTGCAATTGTCTTGTACCCAATAGTTAAGCTAGATATCATCCAGCTTAAAATATGGGGGAGCTATGTCGCAAAATTGGTTTCAAGTCATTGCAAACGGGTTCAGTTAGATTTATAAACCCGTCAACGATCGATTGACCGCTTTCAAAATGGCGGCGTATCAGCGAAATGTGTATCAGACAGAGGAAATCGCCAAGGATAAATAAAAGCAGAAGGGAATCAGTATGAAAAGGATTTTACATTTCAGTACAGGGAAGGATTGTGTATAACTGCATATAAGAAGGAACGGTAGGAAGTTCTCATTTACGGAGATATATGCGTATTTCGGCTGCCCACAGTTACGCTAAAAGCATGTAAACCCACTTCTGTTCTAAATATTAAAATCAACAAATAACAGTTTGGGAAATTACATGGATAGGAAGATAGAGTTTTATCAGCTGTATAAAACTAGATAAGATGGAACAATATGGATATTATATATGCCGAGAATGAGAAAGGCAAAATTTCAGTCGACGCACAGATCGGCTGAAATCACTGTTCGGGAAGGATTTTTCAGGCTAGGTTTAAGCTGTGACGTCGGTACTCTCCGATACGTCCGCGCTATGCGTATAAGTAGCGTATCGGTAAACTGGAGACACAGACAACGAAAGAGGTTTGAGACAGACTGGAGGCAGAGTTTCGCCACTACCCATGAATTGTGAGCGGATCGCCAGAAACATTTTTAAGTCCAGTATCTGAAGTCTGAGGGTAAGCGAAATTATGATAACTACCGTGTATAATATTTGTTATTTCAGGTTCATATAGAATTCACAAAATATGCCTGTATAATAGTCATTGATATAATGTATTGTATTTTTATATGATCTAAACATGTGCATTGTGGATGATTGTTGCTTGTACAAAAATTAATCACAAATAGCCCCACAGCCTAATGAAGATATATTTATCATATTGCTTTATCGCTTACGAAGATAAAGGCAGTCCCATGGCAGAGATTGTCATAGGGAAATGAAGTGTTAGAAACTTCATCATGGAAGATCCCAGTTTACGAGGTTAAGGTGACTAGTCCCCTTCCTCGCTGCCTTTGCCTTCCCTAGTTCGAGCGCACAACTTTGTACCCATTTACAGCTGGTAAACTGGAGTGTTTTACAGCCAGTTTCAGTAGAAAGCAACCTGATCACGTGGTCACTCACTTTATTTATTTTATGTATTAATTTTGGGTAGTTGCTAAGATAGCATCAGTATTTGAATTTGTACTTGATATGATTTAGAAGGATCAAGTTATAGATCAGAAAAGGATGTATAGGAGCAGAGTAAACCAGATGATGTTTATTACGGATATGTTAATATTAATTCTGTATCATTGAAATGATGTCCTTACTTACTATGATTGTATAACGGTGACATCTGATGACTGACTGGTCTGACATCTGTGCTAGTCAGCTACAAGTCTAGCCAGATACTAGCCAAGGCTGATATGATATGTTGCAGGTTCCATGAAATAACTCAAACCAGACTGTCCAGTATCAGAAGCCTGTGTCGTTCATCAGAGGCAATCCCACAAAAGTGCAGGACCCCAAAGAGTGAACTTCAACTGGTCATTGGCATCCCTACTGTTGGGCCTACCAAGTCTGATATCAGCAAAGGACAGTTCAGTTTCAGCATTGTCAAGTTGAAAGATAAGTGTCCTGTTTGACACTGACCACCTATACATGTGAAACAGCCAATAGTTGAAAATAATAATTACCCATACAGAAACTCAGTCAACTGATGACAGTTATCCTTAAATTCAAAGGACTAATAACAGTGATTTCAGTAACTTTATTATTTAAGATCTTGAAGTCTAAACAGACAATAATAGTAATTGTGTGACTTAATTTTCTATATATTTATATATTTCAATGCTCTGTTCCAACTAGCAGTAATAGAATATTAGTGTAATTATTAAACTGTTTTAACTGTACTTGAGGATTTATTCACTTCTTCCATTTTGTGGGTTCAGTGAATGTACATTTTACTTATCCCCTAGAATATAAGTAATCATAAGATAGTCACAGGGAGAAGACACCTTAAATCCTGGTACTACTTCTTACCAACTGGGCCAGGGTTTTCACAGTCCGACTATTGTTATGATAACAATACACCAGTGCTTATTTCTAAGACTGGGGTATTACTTGTAAGGTCAGAACTCTTTACTGGCATACTCTTACATAATAAATATTTTAAATAACCTCCCGCTACACTGGTCTTAAAAAGAAATACCCCCTTCTCTGAAAAGAGTAAGGGCGTATCGACATCAATGTAGGGTCAAGCTATGTAAATCTACAGGTATGATGATAGTGTTTGGTCCTGAAGATCTATCTGCTACCTCTCCAGATCCCACATTGAGTAATGGTTATATATTTGTTTTAATGGCTAGTTATCTAGGGGAAAATTTGAATTATTTATATGTAATAAATCTAAATACAGAACATTAACTTAATAAGAATTATTAAACAAGACTGACTGAAATTATTTACAATTTATTGGTCCTATACCGCTTTATTTTTTCGATCAGGAATTCTAAAAGAAATCAAATGGTATTTACATCATTAAATAAATAATATGGAATGTACTTTTCCATAATGAATAATAAGGTAAAGGTAACGAGATAATGTCAATTACTTTCTTTACTAATACTATAATCTTTGTCCCTGGACTGTAGAATTCACTTTATTGAACAAATGTCCTTCATATATCATACTTAAATGTTTTTTTTATTATGTGTGGTTTTTATAACTTTAGTTGTGGCTGGATTTGCTGTACAGTGGAACTAGATTCCACCTATCTTATTAGATGATGATCTGCATCCAACAGGCCAGGATTACACAAACTGCAACTCCAGGCTGGGAACGTGGTATGGCTCTTGGTATATAAAGAGCTGTAGGCACCAACAGATTTCCTCTACAGTGGATGTTTCGTACTTTGTAATATCGAGACAGAACCTGGAATGAAAGATAACCGCATTCCATGTAGGCTCCAGCACCACTCCACACAACACATACAACATCACATATAAACATTCAGATATTGTGCTAACAGTTTGCACAGGACATATAACTTCATTTCTCTTACAGCCAGTTCCATGTGATTATTCATTTCCTGTAAACATCCTATGATAGATTCCTTAGCCCATGTTTGGCTTCCATACAATGATTTGGTTAAGTACACAATAGCAAGTGACAACTTGATTACATCATGTTAACAATTCCTGTACTCCTATCCTATGTTCGTGAACAGTGTGTAATTCCAGGATGAAATACTCATTCAAATACCCTATTAAAACTTACAGTCGTAATTTTTGCCCTACTTACAAATATTATACACATTTTCTAAAGCTGGCTTTCGTTTCAAAATCACACAGGTATGCCCTCAATGCGGCAACACACTAGTCCTGTCGTTTCACTTTCTACACATCACCGAACACATAAGCGGGTATACACAGGCAAATAATCAACAATAT